>OY282581.2:18580449-18978456 GCA_958299025.2 Drosophila histrio
AATATGGAAAAACTTGATTATATTGGATTCCCTTACTCTTTCCTCGCAAAATTCCATAGGGAATCCTCTACAAATTCCTTAGGGATTCCCTTACTATTCAGGATCAGCTTCAGTTTAAGATTCCTATGTGTGCGCCCTAAAAAGTTCAGCTTGCTGAGAAGCTCTGAATTTATCAGCTCGATTATAAGCTCAGTTCTAAGTTCTGTTTTCAGCCGCTGTGCGTGCGTAACTAAAACTGATTAAACATATTATAGATTTAGTAAATACAAATATAATTAAGGTATTTCTTATGGTGTCTCTAGCTCTTATATTCTCAGAGATCAAGGTGATCATACAGACGTATGGACAAAAAGACAGACTGACATGGCATTGTCGACTCGGTTGTTGATGTTGATCAGGAAAATATATATGTATACTTTATGATGTATGTCAGACTTCCTTCTGCCTGTTACGCACTTTTTATACACTGTGCCCATTGAAAATGGGCAAAAGTGGTATAATGAATTTGTGTGAATGTATGTAACAGGCGGAAGGAAGCATCTCCGACCATATAAAGTATATATATACTTGATCAGTATCAATAGCCGAGTCGATTGACACGTGTCCGTCTGTCTGTCCGTCCGTCTGTCCGTCCGTCCGTCCGTCCGTCTGTATGAACGCGTGGATCTCAGCAACTATAAGAGCTAGAGACTTCAAATTTGGAATGTAGGTTCCTGAATACCATACGCAGATCAAGTTTATTTTCAATTTTCGATATCTCACCCCTCGCCCACGCAAATAGAAGAAAACCTCAAATTCCAAGATAATTCAGCCTAACTTAACTGATAGTTGAAGTATAACTCCCGCTGAGCAATTTGCTGTAATTTGCTGTCCGTCTGTCTGTCCGTCCGTCTGTCCGTCCGTCCGTCTGTATGAACGCGTGGATCTCAGCAACTATAAGAGCTAGAGACTTCAAATTTGGAATGTAGGTTCCTGAATACCATACGCAGATCAAGTTTATTTTCAATTTTCGATATCTCACCCCTCGCCCACGCAAATAGAAGAAAACCTCAAATTCCAAGATAATTCAGCCTAACTTAACTGATAGTTGAAGTATAACTCACGCTGAGCAATTTGCTGTAAGATTCATCGCGATCGACCCATAAATAACGGAGATATTAAGGAATTTGTTTTAATTCCATTTTTTGGCCAAAGCGAGAGAGCATATAAAAATTCCATTTGCGGAAACGAGAAAGCATATGATAATCTGATGTTTTGCACTGTCGGCCGCTGTGTGGCGCATTGTGTCATGTGGCATGTGGTGCCATCTATCGGCCACACTCAGAACTATACATTGTAATGTAAATTAATATTAGCGATTCTTTACACGCATGTTTGTCAAGATAATAGGGCTTAAATTAACAGAATAACCACGACTAGCAATTTGCTGCAAGTTTCATAGCGATCGACCCACAAATAAAGGAGATATTAAAGAATTTCTATTATTAACATTATTTCATAGGTGTTGGCAAGAGCGACAGAGCATATGGCAATCTTCTTTGCACTATCGCTCGCCTTGTCTTTCTTTCGGGAATGTAAAATTAATATTAGCGACTCATGTTTGTTGAGATAACACAGCTTAAATTGACAGTAGAACAACGCTAAGAAATTTGATACAAGTTTAATAGTGATCGACCCATTAATAAAGGAGATATTAAGGAATTTCTTTGTTTGCCATTATTTCATAGTGGTTGACAAGAGCGAAACCACATATGACAATCTTCTTTGCACTATCGCTCGCCTTGTCTTCCTCCCGGAAATGTAATATTAATATTTGCTACTGTTTACACTCATCTTCGTTGAGATAACATAGCTCAAATTGACAGAATAACAGCGCTAAGCAATTTGCTGCAAGTTTCATAGCGATCGACTAATTAATAATGGAGATATTAAGGAATTTGTTTTATTGCCATTATTTCATTATAATTGGCCAGTTTTCCAACACTGTCCTACATTAGTTTAAAAGTTGTCCAGCACTGACAAACCGAATAATTACTATTATTATATTAATTTATATTTGCGATTGCTAACACGTATGGTTGACAATTCTACGTTTCTATCATAGTATTACAATAACTTAAATTTTCTGCATTACCAAAACCCATATATATAAACATTGCCTAAAATTTCAAAAACAAATGGTTTGGCGCGCAATATAATAAATGCCGTGTGTAAGAGAGAGAAACATGGTGGTGTTGCCAGACTACATGCAATGCAATTCCACTATAATTAAAATACTTTTCCAAAATACTTTTATTTTAAGACCTGCACAGGGTATCCACCTGTCGCGCCCGCTCGTTTTTTTTTGAAAAATACACATTAATTAAATTAGTTACTGTTGATTACATTGTTTAATTGCATTTGAAAGCTTACAACTAGTCAACATAAATTTACGAAATTACATTATATGAATACGAATGCGATGCCTAAGGCTAATACTAAAAGGTACGTTTATCTATATACTACAAGTTACATACAACACAGGTGCGTCTTAAATTCGTTACAGATTGTGACACTCTATGGTCATTTATTTGTTGACCTCTTTCCAATGGACAATGGCTCGTTGTTCGTCGGGTGCATCTCCGAATGGTCGGCTGCCATCGGAGCTGACGAACTCATTGACCTGATAGTTGAGCAGAGTTTTGTAATGATAGACATCGGCTAACTGTTGGGTCAGTGGGCTTGTGTTGGTCGTAAATATTCCAGCAAATTTCTTTTCACGTGCCACTCGCAGGACCTCGTGCTCCATATAGTGCATGCAGGCAATGTTCTCGCGAGGATTCAGTTTCTCCGCGGTGCCCATCATGAAGGAGTGCAGAATTTGATTCAGTCCCTTCGGCAAATAGTTGTCGCTGTAAAGAAGTTCAGTTCAGTTAGAACAATCGGTTGGCCAATATTGTGATTTTTTCTTACCGTATGGGACCCTCGCAGAACTCGAGAAACTCGAACACAACCAAGAGCTTTGATTTGATGTCCACTTCGGGTTCATTTCGGGCATCAAAGTTCAAGGCGGTGCCAATGATGCGATCTGTATTACGATCGTATATCACAAAGCTCAAATCTCGCTCAACAAGAGCAGTCCAAATGTCCTGCAGGGATAGATATGATATTATATTTTATTTCTAATTTTTATCATGAGTTCATGAGTTCTTACATTAAGAATGTCACTGTAATCTGTGCGTAGGACGCCCGGCTTGAGCCACTGCTCCAAGTCAGCCTTGTTGTAGAAACTAGACACAATGATGCTGCAGAAAACAATGAAGTTGTTAATGAATTATTGAACTTCTAGTTAATCCTATAGGTATACTTACTCAATAACATTTTGACGATGTTCCAACCGCAAAGGCACCGCCTCCATCTTGAGATGCGGGCATGCATTAAGTATTTCTTCCTCCAACTGAACGGTATCATGATTGGCAGACATCTTCTCCATTATTTCACCCAGATTCTTGGCCGCAATAAACTCGGATATGCCAATGTTGTAGCCCTTTTCCCGCAGCAATGTGACGGTGAATATGGAATTGAGTGAATTGCCACCCAGTTCGTAGAAGTTGCTGTGTGGTGACAAACTGGCGCGTGTGGAACGCCCAATGACCCCGCCCACAGTCTCAAAGAGATCGCGTGCTGTGAGCTTCAGTTCCTCGGGCACGTCAGAGTAGTCAAAGTCCAACACAATGGTCGAGTCACCCTCATTGTTGTTGGCAGTCTCGTAGGACTTAAGCAGAGCTTGGCGATCGACCTTGCCATTGACTAAAAGAGGCACTTGCTCCACAATAATAATCTGTGGCGTCATGTAGTCAGCCAGCTTGTCCTTGAGCCGACCTTCCAGCTGCAATTCCGTCACCATGGGAGCATCATCGCGTAGCTTGACAAACGCTAAGATGGCTTGATCCACATGTCCAGCACGATGGCAGAGCACAATGGCCTTCTCGACTAGCGGCAACTCGGCCACGTTCTTCTCGACCTCCGACAGATCCACACGATGTCCACGAATCTTGACCTGAGAGTCAGTGCGACCTTCGTACATGATGTTGCCATTCTTCAGCGAACCGTAATCTCCAGTGCGATAGAGTCGCGCATACTCTGTGTAAACCATACATTGTGAGCTGGGAGTGGAGGGTTAATAAGATTACCCGATAACTTACTCTTCTCAACGGCCAAGGGATTGTCGAGAAATCGTTCAGGATCACGCCCATTCACATAGCCGGCAGCTAGATTCAAGCCGGAGGCAAATATCTCGCCAATTTCACCGTTCTTCACAGGACGATAGTCGGCATCCAGCAGATATATGACCGTGTTGGAGACAGGAATGCCTAGAGAAGATGATGTGTAAACCGGATGAACAACCTTTATTAATATGGGTGACCCTCTTACCAATTGGCACATTGTCGTACAAGCTCAACTGCTTCTTGCTCTCACAGGTGAAATAGGTAACATCGCCCATCACTTCGGTTGAGCCGTAGAAATTGTAGAGGTGATGCACTCCCTCATCAAAGTAGTCGAAGAAGCTACTGGCAAGCGGCACGGCCAGAGGCTCACCTGAGCAGACCCAGATCTGCAGATTGTAGAGCAACTTCTGGGCCGCACCGCCGCCCTCCATCTTCAGATACATGAGCAGGGAACGCAGCAGAGTTGGCACTAGCACCAGACGTCTGATCTTGTACTTCTCCAGCAACGCCACCAGACGCTGGGGATCCTTGGTCACCGCCTTGGGCACCACCAGAATGGCCAGGCCACACATCAGAGGGCCCCACAACTCGGCAATGGAGTCCACAAAGGTGAGGGCTGTCTTGAACACGCCCACCGTCTCGGCTGCCGTGTAGGGAAACGTGGCCCATTGCCACTGCAGGCGATTAAGGATATTCTCATGTGGCAGACGCACTCCTTTTGGCACACCTGTGCTCCCAGATGTGTACAGAACAATGGCAATGTGATCGTTGCCACCGCGCAGCATCTCCTCCGAGAGCAGATTGGATCCACTCAGCTGCAAGGATTTGGCGTACAATTCCGTCACCGACAACGTGGGCGTGCCTTGGAAGCGCTGAGCATCGATGTCATCGTCACGGACCACCATTGTCGGTTTTGCCTCAAGCAGAATATGGTGAATGCGATTGGCAGGAAAGCTGGGATCAATTGGTAAATAGGCGCCGCCCGCCTTCCAAATGGCCAGCAACGTGGTGACCAACGCCTCCGAAGGTTGCATGCAGACGGCGACAATGAAATCACCATCGCTGTTCGGTTGCAAGAAGCGTCCATGGGTCTCCTCCACCAGCAGACGTGCTGCACGATTCGCACGCTCGTTCATCTGGCGATAGCTGCTCTGACTGGGCGCCAAGCTCTGTCCCTGATAGATGAGGGCCACCTTGTCGGCATGTCGCAGCTGCTGCTCCTCGAAGATGCGATGCAACGCACGTGGCACATAATCCTGCTGCTGCCCCTTGACAATCGAGAGCTGTGGCAAGGAACCCATGACGATGCGAGTATCTGTGCAGCAATATACGGAATTAGTCGTTAAGCAATAGTCGGAATATCACATCATTCTATTCTCTATTATTACACAATTCGAGCTATTGCTACAAAGTGCTAATTATATGCATACACTCGTATTTGACGGGGAAATACGAGTATTCGATGCTAATGATTGGTGCGTGCCCAAGCTCCAGTCGCTGACCGCAGCCCCCGGCTTATAGCTCCCAGTTCACTGTACGTTGATTTACATAGTCAGGGCCCAAGTTAACTTATCTCGACATCGACTATTTTAAGTGCAATTTGTTTTTTATTGCGGTAGTTAATGGATTTTTGCATTTGATAGACGAACGAAATAATTGTTAAAATATGAATTAAGTTTTCTGGAATTGATTGAATTAGCACCTTCGTATAATAATAATAATATATCAAATATTTGATGTTTACTATAACTTGTTTATTGAGTGTCCCAGCACTGCGAGTATAAACTTAATACTTATATACAACGCTAGTAACAATTTAATAATTTAAAGTTAAATTAATGTATTTCAAATATTTTTAGAAAATCACTTGTTAATTGCATTAAATACACTTTTCGAAATAAATTAAAGAATCTATACTACATTAATAAGACACATTTAACTGTCGGACTAAGTTGAATAAAGCTAACAAAGCCATAGCATTGCCTACATTTTCATATAAAGAATGTGTTTCATGTCGTAAAATGTCCAACTTGAATGTCATTGAGCAGACAACTTCTGGTTTCGACCCCAACGTTGATTCCAATTCCAACTCTCTGTTTCTCTGTTTCTCTGTCTTCAGTTGTCGTCGTCTCCAATGTCAAACGTCAACGCACGCGTCGCCGCTCCAATCAAAGACATAAAGTCGTATGTTTAGTGGGGTATAGCGGGGCACAGTAGCAATTACTCGTATCTGTCCTTAGTCTGACTTCATTTCAATTTTATATTACGCTTAAAACAGAAAAAAAAACCTCATTAAATTCGCTAGAATTAACTGCCGGTAGTCTTGTTTTTCCTGAAATCTATTGCTAGAAATTTTTTCTATTACATGCGTTTAGCAAAAAATTCATTGAAGTGAATCAATTCTGGCATTGCCCAGCAAGTCTAGGAAGCAAAGCACAAAACCGAGGCGGATGCTCTTCCCTTTTGTAAATATTCTATTAGAATTATATATGAATTAATTTGTTTCCGATTTCTAATAAGCTGTGTCGTTCGTGTATGTCAAGAAAACTCGGCCAATTGCTTGTTCTTGGCGCTAAACAAGTTCTTCTGGAAATTGCACAATATTATGGCTAAATATTTGAAATTACTTTTAACGCAAGTCGTGGTCTAAGTTTTTGGCTTCTGGTTCTGGTTTTTTTTATTAGTTACTTTATTCGTTCGGTTTGGCACACATTTCTGACAGCTGCGGGTTGGCACTGGCAGTGGCAATTCACAAACTGTTATGCGACGTATACGTAATACGGCAGAGCAAAAGCCAATTCAATGTACAGAACATTTCCCAAGCGCGCATTACGTATGCATCGTGTGGGCCCAATTAGTTGGGCATGTTACACACATACATACATACATACACATGCACACTGATGAACACTTAAAAATTAAATGAAAATTAGCCACACACACATGTTATTATGTATGTACATCTGCATACAATGCAATCGGTGCGCATGCGCTGAAATGCTCAAAGACTCGTACAAATATCTCCTTATCCGCATCTCGGCCGATTGTTTTTTTGTATCCATTATCCATTGTTGTGACCGGCCAAAGCGAGAATGCATTCTTAGGCCACAGTTGCACAGTCTTGGTACGAATAGTTTTTGTTTTTTGTGCCTAGCTTTTCACATCATCGATTTAATGTACCGCATCGCATCGCTGCTTCTGTTGATGAGGTGAAATCTAAGCGGACAGTCATAAGACTATTAATGTGTTACTTAGCCCCTGTTCTTTGGCTCTGCTCTATTCCGTTGTACTTGCAGTCCAGCGATCAAGCAGCAGCTAAGCTCAATTGAAAATCGTTTACTATACGAGTGGTGTTTATATTTTTCCGTTCAAGGTTGCATTTGTGTTAGATTGTTTTCAGTGACTTTTGAGGTTTTGGAAAATCGTTCCATAATTATCAGCGTGCCATGTAATTTGTAATTTACATAATTACTAACTGCTTTTCGGTTAGCTGTTGTATAGTGTTGCAGTGACCAAGCAACAATTTGTAGATCAACAACATTGCCTAAGGTCACCAACCAATAGACGAATCAATCAGGCAGTTGGACCGCCGGACGGTCGGACAGTCGGCCAGTCGGACAGTACTTGGCGCTATCTAAAGGGAATCTGTTTCCGTTCTCTAGTTAATTGCAAGAGTGTACTCGTATAACTAATTAAATCTGTAAATGTCAGATTATCTATCAGCTGTTGACTGTCGAATCGTCGTGAGAGTTACCAACCCAGACCAAACATAATCATATCGTTCATTCGCTTATATTATTTTTCCTCATGTTGATTTTTGTTGATTTGCTTAATTGAGTAAAAAAGTGTCCAATTTAAGGCCCGGCAGGGTGCACTGCATGGCCTGACCTAGGTCTGACAATGTTTCTGGAAATGAACACAGGGGAGCTAAATATATAGTCGTTTTTCATAGCATTTCCGATTGTGAGTCAAATGAATGACAAGTTAGTTGGATGTGAGAATCACACACAGCTGAGATTTCTGCAGAAAATTATACCTATGTAGATCTTACGTCAATCCATCAAGCAGAATCATTAAAACTGTGAGGTGTACAAATGGCGAACAAGCTCGACAATGAATAGTTAGTTAGTTATTCCCTATGCATAAGCGCATAATTAATAGTAGTAATAGACAGTAAGCATTGTAAATGACTCAATTTCGAATGCATGTGCAATTAAAAAGCCATCAAAATGAAATACACTGATTATGTATACGCAGTGTTAGTCGCTCATTAGTCAAGCGATCGCTTGACACAAATTAAATGTCAATTGTGGAGATAACATAAATCATGCTGATCGTTTACTGTTTGCATATTAAACGGTCGAAGAGCTAAAGACATGAGCCAAGAGCCAAACTGTTTATGCCAAATGTTGCAGCAGACAAATTGTTGTTCACTTGACTTTACCGCCAATACTTCACTATCGTATATATAATTTATTTACACTGTTTTATGACAACTTGGCACTCGCTTGCAACTGAAATGAAACCTTGCAAGTTTTTAACGATTAACGAGTGTAAATTAAATTTTTCTTTAAGCAATTGCATTAATTTTTACGACACAAGCCTCGCCTTGAGTTTGTTTGCATTTTGCATTTGGCAAAAATGCAGCAACTTCCACATCATCAACAGGTAGATCCTCCCACTGCAATTAACTGTCGTCAATTGAATTTCAGTTTATTTTTAGCCCATTTTAGCGCCTTTATTTATGGCCTTTTCTTAATCTTCATCGAAGAAATTGCAATGTGTTCTGTATATTTTTTTTTGCAACAAAGGATAATCTCTTTTTTGATAATATTTATAATTATATAAAACCTGGAAAGTTATTTTTCGAATTTCCTGTATTTTAATCTTGTGCCTTCCAAAGTGTTAAAAAAAATATAATTCTTATGTAACGTCAAAATTAAGAGCACCTAATCACGCAACTCACATGGGAAGTATTTAAGCAGTTCCCATGCAAATTTATTATAGTGCAATGAACTAAAATATTTAAATTTGATCACAGTTTTTGTCTTATTAGAATAATAAACTTTTCTCAAATATTTATACAGTTTGCATGTCATGTTTTATAGACAACATTACAAATTGTGTAATATTTAATTGAGTCGAGATATTAAGGGACTTAGTATAGAGCTATTAACTAATATAATACCATTAATTAAAAGAATATTTTGTTTTAAACTATGTATACTTACTTTTTGATATAAATTAGTTGTTGCAAACTTTATCCGTTTTGTAAAAAAACTATCAGCGCGCCTTATTTTCCAACTTAACAATTCCTTTTATTTATTTATTTTTTTTAGGAAATTTTAAATTTTCTGTGCTTTTCTTATTTACTGTTTTGGATTTAGTATTTTATTTTTTGGGTTTTCCAGCACTTGGCTCACTTCACTTGTGATTCACTTTGCTTTTCTGGCAGCCCAAAAAATGTTTCTGTATAATTTGAACGTATTATCAACACGTAAACGGCGCTCGCAGACTAATCAGAACCTCAGCACGCAACTAACTTTTATATCCCACAGAAGGGGACGGTCACTAGCAGCGCAGCGGCAGCGACGCTCGCGTTTTGTTGTCAGCTTCAGTTTTAGCATCGGCAAGAGCATCGGCATCGGCTGCGGCATCGACATCGGCATCGGCTTCGGCATCGGCATCGGCTGCGGCTTCGTCGCTGGCGTTAACGTCGACACCGACGTCGGAATCGTTGGCGGCGCCTTTGCTGTTGGTCGTTTTGTACTGCTGACACTAAAACCAGTTCCTGCTCTTAAACGTAAAGCACCTGCAATTGCCTTTCGCATAACGTACTCGCGTTTATACTAACTATTTCAGCTGCATTGCCTTTTACGTGTCAAGTTTTGTTCATTTAGTCGAAGGCGAGTTCAGTGACGTAGGAAATGAAATTGAATTCCTGGCAATGGCAATCGCTAATTGGTTGACCAAACAAGACAAAAACATCGATTAAGCGATCGCTTGAATGACTAGTTGAGCTTATTAGACGACCTGGAAATCCCTTGGCAGAACATCACAACACAAATGACGCATGGTCGTGGTTTTGGCTTATAAATTAGTTTGATTCAAAGTTGCTAAGTTGCTGCAGAAAACTCACATTGTTAACTGGAATTGTTTGTGCGTGAGAGTTGCATGGGGAAAATTTCAATTATATTCGAAACAATTTGTAGGTAATAGCTGTACCTGTCATTCACTACTCTCGAACTGATTCCATAAACGAGTATACATATAGTACATAAATGCGAGTGAACATGGATTGGGAGAATGCTTTAATAGAGCTACCACATATGAGTATAAAATAGTATTCCTATAGTAGTTGACCTTATGTTTTTTTTTTCTTACCACTGTTCATTTTATTTATGTAGGAATAGTGTGAAAATAGTAGCCACTGAATACTTAAAATCAATCATAAATAAAGGTACTAGTAGTATATACATATGTATGGGGAATTATAAATAAACTCGCACAGCTAATTCATAAATAATGCATGCGCTTATTTTTTGTATATACTTATATAAGTATATATGTTTTTTTCTCTTTATATGTGTTCAAGAAACCAACTTAAGAGCTGCCCATACAACATCTTATAAATATGATTGGCATTTGCATAGATTCTATTTATTTAGTTGCATGCCAGTTTTCCGATCTAATCCGATGTGATCTGATGTTTGATCTGAATATGAATACCCGTATATGCAAATAATATTTTGATTGATTCCGTTAACTAATTACCATGCTATAAGCAATAAATGATCTTTTTTTCACATGATTTGCATTTAGCAAGACCCGCATGCGGCTTTCCTATTGAGTTATTATACATTAAGACAGGGTATTCATAAGTATTCAAATAGGACGTCAGACAACAACCAATGGCACCCCATCATAAGCATAAATAAAGTCTATAGTCGTAGTTAATTGCATGTACAATGATAGAAAAAACTATTAATAAAACAATATTCGTTTTGCATTGGCAATATAATTAACCGTATGTAGTTTTCTATTAGTTGATTTTCTTGTTTCTAGACCATAAAATTTTGTGAGCACTTGCCGCTTCCTTTAATTGTCGAGTCCAATTCATAATTTGCATATTAAATAGCTTTTAAACGATATTTAATTAATCAATCTCCGGCTTTTAAGCCACAATTAATTAATCAATCCCCGGTGGCAATAAACATATTTATTGTAGGATTAACACTTATGTATGTGTCGTAAATATGTAATCTTAACTGAAATGGACATTCTGTTAATCAAAGTTGTATAGTACTAGATCTGTTTGAAAGGCGTTTAAACTATTTCAGCCTGATTCTAATTTACACCGCCAGTCAATTATGTGATATAAAATTGGGCTTGTCAAATTCTAATTATCATCAATATCAAATAAACAACATCTCAAAACCAGTCGAGGGTGCGGTCTGACTTTCGTCTGTTGCGGCTGTCAACATCAGATCATAATCGACTTCGATTCGCTCGTGGCAAAGTCACGTTTCAGAGTGCTCTCGGCGTAGTGTGAACCGCTTGGCGGTTAACCTGTGGAGTTCCCCAAAGAAAGTATGACGCATTCTGACGCTAAGATGCTTCCGCGAAATACATTCCATTCATTCATGTTGTTGGGTCGCGTTTGTGATTTTTTGTGACGCTGTTATAATATTGCAGGGCAAAACAACTTGTCCCTTTTATTATCATTAATGTCTGGCATGTTATTCCCTGGATTAAGTGACAAACAATTTTTAAAAACAACAACAACAATGACAAACAAAAAAAAACAATGACAAGACAGTTTACAGTTTGTATTGAGGCTCAGGTGATCAAACATTTCGACGGTGTTAATTGTTTTCCATTTTTGCTGCTGCTCTTTGTTGTTGATTTGTTATTGTAGTTGTTGTTGTGGTTGCTGTTGTTGTTATACAACTGTGTTCACTTAATCCGCACCAAATTCGTATTGTTGATTAGTTCCAGATAACACAATACGTCATGATAAACATGACAATGGCAATGACAATATGTCTGTTTTGGCCATGCTATCAATATTTATGGGTAAAATGTTATTATGCTGCTTTTGGCGCCATGACCGTCAGAAATTGGCGTGGGGAATTGTTTGCCAGAATTCTTTTTCGGTGCCATACGGAAGTCAAGTTCTTAACGCAATCAAATGACTTCGACTTACTACATGTGCACATATTTTAGATTTAGTCGTAGATGCAATTAAATGACCATTAGAATCGCACTACGTTCTGTTTAATTAATGTGTGCGGTGGTTAATCTAATTGAAATGGCTTGACTTACGTGCACGCAGCTGCAGCTACTTAACTGCATATGGCAAACTGCAACCTGCAACCTGCAAACTGCAAACGGATAAACAGGCCCAACAACTTTCGATTAAAATCTATGCAAAACTGTCACAAAATGTTAATGAAGTAATTAAAACAACTGATCCGTCCCACGTCTCATAGTATGTATTATCTCTAGTATAACACTTTCTAAATCAATATTGTGAAAACGACGTACTTATGGCGTCATTAAACTGACAACTAAATAGATAAGATTTACAGTTCGCCCAAATGGGTATTTAATAGCATCTAACATTGTACAATACAATTTCCATTTTCAATCATCTTGCCAGACTTCCTCATAATGGAGTTGATTGCAAGTAATTCACCATATATGAAAGCCATGACTATCTTTGTCTTTCACTCTAATTGGAGCAATAGTTTTCTAAGCATGAGTAGAGTAGTTTGTTAAACCCGGAGTTTACCGTTCTGTTTGTTATCTAAATAACATAACACAATACATATGTGGCACAAATAACATCGACTGACATTTCACACGCCTGTGGTCAAAATTGATAAAACAAACCTTTTTTATACCCTGTGAGGGTGTATTAAGTTTAATAAAAGTATGTAACATGCAAAAGATAGCATGACCGACTCCATAAAGTATATATATTCCAGACCATCATCAATAGCCGAGCCGATATCATCATGTCTGTCTGTCCGTCGGACCGTCCTTATGAACGTAATGATCTCAGAGATGGTAAGAGCTAGAAACTTGAACTTGGTCTCCCAGCACTGGTAATATATGCAGGCAAATCAAGTTTATCTTTAATTTATGATACCACGCTCCCTTCGCCCACAAATCAAGAAAATGCTCAAAACAAAAGTAATTTTACAGCTAGTAACTTCAGATTTGACACACAAGATGAATTCTGTGCGATTGATGTGTCCAGAAAATTTCATCACGATGCCACGTCCACTTCACCCACAAATTGAAATTAACGAATTACAAGAGAGTTACATCGGTAGTGAATTTGAGCGGGGCCCTGTAGAGCCACAGGGTATATTACGGTCGGGGTCCCGACTGTTCGACTTGTTGTCATTAGCTTAATACTAAACAACTGCTGTAAGATAAGTTACAAACTATACGCAATGCATATTATAAATACATTTTTACTCGCAGGAGACAGGAATAGTAGTTCAAATCAAATCAGTTAGAATATTACACGTCTGTCTACCAAATTTGAGGACTTTAGCTCTAATGATCTAGACGGTAGACGTTTTTATTAAATTACAAGGGTGGAAAGAGACGTGGCAAAAATTGTAAACTTACTTGATATGCGTGGGGTTCATAGAATTCTGTGTGCTAAATCTGGTTGCTCTAGCTTTTAAGAGTTTTTAAGATTCAGAAGTTCATACAGACGGACAGACGGGCAGACGGGCAGACGAACAGGCGGATAGACGGTCATGGTAATATCGACTCGGCAACTGATGCTGATCAATAATTTAAGTATATACTTTTCCCTGTTACATTTATTACAACGAATTCAATATTGTCATTTACTTATTTCTACTTAACTTTAACTGCAATTATATTAAAGCATGTTCAGCTGAGTTCCCCACGAGAGGTGGATTACTTACATAAATACACAAACTTAATCTCGATAATGATTGATTGCGTGCCAAATTCCTGAACAAAAGAACAAATTCAATCATTCACATTGTCATCGTCACCCTGTACCGCAATCGAGCTAAATCAGCTTTTACGCACGTTTTATTCGAGCGCTGCTACGTTTTTCTTCCCCCTCTATCCACGGTCTTCCGCTCTCTTGCTTGCAGCACTTGTCACGCTCAATTAACGCAATGTTTTGTTGTGCTCCGCCATTCACAAAAGCCCGTGTTGTGCTTTTGCGCGCCAAAATGGCAAAATGATATGCATAGTCGAAAGCATTTGCCCAAAAAGCTTACACTCGGTAACTGGCGAGCTTTTGGCCTAAGAGCTTTTATTGTCGAACGCACAGTTGGCTCAGCTAGCCGGCAAATGCGGTGTATGAAAATTGTTTGCTAGAAAATATTGTGTTTTCAGTCTTTTGGAAAACCTGCCGTCGAGCGGTTGACTGGATCACTTGGCGGGGCCCCCAAAAAAATTAAAGATACTCCTCCCCTTTTGGCCATTGGCGCGTAGTTGGTCGCGAAGTTGCCGGTGTTTGGTCGCATTTTTGGTTTTTTGAATTTGATTTGCGGCTGTTAACGGTACATCAGCGGATGACTGACATCCCGGCAGACGATGTTGCAGACGCAGTGGCAGTGACAGTGACAGATGGATTGCATTGTCCATGCCCCAACATTATTTTGGTGCACTTCTTGGCTTTGTCTTTATCGCTCTATGTGTGTGTGAGTGTGAGTGGGTGTGTGTGTGTGAGTGCGTGTCTGACTGTAAGATTATAATTTCTCAATGCACTTTGTGTCTGCCATTAATGTCAACGCCGTTGTCACTGTCCCAGCCTCTGCTGCGGTTGCTCCCACTGCTGCCCCCGCTGCAGTTGTTGTTGTTGTCGCGGTCGCCGTGTTAATGTTTTTAATTATATGCAAAACATAAAAAAGTATTTCATTAAGTGTTGCCGTGAAGTTTGACATCAGAAATTAATGCACATGCCACAAATATAAATAAAGACAATTCAAAATTCTAAATAAATAGACGTAATCAACGGAAAACCCCTTTGATCGTGTCTCCAAATAATAGAAAATTAGGTAAGTTCTTTGTATGTTGATTGAAATGCGGTTAAAATCGTTGTATATTTGTTTAAATGATAGCAAAGTTTGCATTGAGCTGATAAACTAGTATTTATTGTAGAGCGATAAACATGCAGTGACTTTTATCCATGAGGCAACTTGAAAGTTTTTCAGTTATTATATTCCGATAATTGTCTCGATCGTTCTCTCTGAACAGTATTCCAATCTATTGCAAATATTGTTGAAGCACACCTCTGAGAGGCTGTCACATTGTTGTTTCACAACTCATTAAACTCACGGCTCACCGGCATTTGCATAGATACGTGTTTTAATAACTTTTTCCCCTTCCACCTGCCTGTCTAGGCGCTACACCTTCTGGGACAACGCGTTATAGACTAAAGTGTTTTAGGCATCATTATTAATGCCTAATGTTGACTCTGTTGATAATATTGATTTCAAGACGTTAATATAAACATTGACAAATTAATGCCATTGCCTACTAAATGAGAATTCGAATTCGAATGCGAATGCGATTGCGATTGCGATTTCGAATCGCTCAGTCATCATCCTCTCAACTTGAAACCTGAAGTAGTTGATGTTGCCGTTGCCGTTGCCATTTGTTGCACTTGAAAACTGTGGCAGCCCCGTGTTTCTGTTTTTCTTCTTTTTTTTAAACCTGCCTCTCATTGGTTACCTTATCAGACCTTGTGACGCACTTGAGTCTCCAACAAGCTGTCGCATACTTTTCGACTTCATTTCATTTAGCATCGAATGAAGCATTCCCCATATGCCAGTTGGCCATATGGACGCTGTGTAAACCTTGACATTGGCTTAGTACAAGTACTAGTACTAGTATAATAGCGGTCGAAGCATAACAATCTACTAAATATTAATAAACACGTGTATTTATAAATAACGCGTTCTTTATTTGCTTAAGAAGACATCAACGTACTTATACTTAAGTTTAACATCTGTTATTGCCCTTTTGTTTACAGGCTAATTTCATACCAAACACTTTTTATTAACGCCACCCCCCCCCCTCCTTCTTTGCCAGGTTATTGTTTATAATTTTTATTTGGGCCCCCCCAGACATGCTTTGCAACGTCATATGGATCAGTTTAGTCCGACAACGTACGAATACGAAGCGGACAGACGTGCGTACGTCGTATAAGCATATGAAATATGAAAATTTATTGCGTATACGCCACGCAGGCCGGCGCCTCGCTCCGTGTCTATTTTTTTGGGTATTTTTCTCATGCAACACAAAATGATTGGGCTTTCGTTTTGTGATTCAGAGAGACAGATACATTCGTAACCAAGAAAAAAAAATGGAGAGTCAAAGTTCCAAATCAAATGACTTTATTTATATAAATGCTGATTTATGCGCTTCTCTTTCATGTTGCGAATTTATCTTTGCTTTTCTTGCGTTTTGGCAGCGTCTCATTTTTTACGCATAATGTTTTGCCTAATTACAAGCTGGAAAAAAACAGACACACACACAGAGAAAACAACAAACGAAAGGAAAAATGTAAAGAAGATCGACGTGAGGGGGGGGTCGGTCGATCAGTCAGTTAGTCAGTTGTCCATTTGATTTGCCAGACGCGTGTGAGACCTTTCGAATATATGCTATTCGCAGTATTTTGGGCTCGATCGCCTGCACGCCGCCTGAATAAGAAATTGTTTTCTTGTCTTCTTGTTTTCGTTGTTCCATGTGAGTCACAAAAGCAAAACAAAAACATTTTCATCATGAATTTCTTTTCAAAATTAAGCTCAACTGTCACCCGGCAATGCAAATAAAAGGCGTGTCGTGCTTTTTATTATAGCCCGAAATGACGCCCTATTGGGGCGGGTCGAATTGCATTTGTTTAACCCAAAAAAAAAAAAAATAAAAAATAAAACTATAACCCATCTTTGAAATACTATTTTTTGTTTTATGTTTTCTATTATATTTATTTACCTTACATTTCGTTTTCCTTTTCGCTATCTTTTCAACGTGCTAAAATTCTTTTTTATGGCTCAATTTTCGACAGAACTTTGGCGAGTGCGTTCTTTATAGCTGGCTAAATAAACAACAACATTGAAATGATCATATTTTATGAGTATGACTGCGAACTGTTGAAAGGACTGACCCATTCTAATACATTTTCATGCCCAATTGACTGTCATCGTTATTATTGATCTTTAATGTGCCCAAATAGAGAGAGGGGGAGGGGACAGAGAGAGATATAGGTCACTTTGCCTGTTAATTGTCTAACAGAAACGTTTGACTTATTTTTGGGTCTCACTTCTAATTCGATTAAGCCCAATCCGCGTCAAGTCAACTGTAATTACAGTCTCAAGTTGTGAATGTCGTGCCAGGAGCAATAACAAATTATTACATAATCAACTTAGAAGGTGCCAGTTGGTAGTTGAAAATTGTTTACACTCGAGTCGGCAGCTGCCTGAAACGTCGCCCTGTAGTTAGCTAAGGAGTTGAGTTCTTTGAGAATATCACTTCAACGCTGTCTCGCCTCGCCTTTTGTGACTGAGTAATTCATTAGAAGTATATTGTGCTGAGGCATTTGCATAATTATGCAATCACTTTTGGCACACTTACACATTAGGCACAGACAACTGATAAACAACCCAAAAGCGACCTCACATACTAAAACTCCGACTTCGACACCGCCAGGGGGCATAGACAAAAGCGCAGACACGGACTAGACCCAATTTGATTAGCACGCGCATAGCAAATGAAGGCCAAGTCGAGAGGCGGTCGTCCACCCAAAAAAACACACTGGAAACATCTCCGCATACTTGTAGTTCTCTTAGGGTTCTCTCTACGTGGCCACTTAATCATCGCCGTGCTCCACGTTTTGGGCGTGTGTGAAGGTATTTTTCTGTTTGCCACATGAGCTTATGCTTTTGTTGGCCTTTTGTGCTCTTAATTAGAAGTCAAATGTTTGCTACCAGGCAAGGCCGTTTCGACTGTTTTTTACGCAGCACGGCATATGTGTGTATGTGTGGGTGTGGGTGGCTTTTATGATAGCTCTTATTGGCCATTTGAATGCAGCCAGTTGTGTGCGCTAACAAATGAGTTATTAAGATTGTGCCAAGACTCACAACTGGCCTGTTGACGAATGTCGTCAGGAAGCTATTGTGAGTGGAATCTTGGCCAGGATAAAGGCTCCCCCTTGTAACTGGCTAAAATATGACTGTCATTTATTAGCGCAAATCTCAATGATTCTTAACTGCTTCATCTTGGAATTTGTCAAGCAAACTGTTGCCATATGGCGAGGAATTATATACTATGTATAAAGAGTTCTTTAAATTCATTTTAGCTACTTAAAAGTATGACGCCCACGTTAAGCTAAACAATTAGAAGCAAATTTCCTATTCATCCACTTTTGGTAGCAACAATTGCCCTAATTGAACGCTATTGTACCTGAGCCACATGAATAGAGAGAGCTCTTCGTTTTATGAGTTTAATTAGGCTCACTATTTATAGCATATTTATATACATTTCCTGATACAGACTATTAACTTTATGACCTGCTATTGACTCGTGGCTCATCCAAAAATCAATAGAAATGTCGAAAGTTTCATCAATAGAAGCAAATTTTTCTTAATCTATACTTAAATTTTAAAATAGACTTAAGGGGCAATGCACAAAGGGACTTCACTTCATTTAAATAGAATCAAAGTAAAGCAACATTTTTCAAGGGGCAATTACCAATATAATTCGATGAAATATTAATTCAGATGCCTGTCGTTGCGAGTGAATCCCTTAAGGACAACTGCTTATTTGGCTTTCGCACAATGCAAATGTATCGTTTTCTATTATTTCTGTTGGGAGTGTAAAAGCAACAACAACAACCAATTCCACAAGCAAATATCTATAAGTAAACAGACACAGACGCTTTTTCACGCTATACTTATACAATTTATGCATGGTTATTTGTATGAACCATTTGGATTAAAGCCCTTCTTTTAGCCCTATCCCTGCAGTATGCTGGCTCGATTCAACTCGGCTCTGCTGTGTTCAGCAATCGCTGACAAATGAGCCACAGGCTAAGTAACAACTTTCTTCGTCATTACGTTCAAATTGTTTCTGGGCGCATCAGAATTTCTAAAAAAAAACACAGGAAGTAAAATTGCTTACAGCAATCAGAAGAGTAAATACTCTTACTGATATATTTCTTAAAATATATATGCAATTTAATTGCAGACTATGATTTTCCAATGATATACTATACTCGTTTTTTATTATCCAATGTCTGTCAGCATCATTGCTGAACCGAGAGATTTGTTTGTACAAAAAATAGTAAAACTTATTAAATTGTTACTCAGTTACACATTTTATGACAAAATATTGTTATATGTGTTTTTTTTTAGGGTATAAAAAAGATGTGCAGCCTACGCAATCCTTGGAATCGAGGCGCAGCCACTTGTACCGCACTTTGGCGTCGGTTTCCGGCTGTGGCAGCCACGCCTACTTAGCGCTTGTTCTTGTTCACGTGGCAGTCTCACTGATATGCCGCCTCCCTTGCCCACCTTCAGTCTGTACATGTACGAGTTTTAAATGTAGTTATTTTTGGTAGGCTGCTATCCCTTCACTCAAGCTCCCCGTCCGGTCTGCCAAACATTTGCAATTCTAATTGCAAACAGATGCCCGTTTAATTTTAAAAAAACACTTAACCCCCCCCATCCGCCCCTAGCCCATCTCTCTCAGTCCGACCAGTCGTAATATTTGCTCGAATTCCATTTCCTTTTTTGTGAGAATTAACGCGTTTTTCTGGTTTTATATTTGTATTGGTTTTAAGAAAACAGGAAGAACTCTCGCATATAATGTTATATGTATATCGTAATATTTTTGATAAACCGAAATACTTATACACCGCCAGCTGAATACTTTAGTGTATTCATAATTGATTAATCATATTTACGATGATCTGAACTGGATAATGAGTAGCAAGTCAACGTAATTAACTTTTTTCGGAGTCGTGATTCGAGATGAGATTACAGTTGAAATCTACCAAATTGTAGGCTGATCTTAAAGTTTTATAATGCAATCTGTCGTTTTCGCTTGATGAGAATTTGTCAAGTATTTTATTTCATTCTGGACAGCATAAAGTATTTAATTTACTGATAAATATTTTTATTCCATAATAAATACAATTTTCATGACGCACTTGGGCAAGGGCCATAAAAAATGTGGCCAAAAACCAAAACGCTGCGTTCGCAAACATTTGCACTTGTGTCCTGCGGTCATTACAATGTTCTTTTTGCATATTCCCCAGCAGTGGATGATGGTGGTGTAGGTGGTGCTGGTGGTGCCGCCTTGTACAGTAGGTGGGTTCAGTAAACTCGTAAAACGTTTTTCGCATGCCCAAAAGTGAAAGTGAGCCACAATGCATCACAATGGCTAACTATGGAGCCAACGGGCTCATTAAATTGCAGCTAATAATAAACATTTGGCTGGTATCCAATATCAATACGAGTACTTAACTTAACTTTTCTTTGTCTTGACCCGAGTTAACTAAGTATTACTTTGAAATCTCCAACTGCACTCAAATTCACACTCTGTCTTCACAGAGTCAACAGCTCCTTGTCAGCAGTAAGTTAATCATAAGTGCCACTTTGATGGGTCACCCCTGACAGGAGCATTGCTGACGTCAGCGTAACGCACTTGGCCACGCCCCACGCCCCACGTGAAATGAAAGGCGAGTGCAGCTACAGCACCAACTGCGTAGCTTCGACCCAAGATTCTTAACTTGCGGGTGCCGTTGCGGTTGTTGAAGCCTCAAGTTAACGACGCGCTGCTCAATAATGCGAACGGAAGTGCGGCAAACGCCATTTTTCAATTTGTACGCTCGCCGGAAATGACAAAGCAGTCGACTAATGGCAATGTACATCGCAATGCATTCGTAAGAATATTCCTAAGGATAAGCATTCCAATCACACATACGAGTGTATATACTATATACATACAGAAGCGAAATATGTAAGGGAGCTTATTGCATTTCCCATATGGATGCGGATCAAGCAAGAACATTGCGCTGTGTGGAATTTGATAAGTCTGAAGGTCAGGCAAATGTGAAACGATGAACATTAGTGCCACAGATACTCATAGAGATATACGTATTCAAACAGTCATGCTGATATTTACACATACATTGTGTATTTGTTGTTTATGTTTATGTGTATCGAAGCAATTAAAGTGTCTTTAGCGTCGGGTGTCACGAGCCACCCAACCAACAAACTGACTTTATTCTATGGGTTTTTTTCTCTCGCTTGCTGTTTTCAATTTCCACGCAATCGTAAAACAATAGCGAATGCTATCTCTGCTATATGGTTTGTCTATCTCAATGTGTGTGTGTGTGTGTGTGTGTGTTACGTGTGTGTGTTTGAATTCTCATAGCAAACAAATAAACAAACTGCAGACAGCAGACAGCGACAGCAGCTGCTGAGTTTCCCGGCCCGCAGCAATGGCCGAATCTTTCAACGACGCCCCTTAGCAACCTTCCTGCCCTGCTCCATACCCGCTGAGTCGCGGACAGTGACGATAAAATGCCTGCCTGCGGGGGCAACATCGGGGCCAATGCCTTATCAATGCCAAGCCACGCTAAATACTTACGTACAATGCGCGCTAAAGGATACCATTTCATTCATCAGTTTGGCGGGCAACTCGGCGTATGTGCAACTTAAAGTGAAATTTCACGTTAAAAAGCAGCGGGCACATTGTCGCAACCAGATAAAGACAAGGCTTCGAAGCTGCAGACCAACGCACATTACTTGTGTGTATGAAGATGTATGTAAGTCCGTATACCTAGAAGCGGGACGAGGTGTGCTCTAATAGTAGCTGAGATTGCAATTGCAGATTGACGAAGTGAAAAGTTGTTATTTCTCATGTAAACTACTCTAAATGGAATTCTTTTGATGCAGATAAAATAAGTAAATATGAAGAAAAATATAGGAGAAGATATATATTTAAATAATGAGTTAACATATTAAAAGAAATAAAATTATATTGTGTAAATGCTAACAGAGCTAAAAGAGTATTGTGACAAGTGTAATAACTGATAAGTTTATCCTAGCAAATAAATATAGAAAACTGCAATTAACACAACTGCTAGAGCATAGCTCGCAAGTGCGTTTGTATGTGTGTAATAGAATGGCATTGTTGGAGAGTTGAACAAACAGTCAAACAATCGCAGTAACTGTAATTCTAACAGACATACGAAGGGGGTGGCATGGAGTGTAGGGACTCAACTGGACAGAGAACTCACATAAATAAGAGCCAGTGGCAGTGCGAACAAATATCCTTGACTTGCATCAAAGAATGCAACGTTCAACTATGATTCAACTGGAATTTTAGGTATGAAATTGAAATTGAAAATCGCAAAGTATAGAAATTTCTCGGCTTCAACTCTTCTGGCATTTTCCATGAATTACAATCAAGGGTAAACTTGACTTAACTAAAACTCAATCAATAGCACAAAAATAAGTAAATCACAGAGCAACAGTTGCGGGAAAAAACAAAAACCCGGGAAACTGCCACAACAAAGACCAAAAATAGTTTTAATAGCCATAAACTAATTGCCATTGAAAGCACTATTGCCAGGACATAGAGGCAAGGCCAAAAACATTGCCGGCCATGGGATATGTCAATTTGGGGCTTCTATAAAAACCAATTTTCTACCCCATCACCTTTAGCCTACAGCCAAGCCACTAGAGCCACCGAAACCAACACTTGGTGGCTTCAATTGAAAAACAAGCTTTTGGTTTTACGGCGCTTTGTTCGTCAAGTGTTTTTGTCCCTTTGTTGTTGTTGTGGTGCCTGCTGTTGTTGTTGGTTCCACACGAGCGCTGCCCTGGCATGCGAACTAGTTAGATTAATTTAGCCAGAGTCACAAATACAATTACGAAGTCATTTCAATTTATTTAGCGTATGGCGTATGGCACCCCAAGCCAAAAAGCCACAACAATGAGGGTGCCACAATATATATAGTCAGGGTTAGCTTCGTGTTGGAACTAAAGCAGGAGCTGTAGCTGTAGCTACTTTCCTTCTCATTAAAGATGCCACAATGTGCTCAAAGTGATCAAAATCAATTTCGCTGTCTGTCTTTAATTTATTATATTTATTTCTATATCTATTTTTATTCTCTTTCTTTTAGCCAGCTCTGCGATTTGTCAAAGTAGCTTTCAAGCCCACTAACTCGACCATTATTGAGCGATAAATTGATTAGATATGCGTATGTGTTAATATACATATATACCAACACATACACACTTATTCACATGTATGTATGTGTGTATGTATGTTGATGACAACTTTCTTGAGTTTGGCTGCCACTGATGCTTATTGCTGCCTCCAATTGCCATTTCAATGTTAATTTTATTAGGGTGTCAGCTATATAAATTGCTTTCAATCTTAAATACCATAAAAAACGTTACACTCTACACACACATACACGCATACTCAACATATTCTTATTGTATTTGTATTGGTAATCGCATGTGCTATGCGATTTTCGAGTAGAAGGCCAAAAACGCTCAATTTCCATTATCATCAACAGCTTTGAACCTTATTCAAATCTCAGCTAAGTTATACTAAAATACTTGACGAAACATATACATAAATACACACACACACTCATATACACACACACATGCATATACGCCCACAAGTTATCCATCAAACTGCCGCTCGACACTCGACATCAACACGCTCGACATGTAAGCAGTTGGGATTTTGGTCGTAACCATAAACCGTTTGAGATTTACATGCAGGCCGATGCCTGTTTTGTGGTCGCAGTTGTTGTTACTCAGTTACTCAGTTGTTGTTATTGCTGCTCAGGGGCAGCTGTGCTGTCCATGAAACTCAAACTGTAACTGAGTCAGCCTGGTTTGGGGCCAATCCTGTTCCATATACATATCGATAACTATGTCGCCTCCCACTTTTGGCTCAACTTCTGGTCGCTTCATTTGTCTTTCTACTTGACAAAGTTTTTAAACAATTATGCCAAAACTAAAATGGCCACTAGCCACTGGCCAATTTGGCTTTATTGTGCACTACAGTCAGCCCTTGCTTTGACTCATGCCTTGATTCGTGCCGGCTGATGGCCATTGTCAACATCGTTAAAGTCGCATTTTTAAGCCAAATGTGGCACTAACTGCCTTGTTGTGTCATTTGGGGACGTTGAACCTCAACATCGGGCAAACAAACACACTCCACACTTTATACACCCCCCCCTACCCCCTGCTACAACTTGTTCGAGGGTCCAAGACAAAGGACAGCGACAGGACGAGAGAGTCAGAACATAACCAATATGGTGTACACATAATGAATTTATCAAATTAATCAAAATGGCGCTGATGAGAGGGCATCCAAAAACACCGGAAGTCCCTGTTATTGTGTCAGTCTTTATGTGCCTGTGTGTGTGTGTGTGTGTTTGTGTGTGAGTCACTGTGTGTTGTTGTGTGTGTATTATTGAGTCTGTCGCCTTGTGTGCATAATACAATTAAGTGTCACTGGCGTCATTTGCGCAAAAATTGAGATTTAATAAAGCCATTTGGCTGACAGCCCTTGAACTGTAACAGCTTCTGCGATAATCGCCAGTTAGGCAATACTAGGGATTGCGACCAGGGTTGCCAGCATATATAATTATCATTCATATCAGTGTCAATGATATTCGCTAATACTATTCTGTTGAAATATGCATTTATAGGTTTTCTATGGAGAAGATATTTATATATTTATTATTAAGAAGGCAAGCAAAGATCATAAGCTACCAGAACTTCAGTTGCTGAATTGTAAAAGTATGCATAGCTGCTAATAAGACTAATAATTTATAATTTGATTATAATCAAAGCACATAATACATTTTAATTACATAAATGCGATCACATCGACCAGGCACACGACAATCCTGGCCATGTTTCTGTTCCCGGAATGTGGTAGCATATTTATGATCACTTAGCTTAGGGATATTAATATTAATATTGATCAGTTATGAATTAAAACTTTATATATAACGACCTGTGATGTCATATACACATATACTTAACAAATGTAATTTATAGTCTCCCAAAATAATATATAATTTTGAATTTATTATAATACTGTCAATTTGAATATTAACATGTACTTATATACATTTGTATGATAATTTACACCCGAGACAAAGATTTTTTTAAATATAACTTATTAATACATTACGTCAGATATATGATCACTTCCATCAGCCACATGACAACCCTGGCTCAATCCCTGTGCCCATTGCTGGGTTGGGGGAGTATGTTATGTCCCACTTATGTGGGGGGTGTTAATCGCATTTGTCGGATCTTTTAGTGTTATGTAAATGACAGCGCCTAATGAACTTTCCGTTCATTATCGTTAGTTAGTTAGCCAGTTGGCTTGGCTTGGTCAATGGCCGGTTACTTCCCGTCACAGGCAGGACACAGACTCAGTCTCACCCACAGCCAAGGGCTATTGCTACTTAAATGCTAATCCCAGACACTTTTGCTACTTCAGACAAGACGTAATCCAATTGGCCACCCACTCGAAGACCACAAAGCTCCACTGATTGATTTGTTTAATGTCGCTGCGGGCAACAAGATTTGGAACGGAAACGAAACGGAGCTGTTAGCGACACCGTAAATTTGCGAAGCCGTTGGGCAACTTAATTTCATTAGCGCATATTTAAGAACCGAGCAATTACGTGCCTGCCTGCTGCTTATTTCCTGCCCCCTTTTTGTGAGGCTTGAAGGCTGCACGAGCTGGCCAATTAAACAGCAGGCGATATTCTTCTGCCTGCGGGGAAGGCCCAAATCGGAAAATCGCTTCCGCTCGCACTTAGCGCCGAGTTGCAAGCGATAATGTGTCAAATGTTGCGTATTTAATTCAACTATTTGCAAAGAGGACGCCCTTGACACAGGACGACGACATTGTTAAGCGGCAGCCTCGGCGTCGCTGGTCCGTCACAAGCTGTGGCCAGGCGCAGGTCAAAGCAATTGCGGCTGACCCTGACCAGGATTGGCTCAGGCATTCTGCTGCTGCTGCTGCCATTGTTACTGATTTCTGCCTCTGCCTCTGCCACAACAACGACAACAACAACAACAGCAGTAACAACTCAGCCTACAAGTCTACAAGATGCAACATCAACAGGGGCGACGACAGAGCACGCTGAGTCGTCCCGTGGCGCTTCTCGTGGCGGCCATGGCTCGTACAACTCAGCTAATAGTATTCCAGCCCACGACGTCGACGACCACGACTTCATCGATGATAATTCCAGCTCCAGTCCAGGCAACAACAGCATCAAGTCGAATGCAACTGACAATGTCCTCGCCGAGCAGGACGCTGATCAAATGCTGCCACAGATTCCGTCGTATATACGCACAACCGCCATGTTCTTCTGCATAATCATCATGCTGCTGGGCGTTGTGGGGAATGTGATGGTGAGTTTTGTAATTTATTGTTTTTATCAGTATGTTTTTTATATTATTAGAATTTTTTTTAAATTAAATGTTAATTATTTACTTAAAATATTATATATATACCCAGTGCCCACTGCAAGTGTACAAGAAAGGGTATTATACTCCCTGTCGACAGTCCGATAGTCTGTTAACATTCCTATACTATGTTAACCTTACCACCACTAGATTGTATACCCTACCATCACCAGACTGTATATCCTCCCATCACTAATTATCCAGATAGATTAGCTATCTCGCTTTAACATATTAAGACAACGGAGATCGACCTAGCTTGATCTCGCTCAAAAAAGGGAATTGTCAAATACAGCGGTGTGATGCCGGGGTTAGTCGTTTAAGAGACACGAAATAAAGCGGACGTGATAATAGAACTGTGTGTTACATTTAATTTAAACGATTACACATTCTTATATCATATCTGAACTCAATTTACATTGCAGGTGCCCATTGTCATCGTGAAGACAAAAGATATGCGTAATTCTACAAACATTTTTCTTACCAATCTCAGTATTGCCGATCTGCTGGTGCTGCTCGTCTGTACACCGACCGTGCTCGTCGAGGTCAATACACGTCCAGAGACCTGGGTGCTTGGCCACGAGATGTGTAAGTCCCAATCAGACAGCCTGTCTGTAGTTGTTGACCAAGTTAATTAACATTTTGCTTTTACTGCGCCTACAATTACACAATGGCCTGCCTCTCACATAACTCCCTCTGTGCTTTCGCCGCAGGCAAAGCCGTGCCATTTGTCGAGCTGACGGTAGCCCATGCCAGTGTCTTAACCATCTTGGCCATCTCATTCGAACGCTACTATGCCATCTGTGAGCCATTGAAGGCCGGCTATGTCTGCACCAAGGCTCGTGCGATTCTCATCTGTGTCCTGGCCTGGGGCATCGCTGCGCTCTTTACGAGGTAAGCTCAACCATGTCTGGACAGTGCAATGAACTTGACTGTCCGCCTGGCTGTCTATCTGTCTGTCTCTGTACTTATAGCACTGTTAAATTAAGTTAAGAGATTAGCCTTAATGTTAAGCTCGTTGTATATCGTAGTTACATATTTTGCATGCTTTGGTTACGGTTCTATCTATCTTTATCACTTTCTCTTCTTAGTTAGTTGTTCTCTTAGAGCATTGATTTAATGGATGATTCCATTTTCATTTTTGGCCTGTATTTATGCAGTCAAGCATTAAGTTCCCTGCTCATTAATTATAAATGTCAATCGTAGTCGTTTTTAATGATTTGTATTTTGTTTTCCATTTTTGCCCCATTTTCTTTGTTGTTTGTTTTGTTTTTGGCCTTTGTTTGGCATCAACTTCTCCATTTACATGCTAAACATTGGCAGTTAGTGTTACGCCTCACACACACACACACACACCCACACACACACTTTATTTATTTCTAGCACTCTTCACACCTCTCCCTTCATCTAAACACATTCTTTCTACTGTTTTCTGTCGATTTGGTTTTGGTTTTTCATATTTGGCCTTTGACTGTCTCAGCCTGCCTCAACTTCCGGCTGTCCATTGTCCAATTCCAGGCTGCCGTTATCAGCGCCCTGTCATCTTTAATAAGCAGCAATGTTCGCTATCATGGAATTTCATTTCATTGACACTTTCTTATTGTATGTCTAAGGACGGTCAGCGACCCTTTTTAATTTTGCAAATCTTGCTGCGCTCATAACAATGAAATAAACAGCACATTCCCAAAGCGCAAAGCACAGCAGGGTGCAGCGAAGGGATGTGGGGGTAGTGGGTGGAGTCTGGCAGCGACTTTTGCCTATTAATTATGCTACCAAAGAAGCTGCCACAAGACCGCACAAGTAAACATATTAAAAGCATATACCGCCACACAACGCCTACAGCCACGCCCACAGCTGGCGCGGCACATACATAATTCAGACTCATCCAAGTGGTCACAAGGCAGCCTGTTGCCTGTTGTCTGTTCCTGTGTCTATCCGTGATTCAGTACTTGATCTGGGAACTCATCAACTATTTACATACTTGTATCTTCTTTATTGTGGCTATCTCACCATCTGTCTCTCTCTCTCTCTCTCTCTCTCTCTTTATTCGCTGCTGTCTCTTGCTTTCATCCATAGTGTATATCCCACCCTGTCAACGTGATTATGTTTCTTGTTTGCTTTTTCTTCTCTCTTCCCCTCTTTATAGTCCCATACTTTGGGTGGCTGAGTACAAGCTGGTAGAGTATATTGACGGATCCTCGGTGCCGGTTTGCCTGACGCAGGCAATTGGTGTGTCCACCGTTGGTTTCTTTCTGATGACCATATCCGTGTTCTTCGTGCTGCCATTTCTAATGCTGGTTGTTCTCTATGGCATTATTGCAAGGAACCTCATATCCAACAAGGGTGCCATGTTGCGTGCCCGTCCCACCAAACCGGAGCTGAGTCTAAAGGCCCGAAAGCAGGTGGTCCTCATGCTGGGCGCCGTTGTACTCTCCTTTTTCGTCTGCCTGCTGCCCTTTCGAGTGCTCACGCTCTGGATCATATTGAGCACGGAGCAGACACTGCACGACATTGGACTGGCGCGTTATTATAGTCTACTGTACTTCTGCCGCATCATGCTGTATCTCAACTCGGCCATGAATCCCATACTCTATAATCTAATGTCAACCAAGTTTCGCAAGGGATTCGCTCGCTTGTGCCATGATGCTGGACACTGGCTGCTCAAGGTGCTCACGCTGGGCGGCAGCAGTCGCAGTCCGAGTGACCTGCATGGACGCAGTGGAACTGTCTCCACGGGCACGGGAACTAACACCAATTCGTCTAATGCAACGGCAGCAACAAACTCGAGTATTTTGTCACGCAGCTCCAATCGGCGCAATAGCGAAGATATCAGTCGAACACGCCTTAAAATTGAACTTCATATGCCATGTGGCAGCGATCAGGAGGCCATGGCCATGTTGCAGAACTCAACGAACCACAGCAAGAGGAGGGAAAGTGACAGCAGACTGCTGACCAACAAGAATCCGCGACGGCACAAGCCACAAATCAGTTTCGACGAAGCTTTAATAGGCGGAGCTGCTAAGGAAACTGTAAATCTTGCCTAAAGATGCAGAAGAAAAACGAAAAGATGCCAAACGGAGGCGACACCAAATGAAGAATCGGCGTACATGAAAAATGGTCTGTAACCCGTTTACACTTACGCTTCAATTCGCTGGAATGCGGCGCAGGCAGCTGATCCTGGCCACGCCCATACAAATTGCGTTTTGAGCTCTTTTCGCAAACATAATCGATTCCTTTCAGCCGTTGACAGCCAGTGTTTTGCCCTTTTCATGATCCTGGTCCAGGACATTTCCGCACAAAAAACAATCAATTTTTCGGGCTATTAAACTCAAATGAAAGTGCCAAAGATAAATAACAGCAACGACAGCCAAAGCACTACAACAACTACAACTACAACAGCTATGCATAACTATTTGGGAAACGTGTCGGAGGGTGACGGGGGCGGGAGCGGGTGCAGAGGGACAGGCGGTCAACGCCATTAAGCGGGGGGCTCATGTAAAGCATGGCAAATGGAAATGGCTTAATATGCGTTTGGGCAACGACTTGGGAGCCCATCAAGACGGCGGATAAACATGATTTAGGGGTATTGAAATACATAGTTTCAGTTCATTTGGGCCGCTTTCCATGCTCTTACTCTTTTCGTCGAGTTTGTTCGCCATTTTAGGTCCATTCCAAGATGGCTGCTATTAGATGAGCGCCTATAAAAAAACTGTTGCCTACTTTGCGGCGGCAATAATAAAATATACAATGCACAACTCGCATGTACATTCACAAACACACGTGCATTAGTTGAGATGCCATACATAAAAAGTGTTGCCTACTTTGCGGCGGCACAAATTAATTAAACAATTCACAGGTCGCAATTATACACATACACTTGCATAAATATGTATTATATTCCCACACATATGTATTTACGTCTATAAAGGCGCCATAATCTGTATAAGTTAATAAAATTTTGTATTGCAACTCGTGTCGAAGCCTTAGCAAACGGATTTTCGTTTATTATAATCAAATAGTAGTTGGTAAGCAACTGTAAATATGTATGAATGTACATATTAATATCTTTATCGTTTATTTAAATTGTTTTTCATCAGTTTTTAGCAACTTTGTACAGCAATACTATAACGTAGCTTAATCATCATTTCTTGTATATACGCTAGCAGTAGAAATGCGCCATTTTGTGTTTGAAAAGTAGAAAAGACATTTCCGTTTCCGTTCTGAATCTTTGATTAAGTTGAGTGGTATTCAATTGAAACTGCTGAAGAGTTGTTTTAAATATTGCTCTTCTTTGATTATTCTTTGTTGTTTTTATAGAGTTGAAACTTTTCAGACAATCGACAACAATAGCAACAATATACTATTATCCACTTAATCACTCAACTCTCTACACATAACTTTTACAGTCCCATCATTGCCATATCCAGCTACAGTGTGGAGCCCTATGGCGACGGCACTGACGCCCCAGTCTGCATAACGGCTGCCGATGGCTTTTGGCCCATCTTCTATTTTGTTGGCACTATAACAGTATTCTTTTTTGTGCCCTTTGGCATACTGGTCCTGCTGTACGCGGCCATTGCCTACAAGCTATTGCGTCCCAACAGTGCATTCCATAGGCCCACCTCACCGCAACCGCAGCAGGCGGCCACCACAACAGCCTCGGGATCGGCAGCAGCACCGACGAGCACCAAAGGTAATAGCCATCAGCAGAGCAATGGCATGAGGAAGCATCGCAAGCAGGTGATCTTCATGCTGGTCGCTGTAGTTTCCAGCTTCTTTGTGTGCCTACTGCCGTTTCGCGCCTTCACTTTGTGGGTGATCACGGCCAGCACTGAGGATGTGGAACGGCTGGGCATTGCTGGCTACTACAATCTGCTGTACTTCTCCCGCTTCATGTTGTACCTCAATTCAGCCATGAATCCCATACTGTACAACCTGATGTCGTCCAAGTTTCGCAGTGGCTTTTATCGTTTGCTGCTTAGCTGCCTAGGTCAGCACACTCATCACCATCGCCATCACCATCATCCTCAGGCTGCGGGACGCAGTCTGCGACAGACGGCACGGCGGCAGGATGAAGCTACCGATGGAGAAGCAGCTGCTGTGGACACTGGCAACGGCCAGCGTGCTCGTCGCACTCTGCGACGCGAGGCTACCTTTCTAATCAACTCCATATCCACCTCATCGGGCACCGAGCGCCACACCTCCTCCACATGGCGCAGCAACAGCCTCTCCACGTCCGTTGGATTGAGTGAACGCGAACGTGGAGCCTTGGGAGCAGCTATTATTGGAACGACAGCTGCCACAGTTACCACCGCCTGTCTACAGGAACGGCGTGCCAGCAAGATCTGAGCATTTAGTTGAATTATACCAGCACATACTGAGTTCGATTCAAGCATTAGTCCATAGTCATAGTTTATAGAAGAAATTTTGTTGTCAAGACTGAAGTACCTCAGAAGAAGTCAATAAACGCTAGAAAACTCCGTTTTTGAAACCAAAGCTAAACATCTGATTATTGCATCGGAGCCTTAAAAATTTTCAATTTCAATATTCCGCCCCATATCTTATATAGCTTATGTTCATGAAATTTTTATTAATCGTCTCATCATTGTCATAAAAATTACACTAATTATGTGCCTAAACGAATTATACGCGTCTCTCTTTCTTTCTGAATGCAAAAACACACAAATTTCTTGTAGTTACTTCTAAAAAATGTTGTTTTTGATTTACATAATAATTACAATATGTTAGACAAGTGGCGAGCATTTTTCTTGAAGATAATATGATTTGTGAATGATATCGATTGGTAGTTGAAATAAATATATGTACTTATATAGTAGTACGTACACGTTTGTAGTATAAATAGCAAACAGACACAGCAAGTTATACAATTCGGTTCTGTTCTGTGCGTTCGCCCAGAAGCAACTTGGCTATAATAAACGCAGTTTTTATTTTGTTTTATTGGTTTTTATGCATATTGTATGTAAGTTTTAATAGTAAACGGTATCGGTATCGTTTCGCGCTGCTGTGGTAAGTAACTCTTATTTTAGGTTAGATTTAGATTAAGTTAATTACTACACCATTGTTTTGCTTTGCACTACTTAAGTATGAACAGAACTATTGAAAACAGAAAGACAGAAGGATAGTACATTTATCAGTTTCCTGTGTTTGTTGGATGCCTATTACATGTGTGTATGTATGTATTTGCTTAAATTGTGTACGTGTGTTCATAAACTTGAACTGGATTGCGATCGATCTTTCGCATCATACAAAGGTCATCATCATCATTATCATTATCATATCATACTCTTCAATATATTATCATCATTATTGTTATTACATAATTCAAATATATAATTATGGTTTGCTTGTTTTATTGTTGTGTGTGTTTCCTTTTTTTTATCGTTTTAATTTATTATATTTAAATTTTGTTTAATTGTATAATAAAATAATGATTCACAATCAGAGTTATTCAGCAGCAACCAGATTTGGTATTTTCCACTGGACGTCCCTGATCGATCTTTACTTTGCTAGCATTATCGGTGGCGCTAGACGGCGGCCCGACGCGATTCTTGATCTCTGCCGCCATCGTCATGAATGCCTGCTCCACGTTGGTGGCACTCTTGGCCGAAGTTTCAAGGAATGGAATGCCTAACTGATTTGCGTACTCCTGCAGAGCAATGAGAATGAAAATTAATAATTAAAAATACATTTATGGACTCTTTCTCTATTTGGTCTATATACGAACCGCAGCTGTGGTATGATCGACGACTTTCTTGGTGGTCAAATCGCTCTTGTTGCCGACCAACAATTTGTTGACATTTTCGCATGCATATCGCTCGATTTCCTCCAACCATTGCTTAACATTGTTAAAGGACTCCTGATCCGTGCAATCGTAAACTACAATAATGCCGTGCGCGCCACGATAGTATGATGAGGTGATGGTACGGAAGCGTTCCTGTCCAGCAGTATCCCACTGAAAAAATTAATTTCGTTTAGCAATTTCAATTCCAGACGCATATGAATGTATGTATGTATGTCATTCTTACAATCTGCAATTTAATCGTTTTGCCATCTAATTCAATAGTTCTGATTTTCTGCAAAATAAAAGGATTTCGTTGAAATACAGCTCTTTCCATAAGATTCCGTTTAAACTTACAAAGTCCACGCCAATTGTGCTGATATAGCTCTCTGTATATGTATCATCGGCAAATCGGAGCAGCAGACAGGACTTTCCAACGCCAGAGTCGCCGATCAACAGCAGTTTGAAAAGATAATCGCTGTAAAGAGTAAAAGTGCGTTTATCGTAGAATGCTAACAACACATACTTATATCAAAGCGCTGTCAAAATACTCGTCATGATTGTTGTGTTTATCTTATCGCAACCCCCTGTTGGAACAACTCAGTCATAGCATAGTCACTTACTTCGTCCACCCGCAATTTGAAATGTGATATATGAAATGCGGTTTGAATTTCCCTATGCCTCAAAGGATTTCACACAGAAACAAACACACACTAAAGCTAAATCAACTGCATATTAATTAGGTTAAGTAAAAGGGAGACGTCACTCTTTTCAAGTTCAATTGCAACCCTCAAGCAAAATGGAATGAAAAACACAAATTTGAGCATAGATGGGATTTTGATTACGTAGCAGCAGAGAACATCAACACGACAACAACGCATACAGCAGCAGCAGCAGCGGAGCGACAGCGCAAAGCAGTCAAACAACAACAAAATGTACGCAATAGAGGGGGTAGGAGACGCTGGGCAGGTGACTCATCCGCCCCACGAAACGGCAGCGCAACTGAACAGCACCGAGCTATGCAAGGGCTGTCAGCAACACTCGCAGCCACTCGAAAAAGAAAAACTAAACAATCAAGGCGGATTTCTCCAATTCTCATGTTCAAAGTCTCTTTTTCGAAGCAATTATCAAAATCGAATCGTATAATATATACCTACATATACTACATGCATACATATGTATATTTCATTTAGATTTCTCACTTGAAAATCGTATGTTTTTGGTCAATGCCACAGTTTAGTCACAAAGCACTGAATAAAAAATACTCGTTTAAAGGGAGTGAGACTGCGACTTTAGTCGTCGTGGACGTCGCAAAAATGACGTCGCAGAAAAAAGGCAGTAATGGTTATGGAACGCGAGTGAAAAGTATTGCAAATCAAAGTCTCAATTACGCGCAATTAATGGATATGACGACTTACTATTCTGGATTCATAGATGACATTTTTCGTTTGGCTTTTGTTCAAGTTTGTATTTTTGCCACGAACAAATATTCGATTTCGCTTAGCTGCTCGTTAACTGACGGAGTCTCACGGGGTCTTTAATTTCTTTTTGTGGACTCTTGTTACTTCACTTTAGCACAAATAACGCGCACTATGCACTGTATACTCCAAAAATGTTTGTTTTTATAACTTATATTGTGTTTAATGCGACGAATTTCAGGGAAATTCGATAATTTCCACAAATTCGACAGCCGAGAACGAGAACAATGGCGACTGAAAAAATGACGAAGTGGCAATAGTGTGGGAGAATGCCGTCAGTCGTTCAACAGTGTTGTGAAACGCCATAGACAGGGCTGCATTATCGACTGATATCTGCATCCGCCGTTTCGTGGGCGGTAACCACCTACATACATATTTGTATATTCTCACATACATACACATATGCATGTATGTACATATAATATAGGCGCTATCGCAAAACATTTTTTTTGGAATATTTTTTTTGTTTAATACTTGCGCATCTGCATACAATCTCTTATTATAAATTATTTGATTCTAAACACGCCATTTAACATTTGAGAGTTTTGCTTGCATATAGAACACATGATAAATAGTACATAATATAATGTGAAAGATTCGATAAGCGGGCAATGGGAATGCATCGTTTTAGTGGGAGTATTCATTCTCTATTCCAGTGAGTTTAATGTTAGCAACTGTTTGAGCACTTTCGTCTGTGAGGTTTCCCTTATCTCGCCAGCTAAGAACATCTCATCTACAACACTGTACACTTTGTAGAAGTTGAAGACGAGATCCAGCTCGCAGACATTGTGGAAATATTCGTTTAGCACTTCCACAAAATTATGAATGGCTTCCAGATAGCACAAGTTATTGTCATTGACATCCACACAGATGCAGAAGTAGAGACCCGCATAGCGTCTATATACAATTTTGAAATTACGAAACTAAACAGGTGGAGGGAGGGCACATCGGTTAAATATATATTAAAATACTGTCCATAATGATTGCAACATTACCTCTACAAAGTTGGTGTGCTTGGCGTCTCGCACGGTGACCACTGCGTGCACTTCCTCAATAAGTTTTTGTTTTTCGTCGTCATCAAAGTTCATGTACCATTTGGCCAGGCGAGTTTTGCCTGCGCGATTTTGTATGAGTATAAATCGTATCTGCCGTAGAGACAAACAATGCAGTTTCTATTTGATAATTTTACGAATATTATATTTACCATTTTAGAGTATATGTGTACGTAATTACTTAAGTAATTACTCGACTATTTACAATTTTCAGCTTTGAACGTAGCGAAAAACTGATTATGAACAAATTGTGTATCACTTTTGCCAGGGCTGCAGTGCAGCTGTCGAACAGCTGTTTCATATGCTAGTGTTGAACATCGGTTTTATCTCCACGTCAGTTGGCAACTCCATTATTGAATTCGATTACGAAGTTTTCACTTTTTATATATTTGTTTAGGCATTACTTGAAGCTAGTCATTAACACCTTAATTGCCAAAAATGTTGACATCGCGTTTGAATCTCTGGCCGCGTCTTCAGTTACTGCGCAGCTGCTTCACGACATCAGTTGGCCAGCCAAAAGAAGCGGCTCTCGAAATGCACGATCCTTTGCAAGCGCACGCATTGAAAGAGCAATGCATTTTGGTAGACGAGAACGACAAGGCCATTGGAGCTGCCACCAAGGCGGACTGTCATCGTGTGCATCCAGAGACGAATGACGTCAAACTACATCGAGCCTTCAGTGTTTTCTTATTTAACACCAAGGGCGAAATGCTGGTGCAACGTCGCTCCGTGCACAAGGTGGTAACAGATGTGAACTTTATAGGGAATTTTGATATCAAACATTGGCTTTTTCAGATCACCTTCCCGGACACTTATACAAATGCTTGCTGCAGCCATCCCTTGCACGACATAGAGCAGGAGCGCCAGGAGCCAGATCAACTGGGAATTCGCTTGGCGGCCCAGCGTCGCCTCAACTACGAACTGGGTATCCCGACTCATGAAATTCAGCCCGAGAACTTTCACTATCTGACCAGGATTCATTATGCCAACACGGGCGACGGCATCTGGGGAGAACATGAAATTGACTATATACTCTTCCTCCAAAAGGATGTCACATTAAAGCCAAACGCCAACGAGGTCAGCGAAGTGCGCTATTTAAAACGCGACGAGATTGACGATGCTGTATCCAAATTTAATGCACCAATGACCCCTTGGTTTGCACTTATCTTACGTCATCGCCTTAAACAATGGTGGGACAATTTACATAGACTGAATCAGTTTGAAGATTTGCAAAAGATTCAACGGTTTTAGGAGCTTACAATACAAATGACGCTTGGTGTTGGGCGTAACGACAAACCAAAAATATTTGAGGAACCTCATTTTGTTTTCTTTTTTTAAATTCGTTTTCTTTATTCAAATGGAAAATAGTATGTGTGTGTGTGCGAACAAAGAGCACAAAGCTGTTTTCATGCACCTCCGTTAGTTGATCAGTTCAGTACAAAGTATACAACATCGTATAATAAATATGTATGTGGTATATGCATGCATGTATGTATGTATGTGTACGCCTATCGTGTAATATGTAAATATAACAAAATATAGTGTGTAGTGTATGGGCATGTGTGTATGTGTGTAATTTCATAGCACTAACTCAATGTGTTTGTTGAATATTATTATATAAATATATAGCTCGTAAAATGATCACATCACGTTTACCAAAATCATCATTTGACATCAATCTCCTCGTATCGCAACGAACAACAAAAATAAATATTTACAAAAGTATGCTATCAACTAAACGAGACTTAATGGGCTGGCGAAATTATAATAACCCTTAAACTACATTGAAATAAAAATATATATAAGCTGCAGCGTTTAACATTTGGTGTGAAACAGTAAACCAGTGCAAATTAGTATTGCTTTCCGGGCTCCACCGTTCACTTGGCACCACCTTGGCACCGTTTCTCAGGGGGAGTACAAATAAACAAAGCATTTGTTTATGAAATACCAACAACTTAAAGCTATACTTGCGAATTTTGATCAAAACTCGCACTACTAATATAGGAGGGAGGCGTGTGTATGTATACATGTATACGTATCTTGCAAATCGCATGCGAATGCGTCGTAGTTTTGTGTGTGTGTGTGTGTAGAGTATGGGTATAGTTCGCATCTGTGTGTTTGTATATATATATATATATATGTGTGTGTGTTAAGGTCAGGGTAAGCACATCCTGAATTCGATTAGTAGTTAAGGCACATGGTGTGAGTCTCAAGCTCGATTCAATTATATTACGGCACCATTAGGACAAGCCGAAAAGCTTCAAGGCATTAAAGGCCGTCGCCAAGGCGACTTCATCTGGCGTTTTCTTCATGAATGCAGCAATCATTTCCACAATCGCTGGCAGGCTGCATGGCTCATTACGTTGAAAGGTGCAATATCTGGAATAGAATGCATTGAGACAACAGTAATATGCATTTGATTCCAGCCATTACCTGTGTAAGTACAGTAAGGAACGTTCCGTAATGCCACTCTTTACATGCTGTGGTAATTTGGACGCTCTCGTATTTGGATACATGAACGGTGCGTCCGTTTCAACCAACAGTCTGTCCAGTGGCAACGTGCCATTATCCAGCAGCCGGCGAACGCCAGTGTCCGATTTATCCTTACACAAGTAACCAGTTAAACTGATATAGAATCTGCGATCCAAGTACTTGAGCGCCTCCTCGGCTGTGCCCATAAAACCTCTGATAATCACAGGCGGTAGATTCTCGAATCTAGAAACGCAAAAGATTGTGTGTTTAGTGGGAACGATAAATGTCTTGACATCTTACTTGTCGAGTATTTCGAGTACATCATTCTGAGCCGATCGCTCGTGAATTAGCAGAGGTTTATTCAGACGGATTGCCAAATGCAGTTGCTTGGCAAATATCTGTTTTTGCACATCCGGCTCTGAGAAGTCGCGCTGATAGTCCAGGCCGCATGGACCAACGGCAACACACTCCTGTGCCTGTGCAATGTGCTCGAAGTCGAACCATGTCGACGGCTCCTCCACAATGGACTTCGAGTCGTGCGGATGTATGCCAGCAGTCGAGTAAATAATGTCGGGATAAATGCGCGAGAGGCGCAGCGCTTCCTTGCTCGATTTGACCGAAGTGCCGTGCACCATTAGTTTCTGAACACCTGAACGCAGAGGCAAGAGATTAAAGAGAAAGCGAGCATTAATACATATGTATGTACGTACAACACAGGCCAGACATAGGGCAGTTAGTAACAGTTAGTCAAGTAATTGTTTTGACTTAATAAAACATGCACATACATAATTAACTTTGCAAAAACTTTCCAAACGAGTCTCTTTGCTTAAAATCTACAACTTGAGTAGCTGTTGCTAATTGTAATTGTTATGTTAAAATGAAAAAAACAAAATAAAATACATTTTGTCAAAATAATTACTTAACTTACCCTATCTTAATAAAACTGGTTACATATCTGTCTTAGGTATATTAAATCATTCTCTCAGATTGTGTATTTGGTATTGTAATATACATGCTGAACAAATCTGGCTAAAATCGCATTACTATTTAATATAGCCGTCATAGGAACGATCAGTCAAAAATTTAAATTGAATACTGGGCTATGCAAAAGTATGAAATCTTAGAACTTCTTTATTTCTTGCTTATGATTCTTAGAACAAGTTAAAAAAATAAATATAAAATAATAATTCAATATGTGACCTATTTATCTGCGTCAAAACAATTACTTGACCAACTGTACGCATGTTGCACTGCGATGCGACAACAACAAAATACCAATACACATGCAGGTGGACGCTCGCACACATGTTGCATGCTTATCGCCCGTGTCGCTGTCGCTTGACCTTCTTGGTGCGTGAACGCTCTCGCTGACCATTTGCCGCGCCCAAGACGATTGTCATGTCTTATTATTAGTCTTATCGCGCTTGTTCTTTCTCAATTAGTGAGCCAGACACTTGAACGTACCTGCGTCTCTTGCTCTTTGGACGACGGAATCCAGATCACGGCTATACTTTTTGTTGGTCAAATTCGCACCCACGTCAATGACAATCAGGTTCTCAAAACAATGTTTCATGCTATCATCAATGTCCAGTTGCTCCTCTCCGACTCCGAGAGCTGTGGGAGTTGCGGCCACCACAGGCACCTCTTGTTTTTGTTGTTCCATAATAGTAGAAGAGTGTGTGTACGAAAATAGCAAATGACGTAGACAAGATGCTTTGTCTTTGTGTAATTCAATTAGCTTATGTTAGCGCAAGGAATCGCCCCGGTTGTGAGAACCGCGAAGAATTTCTCGTTCTTTTTATTGCAATTTAGAAGAGAAGCACCAATTAAGCAATTAACAATTGAAACGTTTGAAATTAACAAAAATAAAAACAATTCCCGACACGAACTACGACTGCTGGCAACTAATATCGATGCATCACCGATAAATAGGCTTATCGATTATTGCACACAATGAATCGCCTGCTTTCGATGTTTTGCCAAGCACATCGATACTTTCGATATTTATGTGATTGGTGAATTTCCGTTATTTGATTGGTGAATTTGCTTTAAATTGCTGTTAAACGTATATTTGTTTTATTAGAAAATATCTATGTTTCTAGGTGTTATATAAATAAGACGATCGTTTGTATATTTATTTTTCCAGGTGATTAGTTAATGATTAATCATAAGTCTAAAACCTTTCTCCAACTGGCTTGATGGTCAGCTCGTGAATTTGAACATTGGGCGGTGTCTGAATGCAGTAGGTCACCGCATCGGCCACATCTTCTGGACGGAGCATGGGCATTTTACCCACCACTTCGGGAGAGTTTTCGTTAGAAATCTCGGTATCAACGACTCCGGGACTAATGCTCTACGGTATGAATATAAAATTAGTTGTTGGTCTATGTATTTGGTCTGTCTTTATGACTTACCGTAACCTTTATCTTGGTACCCTTGGTTAAGAACTGACGGAGCACCTCAGTCAGCGCTGTTAAAGCATGTTTGGATGGCGCGTACATGTTAAAACTACAGCCAGAAGCAATGGGAACGCCATGACCAGCTACGCTATTGATAATGACCACGTGTCCATCATTTATTTGGCGTCTTTTCATTGAAAGAAAAGCCTGACGTGTGCACCATGTGACGCCCAAAACATTCGTATTCAGTATGTCCTGTAGATCTTTACTGTTTCCTTCGTCTGTTATCTGAATGCGGCGTACAATTCCGGCATTATTGATCAACACATCGGCACCCCCCAGGGTCATATCAATCCAGGCAAAGGAGTCGATTACCTGTTGCTCAACGCTTACGTCACACTGGCGTCCATAAAAACGTGCAGACTGTGCCGAAGGCAGGGCGGCCTTCAACTCCTCCAGTCGACCTGCTCGACGTGCCAGGCCCACAACAATCATTCCCTTTGCCACTAGATCTTTGCAACATTCGGCGCCAATACCCGAACTTGCACCTGTAACAACTGCAACGCGATTTTGCCAGCGGATCATATTATTGAAATAATTAATTTGTCGATCACAACTGAATCCACTTTCGTGTTCTCGACAAAGAGCACAGTCAACAACTGATCGACTGCAGCTGGAAATGCGATAACAAAATTGGAAATAGTCGACTCTGTTCGTACACTTGAAAAAAAAAATAACACGATAACACCACAAAGTGTTGTTTACACGATCAAGTTACGAGATAGCGGATTAATAGGAAAGTGTATAAAGTAAAGAGATTCCTTAGCTTGTGGTAATTTTAAACGATAAGCAAATGGAAAATGTGTTCCCTTTTTTATTTTTTTTTAATATAATTATTTATTATATTTCTTTCTGCTAATATGCGTGTACTTTGTTGTTGTAGTTGTATTTCATATACATATATATTTTTATAAATGTATTCTAGAGATAAATGTACTTGGTAGTATGTATGGTATGGTAGGTTGTATAACTGAATAACTTATTGGGTTTCGTTTTCTATATCGTTGTCGCACAATAATTTAATAATAATAATTTTAGTTTAACTAGTACATTTTCTTCATCTTAATTTGAGTTTTAAAACTTAAAGTTCGATTCGTTTATTTAATAAATATTACTTATATGTTTTCTCCAATCATTTAGTTTACCAACTTTATTTTGATTTTACATTTTAGAAAGCGACTTGTGGGGTTTTTGAAAAGATAATGTATTTTTTTTGTATTTATCGCATGTAATACTAATACGACTATGTACGTGTGTATGCACTAAATACTTTTTATTCGTCTGTCAATAATAATAATAATAATAATAAGCGTTACATACATTACAGTAATTGTATCTGTACATATGTATGTGTAATAAATATATACTTTGTTTTCTTTTATTAAAATGTATGAATGCTGCTGTTGCATTCACTGCTTTTGTTAAGAATACAACTATGCATATATGTATATATTATATATATATATAAGAATATTAAATATATTATTGATATTACTTGTTGAAGTTGTTGTTGTTGTTTTTGTTGTTGTTGCTACGCACTAGACGCTGGGGATTGTTTAATGTCTTATAAGCACTCATGGTACGATTAATTAGACCCGGGATTATTGAAGCTTCAAAACACCAACTTGAGACAGTGTTGCCAACTGCTCTAAAATAAGTATATATATGTATATACTCGTACATATTGTTTAAACTAAATAAGTAGTTGTTGCATTGCAGCGTGCAGCGCCTAATGCCATATGTTTTTTTTTTATTTAAGTATGTTTAAACTATGCTCTTTTGCGAGTAACTTGATATATTTGTTGTATACATGTAAATGTTCTTGTTACATTTATTACTTGACATTTATAAAATTTTGGCTAACAATAGAATTGCGTAGTTGTTGTCATGATTTTGTGTCTGTCTGTCTGTCTCGTATATGTTATACTTGTAGTTCCATAGTTACTCGTATCTCTTTACCAATAAGTTGCTTATTCCTTAGTTATATTTATTAAAATTGTTGTTATCTTTAAGAGTTGCTTGGTGTTTGTAACTTAACGAATTATTTTTGATTATTATTGTTTTTTTTTTTTCTGTTTGTTTTATTAGTGATACGTTTACTTAGTGCGAATGCTCGGACAGCTTGTTCTCCCCAACTCCCTTACCCACCCTTTAGTAGTTCCTTTGTCTATAGTATTGATTCACCAACCAACGAACAAAAAAAAAAGAGTTATCTGACCCCTCAACCCATCACCCGTAAACATTTCCATGGTCGAATGTTGCTGTTGCTTTGTGCGCTCTATAATGTTTTCCATTTGCATTGAGATCCTCCATTATTGTTACGGTTAAGTAACCCATAATATCTTTATTAACCATACAATATTCACTCGCTCTCTCTCGCTCTCTCTCTGTCTCTCTTTCTCTATTAACTGCCGTCGACATTCGTATTGTGTAATTCTTTCTTTCGCTTTTCCGCGTTTTGTTTCGTTTTCTGTGTAAAACTCTAATAAAATTGATTATTGTTGTTGGATAGATGCATACAGACGAGTGTATTACATATATATTGCTTATTCCAAAATCAATACAAATATATATATGTATATATAAATTGTAAGAATTGTCATACAAAAATTTTTTAGTAGGTACGTTACTTTAGACCTCGGTGTTTCTCAAATATTTTTACTTTGATACTGGACATTCCTGCGCGTTCATTACGCGTTTCACTCTCGCTTTATATTTGTTCTTGTTGCTGTAGAAAATGTTTAGCTTAGCCCATTGATGGGGCATGTTGCTGGTAAAAAAACTGCACTCATATCATCCGCTCAACACTCAAGTTATATGTTCAAAGCAAGCTGAGTTTCGATTTCGATATAGCAAATTTACGAGTACAAACAATCTTAAAACTGCGTAACGTTAAGTGCGAAGATTAGTTGTAGTTGTAGTTGTAGTTGTTGTCGGTGTGTGAGAAAGTATCTGTGTGTGTGAGTGTGTGTGGGTGGGTGTGTACATAGAACTATTGGAACACGTATAAAACATCTAATAACTATGTTATACATATTATGTGCATGGCGTGTAATGGTGTGTGTGCGTGTGTGTGTGCGTGTGCCTATCTAAGCCATCTCAGTTATGTATGTTAACTAGTCCCACCCTTTCGTTAATGCCTTTCGTAAATTGGTCCAACCCCTGCCCCTCTAAATACGACGGATATGCGGCACGTCCAAGCCAAGCTCTGAAGTTCCAGCATTGCCGACTTCTATCACAGAAGTCCCCATTCCCATTCCCATCCCCATCCCCATCGCCGTGTCCCTTGTAAGAGTCTAATAGTTAAGATCTAACCTATGAAAGATTTGGTGTTGATAGTTTCATTATACGAGTATGCATGCAATTAGTTTATGTTTGTTTCTTTTTAAGCCCCTCATCCCTTCATCTACTCGTAGAGCTCGACATTGCGGCGGGGCGAGGAGGTTCCATAGCTGAGCTGCGAGTCGGTTTTCTTCAGTATGGACACGTGGTGTGTGGGGGCATCATTGGAGCGATTGGTCATCAGCGAATCCTGTTTGTGGAGCAGGCCACGTCGCTGATCGGCAAACGAGATAACCGAGTCCTGTTTGACGAGCTGATGGCGTCGCGGCTCTGGTCGCTGATCCACAAAGGAAATGACGGAGTCCTGCTTAACGAACTTCTGACGCTTATCAATCAGGGATGTGGGCGGGCCTGCCACCGGCATGGCTCCCGGTCGACGTGATTCAATGGAGATGGTATCCTGTTGCGTGGCCGTGGAATCAACGGAACGGTCCTGGGCGCTGAATGCGGCCAGCCTGCGGGCCTCCATGTAGGATACAATCGAGTCCTGTTTGGATAGGGAGACCTTGCTGCCATTACTGTCCTGCTGGCAGAGAAGACGACGCGTGCCGGAGGCGTCGCTGCACGAACTCTCCTGCTTGATGAGAAACTGGCGCGAGCCATGCGAGTCCTGTTTGAGCAGCATCTGCTGGGATAGATTGCTATCCTGTTTCATCATCAGATTGTGTCGCCGCAACGAGTTGTGCTCATAGATGTAGGAGACGGCGTTGGTCTTGCGCAGTCCCGGGCTGCTGGGACTCTTCCGGGAGCTGCTCGGATGATAGTGCGAGGACTTGCGTGTGCTCGTGGTCGAGGAGGCAATGGCCACATTGTCGTAGTATCTGCAAAGGGGGTGGGAAGAGAAGTATTGAAGATACATTCAAAGATGCAATTAATCTCCACTTCGCAGAGTGAAAGGCAGCACTAAAATTAAGTTTGAATGGCCTCGTATTAAGTATTTGCTTAACTTAAATTCAGGGTTAAGTAACGAAACAAATAAGTAAATGCAAAAAGGTTTTAGGTTCATAAAAAGGAATTTGTTTCGGTTTCGGTACTAAGTCCTTTTTAAAAGGTTAACTTCGATTGACGCTTCTGGTTTCTGTTCTGGATTTATTCAATGTTTGAAATCTATATTAAATTTAAATAAGAACTACTAAAAAGGAGCAAAACTCTTTAACCAATAATCGTTACATAAAAGAAAATGAATCTTGAATCAATTTAAACTCTAGTTAATTCACAAAGTAGTAAGAAAATTGTGTTAATAAGTTCGGCTTTTTACAGCGAACAGATTTTGAAATCTTTAAGTTATAACTAAAGTTATAAATTGTACTTAAAATTAGATCAAGATTTCCGACTTAATTCATTTGAATGTTAGTGAGAAATCAAGTTAAAAATGTTGATTTTAAAATAGTAAATATTTGGATTTTTTCGGTCTATTCAGTTACCCACCTGAGACGTCCACAGCAACTGCGGGATTTGATGATGGCCGCAAAACCACGTCGATACTTCTTGTTGACCGAGTAGAGAATGGGATTAATGCAACTGTTGGAGGAGCCCAGCCACTGGGCCACTGGCATCACCTTCTTCAGTATCTCGAACTCTTCCTGCGATATGTCCGAGCCAAACTTAATGCGGGCAAAGATCACGTAGAGCGGCAGCCAGGAGAGAACAAACAAAATGACGACAGCCACCAGCATTTTGATGACCTTAACCTTGCTCTTCTGCTGCATGCGATCCATCTGGGCATCCTTGGACATCTCGCCAGGTATGCTGCGCGTCGAGACCTTAATCCAAATGAGGACATAGCACAGGGTTATCAGCGACATGGGCAGCAGATAACAGGCCACCAAATTGGCCAGCAAAAAGTACAAGTTGCCATCGGTGCCCGGTGGCCAGACTTCCTGGCACAAAAACTGTGGCTGCGTGTAGGTGGAGACCAAAGCATCGGAGAATACCTCCTCGGCGGGCACCAGATCAAAGAAGAGCAGCCAGGGTATGGTAGTTACCAGAGCGATTACCCATATGCCGATTATCATGATGCGTGCACGTCGCTTTGTCATCTGCTTCAATGGCCACCAGATGGCAATGAACCTGCAAGAAGTGCCAACAAAGAATTTTTAACAGCTGCTGCGACGACGCCTCGTCAAGTATAATGGTAATCATCAGACGATGCCACTGTTGTGATGAGACGATGACGACACCGTTTTTTTTTTAGAGTCAGGCATGCAAATATCTTAGCTGATTAATTCGCACACGCAGGATGCCTGGCAACCTTAAGCCTTTTTCTGCTGACTTGTCACTTTCCAATCTCTAGTCTATTGAACCCCAAACTCAACTCAACACGTGGTCGGGGCTGGGGCCGGGGCCGGAGCCGTGTCATTGTCGGTCTTTGGGGTGCAGCTCGTATTTTTTATTTTGCCTGCCATAATGAACTGTAATTTGAATAAGACCTCCACAAACAACGACAGAGATGTTGCCACTTTTCATTTAGCTTAGTGCTAGTATCACTTATTATGGCAACCTTCCTCCCTCCTCAACCAACAAACGGACCAAACCAAACTCTCAACCACAAAGCAACACAAGTATCGGTCTGGGCCAGTCTAAAACCAAATAATTACGATACAACTGGCTATGGCTCAGACTCAGACTCTGACTCTGACACCGTCGCCTGAACTGAACTGAAATCCTTATTGTACTTTCTGGCTACTTGGTGTCGTCTGTGTGGCAAACGTTTTGCTGATAACACAACGGTAATTCCATTAGGGCCAGCCACAAGTTTGCAAACAGACGCTGAAAGCCAAAGCCAATATTAAATTGTCATAATGTTTATTTATAGACCAAAAACTGACTAAAGCATTGCATTGCATTAACATAATTTGTCCATGGGATTCAGATCATTTGCACGACGGAGACGGGGAGACGGCGAGGCAGGTCATAACTTAGGCGCGTCTTTAATTAAGTTTTGGCCAAAACAATGCGAATCGAGACAAGAAATAGCCAATGGTTGGACTGGCTGGAGACTGGCAACTGGCGACTGGCAACTGGCTTAAAATTGGCTGGTGATGTTGAATAGAGTTTTGGCTAGAATTATGGCCAACGGAAGCAGACATAGTATATATAAGAAGGCACTTAACCGCAAGTTTAACGAAAGTTCTCCAAACATTTCCCCAGCCATGCATTGCGACCAAGTAATTTCCATAAAGAAATAACAAATTTAATAATTGGCCATACAATGCCTGCACTGAAATCTTTTATGGCAGCAAAAAGGTCGAAACGAGAAAAAAACAGCAAAGAAATGAAATGAAATATGTGTAGGTTACTTATACGCACTGTTGACATTTTGGGCAACTTGCACAGAAACTCTGAGATGCTGTCGCCAACAGAAAACGAAGACACAACAAAAGCCGCACAGTCATTGGCATAAAAGCACAAGTGTGTAAGTGTGTTCACACAAAGATATATATATCTATATGATTTATATAAGTAAATGGAAGCTGGGATAAAATAATAAAGAGAGTGGGATAAAAAAAAAACGAAGAGTGTGAGCTCCCTCAGAGATGCGTATCCATAAAACTAACGACTCTAATTAAATGTCATTGGTTAAGCAAGTGATAAGCAAAGGCTATGAAGGCAATGTTTGCCCGCTCTTAAGTCCACAACATTGCGTGCAGAATTCAGATTTAAGTTTCATCTTACAGATAATAAATCTTAAATTTCGATTCCAGTTTACGAGTGAGTCGTAAAATACAATGAAATACAAAACAAAACCGGAGACAGTAGCTGGACATGGTATCGAGTGTGCGTGTGTATTTGTGTGTGTCGCCTTTTGCCGCAGGACAGGCGAATTTGCTTTTCATGCGGGTGACCAAATGATCAAATGATACAGTGTACAACTTTTGCAGCTCCTTCTTCTGCTCCATTTTCTGCTACTGCTGCTGCTGTTGTCACCGATGGCGCTGAGTAATGACAACAACAGCAGCCTCTGCCTCTGCCTCTGCCTCTGGCCGACTGCCTGTGAAGCTGTCGCTATGAAATTGATATAAATGAAAGTGCACATAAAGCGGCGTCTCTTATTATCCCTGATGTTGTTGTCCTGTTGCGGTTTGCCTTTGGCTGTTAGCTTTGTAGCCACACGTCAGAATGTTGTCAAATCGTTTTACTGCCACTTGATAAATCAACTGTCCGCTGGATTTCTGACTTTATGAGCCCGTCAGTAGAAAGCTTTTGTCGTCTTTCATTTTTATGGAGCAGGAAACACAAGGCGAGCATTTGACATAACTTAGAATACGATTGTTAGAGCGCGTCAAGGCAAAACTGAACAACAACAAACAATGTCTACAAAATATTCTATTGAAACAAAATCATATAAAAAAAAATTGATTATCACAAATCGCGTAATGCTGCCTAATACGGACAAGGCGAGCTCTGAACTTGATCTTGAGACGCCCGACACACCGAGACTCAGAGAGTGTGTTACCAACCAGTTGACCAGTTTTCCTAGCCGGCTTGCATTGAGCGTTGACGGCGTTCACTTTTCAATTAGCCAACTGCATCCAGCGGTCAGCCAGTTTTCGAGAGCTCCTATAAAAGCCACACAAACTGTGGCATTTGACAACAGTTGCAAATCATTTGCCCAGCTTAAAACAAACAGTCAAACGACATTATCCACCAAAAACCAAACTACCAAAATGTTCAAAGTTGTGAGTATTTAACTAAGTAGTAGTAGTAGTGTGCTCAATTCTCGTTTTCCCCGATTCTTAATCCGCATTTTTTTAGCTGTTTGTCCTCGTTGCCTTTGTCGCTGCTCAGGCTTATGCTCATCCCGGCGTGGTGGCCGTTCCCGTGGTCCACACAAACGTAGTGGCTGCACATCCTGCCGTGGTGCACACACCGATCATTCATCATGGCGCCCACTCGGTGCACTCGTAAGTGATGACTTGGGTTTACAATTTTGAAGCGATTATCATATATATTAATATATTGTATTTTCCAGTCATGTCGTTCATCATCCGGCTGCCGTTAAGGTTGTCCATCCCATCGTTGCCAAGCCTTTGGTTGTGCACGCTGTAAAGCCGGTGGTGCCATTGGTTCCAGTGCATCATGCTGCTCCCGCTGTCGTTGTGCATCATTAGAAACAGCAGCTGCTACTGTCCAATTCAAGTCTCCTCAGCCTGTTAACCTGCCCATCCCCACTCCCAATCCCAATTCCAATTCCACTCCCAATTCGATGCCACAATAAAAGTTCATAGCCACGTAAAATACAACAAATTGTTTTCATTTTTGGTCACTTACCTGTCTAGAGATACCGCAATTAAACTGTAAACCGATGCCGCCACCGAGACACCCTGTATATAGGGCACAAACTTGCACATCAGCCAGCCAAGCATCCAAGCTATGTGAAAGACAGAGAGGAGTGTAGTTAGAGCGGGGTAAGCGTTTGGCAAATATCGTTCATAAACAATGCAAAAATTATGCTGAGTAACTTGCGGTCATGTCATTGTCGTGGTCTTGTCTTCTGCCATGTTTGCGGTCGCTCCTGGTTAACGTTCAATGATTTTTTCTTCACCGCCGTCCACGTCCACGTCCATGTCGCCGACATCGCCGGCGTTGTTTGCTGACTGAGATTTATGTGCTGCATATCATTCATAATTTGGTGACAAGTCTCAGATTGCGACCAGCATCGAAGCAAACCCAAGCAACCAGCCAGGCATTGTTTGCCAGCCCGTTTTGCTGGCCAAGTTAATTTGTATTCTCTTTATTCTATTTGATGGACGATGGAAGACACGATTCGCTCTGGCCATGTCTACACACTTTCCAAGCAGCTTCGCAGCCATTGGCTGGTTATGCGTTATGAATTTATGCCAGCAGCCAAAATAACTAACTCAGACACAAAAGGCTGTAAAGCACACATGGCAATAAGAGGGGGTGTGGTGTCAGCCTCCGCCCCCCCCCCCCTCCCTAGTTTTTATTTTCTTTTTGGCACACGTCGCGCGTAAAGTTTGCCAAGGTTGATGACAGTGAAACTGAATTTGCGTCATGACATATCGAATGGCAATTAAAAGGTACTAATAATAATGGCCAAACATCATTAGTAAGGCGTCGAGTTCATTGTTCGTTGTGCGGAGACGAGTCCATTCCTCCAACAAACATATAGATACAGAGACACAAAAAGGGACTGAGACGGAGGGTGAGAGGAGAGGAGACCAGAAGAGGGAGCATCCTGTGCTGCTAATTTCCTGTCTCGTTCGCATGTCTTATCTCCGATTTGTTGTCGCTTTTTATTATGCATACGCACCGTGCAGCGAAGCAGGCCAATAAAAGCCAAATTTAATGTGATTTGGCACATAAAAATATAAATATTATTTCTACGCTTTGTGGCTGAACCTGAACCTTTTTTGCGTTTCGAACAAGGAGCAACATACTCACAGCCGCAGGAGGCGAATGGACATGAAAACCACATGAGCACAGGACCGAAGAGGACAGAAGAGGACAGGACATTTAACAGACATGGACAGCAGCTTAAATAGATTTCTATTTTGTGGGTCGTTATCATTTCATATTTTCATTTTTCTATTTCTTTCTATTTTTTTTGAATTGCTAGCGGCCAACCTGCAAGTGCAACAGACTGAAAATCGAATAAAATAGTCAAGGCTATTAATATATATATTTTTTTTAGCTATTTCTGTTCATCTGATGTTGATAACTTTGATATATCGATGTGAAAACTTTTGTGGTCAGCGCCAAACTTTCAACTTATATATTTAAGTCAAAAAAAGAAAATATATAAAAGAAAGAAAACGCATAAAAAAGAAGTTTGCTTGTCGCTCAGTTTTACGATGAACCCAATCAAATTGAGCCAATTGACTAGATAAGTCCGAAAGAGTGTCAGCTCGAATTAATCACATTATACTACTTGGTCTCTGCTGGCAAATGTCAGGCAATTTGGCCAAATTTACAAAAATTGATAACACAACCGTTTCTGTTTCTGTTGAAATGAAAACTTGTCCAGCTATAAATTTTCATTCATTCGCTTCCATTAACTTTGACGAAGCACAATATTGATAGAGTACTGTTGATAATTCCAATCGATATTTCCAGCTTATCTTCGCAGCCTTCAGTTCAGATGCCCTTCAACCCGCAGCAGCGAAATGTCAAACGGCTAAGCCCAAGCCTTTTTTAAGCCTCCCGACTTCGCGAGAACTTTTGTCGCCTTGTAGGCCAAGTTTGCATTGGCATTTGCGATTTGCATTGTTTCCACGACTTCGAGTTGAGTCTTCCACAGCCTCTGGCAACTGGCATATAAATTTAATGAAATAATCAGGCGTAACAAATGCGACGTTGTCGTTGGCGTTGGTTGGACGAGGGTTCGATTGAAATGGATGAGAAAATGGAAGAGGGCATAACACTTATGGAAAATGCGTTATTGTTATGATTATCACTTCTGCGTCACGTCCTGCGGTGGCAACTACGTTTACTGGCTGGCTGCTAAATTGAATACCACAACGCAAGACATGACCAAGATCCTGAACCAATCGGGCGACTTTAGCCTCTCAGAGCTGGTTCTTGCGGTTCTTGGGTTGTGGATTGTGAGTTGTGGGTGGGTTTGGCAGTCAGCCGGCGGCACGTAGCAACTAAATTAAAATACAATCAACAAATGGGCGAGTAAAGAAAAATGACTTCATCAACAGGAGTCGCAGCATCGCAGCGTCGCAAAAACAACAAAAAAAAAAACAGAAACAGCAGCCACAATGGCCGCATTGGGAATAAAGTCGCGTTAAGCATACGCGGCGTGTGCCGTCTGCATAAATCACGCACGCTGCCTTTAATGAAGAAATCGGCGAGAGCATGACTTTAAAACAAACGTGATGCGATTTCATAAATGCAAATGCAGTCAAAGATCGTAACGATAACAATTTGACATTGATGAGACGTCGGAGGTGTGATGGCTAAATGCTAAATGCCATAAAAATCCAATTAGAAAATGCCGCGCCATGTAACTTTGCCCCATCAAGGTGGCATCGTTTTCCTCCTGCCAGTGAAATCAATTCATTTCGCATTTTATTGGTTTTCCAAACACACATAAATAAACGCTGAAGTTGCAGTCGAGGTACAAACACATTCACATTTACAGACCCAGCCCAGGTAAAATATACACATCTCATCAAACACACACACACCACACACACACACCACACACACACACACACCTATAGGTACAGTCGTTGTCTGTGCGTGTATAACCCTGACTATTAGGTTGTCGAGCAAAATATTTAGGTCAATTCATCCAGCCGCAAAGAGAAAGAGCCTTGAATGCAAACTACCTTCCATTGCAATTCTGAGGCTGAAGGTGTGTGCTTAGATAATGGCACTCCTAATAGCTCCTCCGATTGTTGCCCCAACTGTGACCAACAACTGCAAACACAAATGTGAATGCTTTTGTTCCGTTCGATTTAAATGCCTTTGGGGCATTTTCACCAGCTTGTGTGAAGAAGAATTTCTTTGCTTCTTCTAGCATATAAGTCAAAATGCCAGCATTCAATAGACGACGGCCCAGGGCTGTCGCGATTTATTATTGTTTTTGTTTTTGCTAGTTTTTTGCCTTTGCTTTGGGCCTATAAGAGAATGAGGTAGGAGGTAGGAGGTACGATGTACGAGTATATGCAGCTGCGTCTGCTTTTGGGTCTCGGTCTGGGTCCGAGTCCGCGTTTAACTATGGGCCAATATGTGGCGAAATGCCACCCACAGAGTGACCCACTAAATGCTAGCCAACCCGCAGCACCCTGCGCCTATGCTGAATTTGTGAAATTAGGTCAGTTCTGTGTCGATGATCCTTCAGGCCACCCTCCCAACTATGAGCAACAACTATTACTCGCCCATTTGCCCATTGAGAGTGAGAGCGTCGCAGAGACAGCGCGAATGCGCACTAACTCACACTCAAACACACACAGACACAGAGAGACAGACAGACACACTCAAACACTCATACAATGCAGTCAACTCATTCACTTTTTCGCTAGGCACTTGATTCGGTTTTTGCCATTCGGTTCATTTCGCTTACTACGAGGCAGAAGCAGAGCATTTCGTACCTCAATAACCCCAACCCCGTATCGACCTCAACCCCTTAAGCGACCCTCTTGCAGTTCAGTGTATGTCTTGTGTTTGGCCGTGTTCGTTTAGCAACAAGAATACGAGTATTTTCTAAGGTAGCGAGCGCATTTAATTGGCAAACGTTGGCGCCAGCTGCGAGCCTAAATGCGGCCAGGTGAATTGATGTTGGCCTGGCTATAACTATATACCGTAGAATGGGTCTATAGTTTGGCTCTGACTGCCCTGCCCTGACATGTCATGCATTGCAATCAGCGTTTGATTTCTGAAGGATTTTGATCATTTTTTCATGTCGGCGGCGATTTGCATGCAATTTCTTAGACCCAACTCGGAGACATTCGATTTACCTAGCTAGTTGACAGTTTAGTTTTACAAACATACAGTTACACACACACACACACACACACTCACACACAGTCATATATATAAAAGGTGGCAAGACTGATACAAGGCAAAAGGCAAAGTAAATCTATTAAAATTAAACCCTTACAATTATGCGTAACCTCGTTTATTGGGGTCAAAACTTAAGTGGCCTGTAGCTTGTCGCTCAGATTTGTAAAGTGTTTTTAATTAAATACAATATATTGGACAATGTATTTAAATTGTTATAGTGACAGCTTTTAAATCAGAAATGAGAGAAAATATCGAAACTGCTTACAGCACATCTATGTATCTCTTTTCCAGCAGCATATACATAAATATATTAAATAAAGTTATTTTGTGGGTAAAAGTATATTTTATAGAATGACATTGACATGATAAATGCCATATAAATCTCTTGAAATTAAACTCGTTTAAATATGTATGTGATTTAAGTTTACCTAATTGCAGACATTTCGTTTTATATTTTATTTATTTTATGGAAATTTCGTCACGATTCTCGCATGCACAAAGAGAAGAAAGCGCCTTTCATTGACCCCATGAACTACCAAAGAAGTTGTTATTACATTTTATTGGAAATTTTAACTGATTAAACTAAATATTCATTGATATTTAAATAAAATGTCATTCGTAGAACTTTAACTTAAACTTTTTATTTAAGAATCCAAACGTTAGACAAACAAAACACAGAACTCTGAAAGCAATTAAATAAACTAACAATTGCAGTTCGATTTAGAATTAATTATGTTGCGAGTCTTTTGTCTTTGACACTTTAATTTGGGAACTGGCAAACATATCAATTTAATATTAATTGTTGTCATGGCAAGCACAATAGAGAATAGTTGAGCTGTAAGTGACATGCAACATGGTCAGGTTACGATGAGATAGCTGACAAACGGATACGGTTAGATGAACCCATCCGTGTCGGACCTATTTCCTGTTGTTGCTCTCCCCACCCATTCGGATATCATTTACAAGGTTATAAAAACTGATGGGAATTGCATAAGAATAAGAGAATTTAAATGGCGTGTGTTGGGGGAGTAACGTTTTGGCTGTGAGCCATAAAACTGATGATAATGCACGATAATATATCAGAACATTTAGTTAATTTCAGCATTGCCACGCGATAACTTGTACTCGTAACTCGTACTCGTTTTTATATATTTATGCTGCCATTAGCATAAAGCTTTATACTCCATGTCGACAAATTGTGCATACGCCACGTGTCGTTGGCCGCCCGTAATCCATGTCTCGATTAATTGCTAAACATAAATTTAGCTAATATCAGAATCAGAATAAGTAGAAGAAAAGCAAAACAAAAGAAGTAAAACGAAACGAAACGAAACGAGGAGAAAAGAAAACGCTCGCTAATGGCGTTAATGAGCAGTAAATAAATCTCAGAGCAACTAAGTATTAGGCAATACAAATGTTAGCGTATTTAAATACAAACCGAGCATCTACTTACGGACAAAGATGTTGCCAATGAGCGTGGCCGGCAGACAGAAGACAATCACAAGGATATCGGCAATGGCGAGATTCACAATAAAATAGTTGGTAACGGTTCGCATTCGAGGAGCTCGCAGAACAACGGCAATCACAAAACTGTTGCCAATTAATCCGACCAGGAACACCAGAATATATGCGACACAGAAGACAATGGACATGGCCAACGAGTGCCGATAGAGAGGATCAAAGCCAAAGTCTCCGTTGCCATCCAGCTGCTCCCAGCGCAAGACGCTATCATTGTAGGATTTAGTGGCCGCCACCGAGAACAAGCTCGTCGTGGCCGGCGACATGCTCAGAAGATTGGCATAGTAGGTGGATGAGGTGGCGTCTGGGATGGAGGCGCCAGGTAATGCCACCGCCTGCATTGTCGAGACGACAGCCAACTGGGAAGATGTTGTTGTCGTTGTCGCCGCTGCCAGACTCGATATCAAGGAGCTGGCGGCGGGCGCCACAGTTGCGGTTGCCGTGGTCAAAACGGCAGCCAACAGTGTATCCGTAATGGGGCCGTTACTCAATTTAATAGCACTTGATGTGCTCGAGTAGCTGCCACTGCCATTTCCACTTCCATTTCCATTTCCATTTCCACTTCCATTGCCACTGTCACTGCCACTGTCAACATTGTTGCTGCCGTTGACGCTGCTTAGCAAATCGTTGAAATTCAAGAGATTCTGCAAATCGACGAAATTATGCGTGAAATTATTAGAGCTCTCGACGTGGCCGGCATCGTCTAATATTGGCCAAGACATTCCGGAGTCTTCAGTTGCCGTTGTGTCCCTTGTTGTGGTGGTTAATGTGCCTCCTCCTCCTCCTCCTCCTCCTTTTGTTGTTGTCACTGCTTGGGTTGTTGTTGTTGTTGTGGTTGTTGTCGTCGTCGTCGGCAAGTCGCCAGTTGTATGACTTCTATGCTTCCTTTTACGTATCCGCCCATTGACTGCCATCGTCAGACCGAGTCCGACTGCTGACAAATCTCAACAATTTCTGATGTTGCCTTTGATTAGTGTCTGGTAATTTCTATGGGTCTATTTACTATTATTCCTCCCGCTGTTAGCTCGTTTTTAAAAAATGTCTATAAAATTGGCTTCACTTGGCATGCTTAAAGTTATTTGAGATCCAGTTGGAGTTGAAGTTGGGTTTCGTGGATATGTAGATATTTTCGTGGCTATTTCAAATTAAGAAACATTCAATTAACTTTCACACAACAGAGTGTGAGTGTATGGGTGTGTGTGTGAGTGTGTGTGTGTGTGTGTGTGTGTTATTGCACAACACTTGCAATTTAAGCGCTCCCCAAGGTTTTATATGCATTTCGCAAAATATTTGTGGGTACAAACAAAACAACAGTGAAAATACAGCGAATAGAATAATTTGTTGCCATTGTCGGCAGCTCGGTTGTTTCGTTGTTCGGTTGTTCGGTTGTTAGGTTGTTGTTGTGTTATTCGTCAGTTGAGTTTCATTTGCAGTTTGAGTTTGAGTTCGACATTGACTTGGGTGGGCATTACGAAAACTCTGCTCGACCCCAAGGACTTGTGTGCATATTTTAGATAAGGCCAAATGTTGGCTGCCCTGGACACATGGTTGGCGGTAGCATTGAACGCACCCAAAAACAACAACCATCGAGGAAGAGGCTGAGAAGCCAAAGCCAAAAAGCTGAAGCTGTAGCTGTAGCTCAGCTCAGGGACAGGGACATGGCCAAAATTCACACATGCGCAGCACGTTCATTATTAACTAATTGAAATGTCATTATTCTTATTATTGTTGTTATTGGGTTCGGTTTTTTCTCTTTTTTCGGGTGGACAAAAAACGCAGCTTGCACTTTGACCTCAAAAGAATGAAATGAAACGAGAGAGAAATCGAACAATCGAACTCAATGGACAAAATAAAATTCTATTAAGCACAACTGCCAACTGCCAAAAACACGAAACACTTCGACTTCAACAGTGACAAAACAAATTGGCAAAAACGTTTTCGTTTTTCTTGTTCTTGTTGTTATTATTATTATTTTTATTTTTGAGAGGGGAATTCTGCACTTCAATGGGAGTGCCAACTGTTGGCCCCATCAGACAAACTGACGACAAAAGACCCATTAACTGAATTCGAGTATCAAAAGTGAAAGCTGAGCGTGAAAGTGCTTCAAATTTAATTGTGCTTACATGCTGTGCGGTTTTAGTCCTGGCATCCGCCTGCCCAATGGCCCAAAAGACAAACAATTACAGCGACAACAACCACAACAAGCTGTTTACAAAAGTGTTGTCATTCAATGAGGCCAAGATATACTAATTAAGTTTCTTGGGTCATTTGGGTTAAGTGTTGACTGCAACTTTAACCTAAACGCAGCAACTTTACACTACTCCCACACAGACTCCCACACACATACACCTACACAATCACAATTTAAACACTACGCGTGGTCGTTTCCGTGTTTTGTTGCATGGGCGGCCATGTGTTGGTCACCTTATTGGGTGTTGCCTGTGCCCCGACTGTGACCGCGTTGTTAACGGTTTCGTGTCTAAAGGAACACTGCTGCAAATGCTGCACGGACAGCTCGTTTTTGTGGTTCTCTGGCTATCTGGCACGATAACACAGGACCCGAGTACGAGTCGGGTCTGCTCGTGTTGCCTGCAACGAAGGCACGACGACTGAATGTAGGTCCTTGTTGCCAAACCGCGCCCGCCGTCAGTTGCCAGCACTTTCACAGGCTGCGGCTTCGTATCCGCTCAAACGTGCTTGGGCCAGGCTAGAGTGGTTTATGGATATGGGTGTGGAATGTAGGTGGTGGGAGGTGGGTGTGGTATGTGGGTGGGGGGGTTGAAAGCGAGCGCGCCTCGTTCACTCGTCCTTGTCGCCTGTGTACACTCGCACTGAGCAATTGGGAACGGCTGTGCTGAACCAACGGCCCTCAAATGCATTGACAGAGTTATGCTACAACCTTTCTTTGTATGCGAATGTGTGTGTGTGTGTGTGTATTTTTTTTACTTTCACAGGCTCAGCTCATGGCAAAAACATATAACTTTGTAGGCTCAAAAATTGAAGGACCACTTTTGGCAATACACAAGGTTAGATTGCAAAATGTCAGGGAACGTGGGAGGCCGTGAGAGAAGCTGCGGCTAAGTTGATACGGATATTTTGCTACCCCATCATCATTTTATTTTGCTTGAAAACACAAAACACAAAACACTTTACTTAACGCCGCATTTGACTAAAGAAAGCCTTAGGCACGGTATGGTTCACAATAAAACATGTTGATGTTGCTTTGCCATTCTTCAAAAACACGTTTATTATGCCATTTGCTTGTTTCCCTTTTTGACTCTATGCTGTCTATGTGTGTGTGGGTGTGTGTGTGTGTGGCGCCTTTTTCTATGCTACGCATTCAGCATTGTTGCACTGCCGCAGGAAACAAGACAAAAGCAACAAGCAACGAGCAACGAGGAGCCCAATTGCTCTTGTCTATCATTGCAGATACACACGGGCGCCCACGGCGTATACGCAATTTCCGTACTGTTACGTTATTGTTCCTTGCCTTTATTTTCCCTATTCCCCTTTTTTTTTTGTCGTTTCTTTTGTTATTGTTTGTGATGCCAATTGCCGCCACATGTTTACTTAAGACTTTGATGATACACTGAGAAGAAAAACAAAGTATATCTTAGTAATTACATTTTTTACTGCAGTTTTGCACTATTAACTCTTTGATAACAACAATCCAAACATATTTAATCTGATTTCGACTTAATTAACATTTGTGAATATTCAAAATAAACAAAATATTAACATTAAACTAGATATGACATTTTGAATTTTGAGTGTCTTTCACTATGTTTTTACTGTATTCATATTAACTTTGACATTTGAGTATGTTTTGGTTAAATCAAAATGATTTATAGTTGATTTTAATATGAATATTAAGTAATACATCGCATTTTTCGACAGTGTACAGCCGTTTATGCTTTTCTTGATGACTTCCTTCCAAAGGGACGATTCGGTTATTGTTGCGTTTCCCCCCCAGAAAACGCTCAGTGAATCCCATAGTTCGACTTCCGCCACGGACAAGGGAGCTTAGTTGGCTAAGTCTCGGGAAGACAGGACCTAAGCTGGGCAAGCAATTAAAAGCGCTGCTCCCCAATGGAATGTCAACTTTGACCTCTATCGTTTTTGCATACTTCTCGCTTCAACTTTAATGGAAGTTTTCAAGTTTTATTGCTAAGCTCGTTAGCATTCATATATTAAGCGCGTTCACTCCACTCACTCACTTCCAGCACTTCACTCAAATATTGCAGGCACTCGTCGAATGCGAACTCACTCAAAGTCACTCAACGAGAATGCGAATGTGAGTAAGAGGGAGAGCACTCGCTTACCCACCCCGCAGGATGTGCTGAGCGCACAGGATGCGCGCGCGCTGCCAACAGCTGTCTTTCCTGCTGTGAAAAGCAAAGGTTCAAAAACCTTGTGCTTGGTTCAACACACACAAACAATGCGATGCTGCCTGCGACACTGTGAACATTTTAGGTATACTATGTAATAGTTCTATTCCTACTTTCAAGATTGTGGTAAAGCATTGTCGATCTTAATGGAAATCATTGTATAACTGTTTCATTTACTTTCTGATTAATTTAAAAAGTCATATTATATTTAGCAATATATTCACTCTTTTATAAATACATACTTATTTGACCAACACTCATGAAATTGAGTTGTATAAAACCAACAACCAAATCGAGAGAATGCGATTTAAAAGACTCTGTACTTATTCTGTAAAAAGCCATACACAAGCGAACAAACACTCTGCAAGCTTTATAGGTTAGCCTTGTAGAGTAAGTGCTAAGTTGTTTCTTAAACCATTTCCGTGCTAATTATCCTAGTTTTATGATATATGGGTTTCCCTATGTTTATCATATGTGCCAAAACTTCAAGGCTCTAGCTTTAAGTTAGTTGATTTAATTTAATTTCTAAAAAATCGCATCGAAATTCAAAAATTAATAATTAAAGAGATAAAGAAATACTTGTTATCAAGTTTGGTATCTCTAGCTCTGATATCTAGGTTTTTATGCTAATCAAAAATATACATATATGTATATGGAAATAATATATTCTTATGTTTACCTTCAACTTATGTCAAGAAATAAAAATATTTTTCAAAATCAACCCTAATAATCAAATTCCCAGCTGCATGTATAACAGTATAACAGAATAAAAGAAATTCGAATTTGGCGCCACAAATTGTAGAAATTTCGAGCAACAAACATCTGGCGACGCTGTAAGCTAACTATGGCTATCGCATGCGTACACATATATCTATACTGCTTACACAATAATGGCATTGACTATCTTGACACACCGACGTCAAACTACTCTTAATACAAAGAGAACATATGTAAAATTTAAAAATACACTGTAGTTTTGCAGATATAATATATTGTTAAATCAACTACTGGGGATGAAACAGATAAAATGTATTCTAATACAAACAAACATTGCACATAACAGAACAATGAGGGTTGTTTTGTTGCAAATGCCATGGCAAAGTAATATTGGCCTCAATCCGTAAAAAGAAAGAGTGAGTGCGTCACGTACAACACAATACAACAGCAGTGTATTCATTCGATCTCACAGAATATTCAAGAGCAAATAAGGGAGACAAATCGAGTTCTCGACGCATCGACGAGGCGCTGTTCTGCATATAAATAGAGCTCACAGTGCGACAGCAATCCATTCGCAAAAAATAAGTGTTCAAGTGAAGTTCTACGTGAAACTAAAAAATAATTTAAAAGTAAAACAAAAAAAAATGTATTGTTCCGGATCATAGTGCTCTTATACAGAGATATATACATACATATATATATTATATACATACATATACATGTACACATTAGTCATCAGCAATGAAAAAGTGTAAAGAAGCTACTGTAAAGGCGAATCTGCGAAGTTACAACATGGCACGAAGGCTAAAATAATTGCTAGTACAACATTTCACCATTTTGGCTCTGAACAAAGAAAAAACAAACACGTCGACGTCACCATTATGGGCACTCACAATCAGGCTATTTTCGCAATGAGGAAATGGGGCTACACAGAACCACTTGGCGGTGCGGAAACAGAGTTGTTCGTCTTTGTCTTTGTCTAGAAAGTTGGTCAGTAGGCAGGCTGTGAGGCAGATGCCAGGGACCAGAAGTTTCTTTTGCCAGGCTTGAGGCTTAGGCAGGCAATGAACGCACTCTAATATCCATGGCCATGTACGGTTTATGTCTGAGCTTGAGGAATTCACTTGGGAAGCCAGTTGTAGACGCCAGCGAACCTAGCGCGTTGTCTTGTTATACGTAAGCAAAAATCTAAGCTTAAGGTGTAGTTTTATTGCACACAACATGATTCATGTTCAAACGTGACAATCAGAGCGTTTTGTAAACGTTTACACTCATTCTCTGCATCCCCAAGCAATATTACAAATATTGCGTAATTCAATTTCGTAATTACGGTAATACATACATACATACATACATGAATATGTAATTTAATTTATCGACGCTTCTAGAAGTTTTTTCTACTCCATCCGAAACGTGTCACCATTTTTGGGCTTACCAAGGTCTCTTTTCGATTCTCTTTTAACCCCCCCCAAAAGGCAGCTGGCCTGCTCTAAAAATAACACACATTGTATGTATTTGCATTATGTCTTATACAAATATTCTATCTCACTTGCACTTACGGCAGATCTCGCTGCCTTATTGTTACAGCAGCTGCGCTAAACAGAACTCGCTCTGCTATTTTACTCTCTTGCGTTCTCCTTTTACTTGTATGTTGTTATCTCTTATACTCTCTGCGAATACATACATCTGTGCACATGCATTCGTGCACAAGAGTGAGTACACACGTTTTCACATCAAGTATGTATCTCTGGAAAATTCCAGTGCTTAACGATTTCTCCATCTTTCGCTTATGTTGGCATTTATACTACTACTTAAACATTAAATTAGTTGATAGTCTTAGTTATGTTATTTATTGTCATTTTGTTCATTTTTATACAAGTTAACCAAGCAATATGTATTTCTTTCTCTAAACTTTATAGTTGGGCGTTGAAAGTTGATATGCGATCGATCGATGTTTAACTCGAACCCTTTCCGGGCAAAAGGGCATTACAATTGCTGAAAATGCGATTGGCTCAATTGCCATTTAGGGCAAGAGTTCGAGAATTGTGCGACTGCGTCGCAGCCTACACAGGGCTACGTCGTTTTTATCAGATTGATTGCGCGGATTGAATTATAGGAACCTATATCTATCGACTTCTCTGCTCTACTATGACCTGTTTGCAAAGGCGTCCAGTTATTTACGGCCTTCTGTTTATTACCTATCATCAACGAACCGATATCAATACCGAATAAACAGAGTATTGTACACAGTACTGACATCGGTCGCTTAAATCAATTGAAAAATCGTATCTGGAGTAGCAACTGAACGAGCCGAATGCTAGTTCGTCAGACGCGCCACAAGCAACACGATATTATTCTTTTTATTTCCTTTGTTTTAATCATAAACATGAAAAGTGCACAGACAATGTGTCACTAAAGTTCCTAACACCTGAAATTTAATGATTTTTCTGTTTTTGTACACTTCAAGATTTAAGAAAACTTTTGTCCTATATTGTTGTAAATATATTCTTTCATAACAAAAATAGAAAAAATGAGAAAAAATGAGAAAAAAAAGAAAGTTGCTCACCCACAGAAAAGAAGCACAAAACAAAAGAATAAAATATAAAAAATAATTTCAATAAATTTCGAAACAATTGTTCGTCATATTTTTATTTTAAGCTTAAATTCTATACAGATTTCAGTCAATTTCATCATTTTACGATTACAAACGGAGGAAGGGCCACTGGTCAATAATACTATAAATGGTTTTATCACGTAAATATGTACGTTTAGTATGAAATGAACGAAAACTAATTCCCCTCGATTACCTTAGAAATATGAAGCCTACATGAAAATCAAAACTTAACATTTATAACTAACTGAGAAATTCAAATTATGGTAAACTTATTTATGTATCTCGTAGAGTTACACAGTAAACTATTTAACTATGTCTACAGCTTCACTATAAAATGAAAATGAAAACAAATTCATAATGTCAAATGAAAAGATTATAACAGGAGTAATGCGAAAACTGCGTTGAAATAGATCATAATTGTCTTAAAACTACTACGAAAAATCCATGAATTATACATATTTAGATATCTCTGAAACTACGAAATGATATATTATCAGTTTATTATAAATAATGTATAACGAATACGGATCGAAATAGTATTCGAATGACATGATCTATTCTTCTGAAATCTGTGGTTACTTATAATTATGATACCAATTCTCTAAAGAAAACCAAATCTGTGCTAAAATAAAATAATAGTAAGAAGCTTATGAAATAATGCGTAATAAAACCAGGTAGGAGTTAAACCAATATAAAATATACATCTATGTCTCCGTAATTTATAAATGGAAAATCTACGCAACTGTTTAGGATTGTTAACAAATGTAACTACACCCTACTTATTTAAAATGTGGCTTCCTCTGAAATATAACAATACAAAAATACTATTACTCTTCCCATACTTTGAATATCGATTTCCTCTGAAACTGCGAACTTTACTTCAATTTGGGATAGGGATTGCTCCGAATATTTTTTTAATTTTGATGTATGATCTAAGAACATTACTGGATGCAGAACGATTTTCACTCTTCGCTATGACGTAAACTACTAACAAAGAGTTATAATAACGATTAAATATAAAACAAAGATTCCACTTTGGTTAGGGAAATTCACAAATCGAATGACATTCCCATTTCAGGAAGGGGCAATGGTAAAATGAGTTTAAAAAGGTTATAATATAATAATGCGTAATAAATGAAAAATGCACAATTCCTATGTCGGGTAGAGGTAATCCGTATTATTTGTTTAATTATAATTTATGAAACAATAACAGTAATGAGTATATGAATCATACAAATGAGTCCCTAAAATTTATTATACTTTCTGAAACTTTGAAATCGTAACTACGTCTATACTTATTAAAAATCTCATTCCCGGCAAATGATAAAATTGAAAAATATATATACACAAATAATAATAATCCCCCTCTCACCCATATAGTATGGTTAAATATTACAGCGTTTGTGATTATCATCAAATAAAACGTTACAATGAATATGAATATGATAAAATTATAAAAGGCATTACACGTCGGAAAACGAGGGACAAATTTATAGGCGTCTGTTCAATACACAATTATTAAACAAATATTTACGAAATTCATTTGGCAAACATAACATACAACAAAAATACCCAATATTTCTGATTTGTGTTTATCATCAAATAAAACGTTACAATGAATATGAATATGATAAAATTATAAAAGGCATTACACGTCGGAAAACGAGGGACAAATTTATAGGCGTCTGTTCAATACACAATTATTAAACAAATACTTACGAAATTCATTTGGCAAACATAACATACAACAAAAATACCCAATATTTCTGGAAAAACAAGCAACCATGTTATAATACTTGAACCGATTCATATTCAACACAAACATTATAAATCTTCTAGACGCGTCGTCACTAAAATTAAACATAAACATTCTCCAAAATTTAAATTGGAATGCCAAACTCTGGAAATGGGCGGAAATAATCGACATACGATTTAAGTTCTACACACAGTAATCATCATTTAAACTACGTATTCTATAGAGAATTATACAACAAATCCATCAACATACACTTTTGTGATCCGTAGGCAGCTCTGACTACATCTTTCCCCATCTACATATTGTGAATTTGCGTCTGAATACGAAAGGAAAATCTTAGGATAAGGAGGAGGAATAAATGTCTAAATACACATCACACAGAGGGATCATATTCTCATCAACAATGATATTGCGTCTTGCGAAATGACTGATTATCACAAAACTTCAAATTAACTGATTACAATACATTAGGCGTGTGAATAAATGTGAAATAAATATATTAAGCGTTATGCGGGGATAAAAACAAAGTTGAATTATAATTACAATCTGAACACTGAGCTATATAAATTTCTTTTATCACTATGACAAATTGAGACACTAACAATAATATTTATATTTTTATCTTTAAAATTAATATTGCGTTCATAATACGATTAGTGAATTTATACAACATTTTAAGGTGCAAAATGCGAACTACTTTATATTTTATATTTGATCCCATTTGGGATAGGGGATACTCTGAATATGAAGCATATTTTATTATGTTATATATTTTATTATTTATATGACGTAAGGAAATCCCTGGGTATGCAAAATAAGAGGTCATTTACATTTATACATCAATTCGATCTTTAACTACGAAACTGGGTATGATAATGGATAAGAAAAGAACTACGATGAAAACGACAGGCGATGAATATGAAATAATAATGAGTAATTATAAAACAATGAACCACTTCGATTAGGCATAATACAATAAATTCTTCGATTCGAATGAAATTCCCATTACAGGTAGGGGTAATATGAAAACATCTTTATTTTGAACGATACCGTCTTATAAGATTATGATATAATAATGGGTAATAAGTGAATAATGCACAATTCCTATATCGGGTAGGGGTAATCCGGATTCTTCGTCTAATTATAATTTATTAAACTATAACAGTAATGAGTATATGAAACATACAAATGAGTCTCTTAAATTTATTATTCTTTCTGAAATTTTGAAATTGTATCTACGTCTATGCTGATTAAAAAGCTCATTCCCGTCATAAGGATATCCTCCCCTCACCCAATATAATGGTTAAATACTACAGCGATTGTAATTATCATTACATTAAACGTTACATTAAATATGAATTTAATAATATGGTAAATTACATAAGTCATTAAACGCCGGAAACGAGCGACAAATTGAAAGGCATCTCTATAATACACAATTAAACAACAAAAATTTACGAAATTTGTTCGCCAAACAGAACATAAAACAAAAATGCACAATATTTCTGAAAATAAAAGCCAAACCACCATGTTAGAATACTTGGACCGATTCACCCCCAACAGAAATATAATAAGTTCTCTCCAAAATTTAAATCAGAATGCAAAACTCTGGAAATCTGCGGAAATAATCGACACACGACTAAATTTCTACACACAGTAATTTATAACATTATTTCACACTATACTAAAGGGACTTACACAAGAAATCTACCAGCATACACATTTTGATCCCTAGTCACCTCTTATAACATCTACTCCCAAAAATACTGTCTTAAGATTTGCGTCTGAATACGAAATACGAAAGAAACATCTTGGGTTAAAGAGGAGGCCTATATATTTAAATACACAAAACACACAAAGGGATCAGTTTCTTATCAACAATGATATCGCCTCTTCTGAAATGACATATCATCACAGAAATTAAATTTATTAATTAAAATAAATATGGAAAAACTTTATTAAGCGTTATGCGGGGATAACAACCAAGTTAAATTATAATTACAATCTGAACACTGAGCTAAATTTCTTTTAACAAAAATATCAAATTTGTGACACTAGTTAATAATATTACATTTTTATCTTACAAATTAATTTGATTTCTCTGAATATGAAGCAAACATAGGTTATTGTATGATATAAGAAATTCCTTGGGTATACAAAATAAGTAGTCTCTGATTCAACAATTCGGCCTTTAACTACGAAACTGGGTATGATAATGTATAAGGAAAGAACTACGATGAAAACGACAAGCGATGAATATGAAATGATAATGAATATGAATATGAAATGATAATGAATATGAATATGAAATGATAATGATAAAATATCAAATTCTTCGATTCGAATGAAATTCACTTTACAGGTAGGGGTAATATGGAAACAACTTTATTTTGAATGATACCGTCTAATAAGGTTATGATATAATAATGCGTAATAAATGAATAATGCACAATTCCTATGTCGGGTAGGGGTAATCCGGATTCTTCGTCTAATTATAATTTATGAAACTATAACAGTAATGAGTATATAAAACATACAAATATGTCTCTTACATTTATTATTATTTCTGAAACTTTGAAATTATAACTACGTCTTTGCTTATTAAAAAGCTTATTCCCGTCAAGTGGTACAATTGAAAAATATATCCAGCAAATAATACACAAATATATTTTAGGTTTCTAAATTCCTTAATGTATGAATATGAATATTCTCCCCTCACCCCATATTATGGTTAAATCTTACAGCGTTTGTAATTATCAATACATAAAACGTTACAATGAATATGAATATAATATGATAAATTACATAAGCCATTAAACGCCGGAAAACGAGCGACAAATTTATAGGCGTCTCTTCAATACACAATTAAACATAAATTTACGAATTTCGTTCTACACACATAACATACAATTATGCACAATATTTCTGAAAAATACCAAACAACAATTTTAGAATACTTGGATTGATTCACCCTCAACACAAATATTTTAAATCTTCTAGTCGGTTGTCAGTAAAATTCAACATGAACATTCCCCAAAATTTAAATAACAACATACGACTGTACACACAGTAATTTAAATCATCATTTCAAACTATACTATATATAAGAAATCCACAAGCATACACTTTTTGACTGTGACTACATCTACCCCCAAAAATACAGTCTTATGATTTGCATCTTAATACGAAATACGAAAGGAGCGTTTTAGGTAAAATAGGAGGCCTATCTATCTGAATACACAAAACACACAGAGGGACCAGTTTCTCATCAACAGATGACAGATCATCACAGAAATTTAAATTATTTATTTATTAAAATATATAAGCGTTATTCGTTAATAAAAACAAATTAAATTATAATTTCATCTGAACACTGCTAGCTCAATATATTTCAAATGTTGTTATTTCAAAAAGACCGATTCACCCTCAACACAAATATTATAAATCTTCTAGTCTCGTTATCACTGACATTAAACAGAATGCAAAACTCTGGAAATTGGCGGAATAATTCAAAATGCGACTAAAAGTCTACACGCAGCAATTTAAACATCATTTCTCACTACACTATAGGGACTTATACAAGAAATCCATTTACAGTATACACCAAAAAGACAGTCTTAAAAAGTATTATGAATTTGCGTCTGCATACGAAATACGAAAGTAACATCTTAGGATAAAGAGGAAACTTATATGTCTAAATACATAACACACAGGGGGATCATATTCTCATCAACAATGATATCGCGTCTTGCGAAATGACAGATTATCACAGAAATTAAAATAATTAATTTAAATTAATATGGAAAATATGAATTAAAAATCAAGTGAAATTAAAATTACAATCTGAACACTGAGCTAGACAAATTTTTTTAAACGCCATCAACAAGTGTGACACTAGTTAATAATATTACATTATTATCTTACAAATTAATACTGCGTCCCTTGGGATAAGGATTACTCTGAATATGAAGCATAGTTTATTGTGTGATAAAAGGAAATCCCTGGGTATTCAAAATAAGTAGTCTCTTATACATCAATTCGTCCTTTAACTACGAAACTGGGTATGATAATGGATAAGGAAAGAACTACGATGAAAACGTCAAGCGATGAGTATGAAATAATGATGTAATTATAACAAGCTGAAGAGTCGAGCGGGAGCGATATTAGGGAACGATATGCTACAGTCGAAGCCGGCTATGAGAGACCCTTTACTTATTCTTCAAAAAGGAAATAATAGTAACAATATTAGTACCCCATAGTGCGGTGTAATGTCAATGTGCTATTTTTCTTCCTTAGGCCTGACACTGAGTAATGTTATGTTTTGAATAACTTCCGAGTTTATTATCCTACCGCGATGATCTCGATCTCAGGATACATTGGGACACTAATGCTCGCCCCGTATGCCAAAATTCAGGACTCCAGTTTTAGAATTTCTCGCTTATGGAATTTCAAAAATTTTATTATCGATTTCCGGGTGCGGAAGGGGTCGTGTTAAGATTTGAGCACAAACTGGTTCAGCTTAACCCATGGCCTAACCATCATACCAAATTTGATGGCTCTAGCTCTTATAGTCTATGAGATCGAGGCTCTCATACAGACAGACGGACATGGCTATATCGACTCGGCTGTTGATGCTGATCAAGATTACATATACTTTTGGGGTCTGGCAGACTTCCTTAGACCTGTTTTGACAAACTTAATAGACCCATATACTTTTTTAAAGTAAAGGGTCTAAAAAATGAGCATTTCGGTTAGGCATTATAAAAATTCTTCGATTCGAATGAAATATGAATATGAATACATCTTCATTTTGAATGATACCGTCCAATAAGATAATAATATAATAATGGGTAATAAGTGAATAATGCACAATTCCTATATCGGGTAGGGGTAATCCGGATTCTTCGTCTAATTATAATTTATTTAACTATAACGTTAACGTAAACTGATATCCACCTTGGACCTCCAAGGAACTTATCAATTCACGTCGACAGTCAGGCAGCCCTTAAGGCTCTGTCCTCAAACACCACCCAGAGCAAACTCATTCGAAACACAGTCACAGTGCTGAACCGATGCCACCATTCAATCAGACTTTTCTTTGTACCTGGACACTCGGGTTTACCAGGAAACGGAATGGCTGACGAATGTGACTGATGTATAAAGACCTCTTCAGTATGTCCTCTCCGAACTGGCAAGATCGGCAAGGATTATGGCAGAAACGCACTGGTAAACAACCCAGTGCTGCAATATATCCAAAGCATTCTGGCGGGACCGTAACCCAAAGCGAACATCAGAACTCCTACACTTTAACAAGAACAGGATAAGGTTGTTGATAGGAGTCTTAACGGGTCACTGTCCCATTGGCCGAATGGCACAACGCTACAGTGGCCCATCATAAGACTTCTGTCGCAGCTGCGGGAAGGAAGACGAAGAGGAGAGTATCCAACACCTCCTGTATGACTGTCCTATACTTCTTAGAAGGAGAACCCGTTTCCTCGGGGAGCCCTTCTTCGAGGAACTGGACAGTCTCGCAAAACTGCAACAGGAGGATCTGGCACTCTTCCTGGACTACACTGGCTGGTTCCAGGGGCAAATCCCGCCCAACGGAACCAGCTAGAGGTTTCAGAACCAGGTTATATTAAATTCCCTTTCCCACGCCTCAGGGTGAACTCGACTTTGTATAAGAAACATACAAATGTGTCTCTTAAATCTATTATACTTTCTGAAACTTTGAAATTGCAACTACGTCTATGCTTATTAAAAAGCTCATTTCCGTCAAATGATGAAATAGAAAAATATATCCAAAAAATTATTATACACAAATATATTTTAGGTTTCTAAATTCCTTAATGAATGAATAAGAATATCCTCCCCTCGCCCCATAGTATGGGTAAATTCTACAGCGTTTTTAATTATCAATGCATAAAACGTTAAAATGAATATGAATATAATAATATGATAAATTATAGGCGTATCTTTAATACACAATTAAAAAACAAAAACTTATGAAATACGTTCGACAAACATAACATACAAATATGCACAATATTTTTGAAAAAACCAAACAACCATGTTAGGATACTTGGACCGATTCCTTCTCAACACAAGTATTATAAATATTCAAGTCGCGGTGTTACAAACTTTAAACATGAACATTCCCCAAAATTTAAATAACAACATACGATTCTACACACAGTAATTTAAATCATCACTTCAAACTATACTATATACAAGAAATCCACAAGCATACACTTTTTGATCCCCAGACAGCTCTGACTACATCTACCCCCAAATATACAATCTTATAATTTGAGTTTGAATACGAAATACGAAAGGAGCGTTTTAGGTAAAAGAGGAGGCCTATCTATCTGAATACACAAAAACACAGAGGGATCAGTTTATCAACAACAGATGACAGATCATCACAGAAATTTAAATTATTAATTAAAATAAATGAGGATGAAATGTATAAAGCGTAATAAAAACAAATTAAATTATAATTTCATCTGAACACTGCTAGCTAAATTTATTTCAACAACACCATCAAAAAATGGGACACTAGTTAATAAAATTACATTTTTATCTTTAAAATTAATACTGCGTCCATTTGGGGTAGGGATTACTCTGATTGTGAAGCATATATTACTGTATAATATAAGAAATGACCTGGATATACACAAAATGAGAGGTTTTCACATTATACATCAATTCGGTCTTTTACTACGATATGATAATGGATAAGGGAAGAACTACGATGAAAACGACAGGCGATGAATATGAAATAATAATAAGTAATTATAAAACAAAGAGCCATTTCGATTAGGCATAAAACATCAAATTCTTCGATTCGAATGAAATTCCCATTACAGGTAGGGGTAATATGGAAACATCTTTATTTTGAATGATACCGTCTTATAAGATTATGATATAATAATGCGTAATACATGAAGAATGCATAATATCGGGTAGGGGCAATCCGGATACTGCGTTTAATAATTATTTATGAAACTATAACATTAATGAGTATATGAAACACACAATCTTATGGGGACAATGCTAAACAATTGTAACTACGTCTATGCTTATTAAAAAGCTCATTCCCGTCAAATTGTAAAAAAAGGAAAATATATTTAACAAATAAAAATACACAAATATTTTATGTTTCTAAATTCCCCTATTTTTGGATAAGGATATCCTCCCTACCCTCTCCCCCCATATTATGGTTAAATATTACAGCGTTTGTGACTATCATCCAATAAAACTTTACAATGAATATGAATATGATATTATGATAAAATTATGCTATAATTACACGTCGGAACCAGCGACAAATTTATAGGCGTCTCTACAATACACAATTAAGGGTATAAAATACAAATACGAAATTCGTTCGAAAAACAGAATATACAACAAACATGAACAATATCTCTGAAAATAAAAACCAAACAACCATGTTAGAATACTTAATACCGATTCACCATCAATACAAATATTATAAATCCTCTAGTCGCACTGTCACTAACATTGAACATTCTCCAAAATTAAAATCAGAATGCAAAACTCTGGAAATTGGCGGGAATAATCGAAATGCGATATAATTAAACACACAGTAATTTAAATCATCATTTAAACTACGTATACTATAGAGAATTATACAAGAAATCCATCAACATACACTTTTGTGATCCCTAGGCAGCTCTGACTACATCTTTCCCCATCAACATATTGTGAATTTGCGTCTGAATACGAAAGGAAAATCTTAGGATAAAGAGGAGGCCTACATGGCTAAATACACACCACACAGAGGGATCAGATTCTCATCAACAATGATATTGCGTCTTGCGAAATGACTGATTATCACAAAACTTCAAATTAACTGATTACAAAACATTAGGCGTGTCAATAAAAATGGAAGAAATATATTAAGCGTTATGCGGGGATAAAAACTAAGAACTATCATTACAATCTGAACACTGAACTATATAAATTTCTTTTATCACCATGACAAATTGTGACACAAACAATAATATTTATATTTTTATCTTTAAAATTAATATTGCGTTCATAATACGATTAGTGAATTTATACAACATTTTAAGGTGCAAAATGCGAACTACTTTATATTTTATATATGGTCCCATTTGGGATAGGGATTACTCTGAATATGAAGCATATTTTATTATGTTATGTATTTTATTATTTATATGACGTTAGGAAATCCCTGGGTATACAAATAAGAGGTCTTTTACATTTATACATCAATTCGGTCTTTAACTACGAAACTGGGTATGATAATGGATAAGGAAAGAACTACGATGAAAACGACAAATGAGGAGTATGAAATAATAATGAGTAATTATAAAACAAAGAACCATTTGGATTAGGCATTATACAATAAATTCTTCGATTCGAATGAAATTCCCATTACAGGTAGGGGTAATATGGAAACATCTTTATTTTGAATGATACCGTCTAATAAGATTATGATATAATAATGCGTAATACATGAATAATGCACAATTCCTATATCGGGTAGGGGTAATCCGGATTCTTCGTCTGATTATAATTTATGAAACATACAAATGCGTCTCTAAAATTTATTACTCTTTCTGAAATTTAAAAATTGTATCTACGTCTATGCTGATTAAAAAGCTCATACCCGTCATAAGGATTTCCTCCCCTCACCCCATATTATGGTTAAATCTTACAGCCTTTGTAATTATCAATACTTAAAACGTTACATTATATATGAATATAATAATATGGTAAATTACATAAGTCATTAAACGCCGGAAACGAGCGACAAATTTAAAGGCATCTCTATAATACACAATTAAAAAACAAAAATTTACGAAATTCCTTCGCCAAACAGAACATAAAACAAAAATGCACAATATTTCTGAAAATAAAAGCCAAACCACCGTCTTAGAATACTTGAACCGATTCACCCCCAACACAAATATTATAAGTTCTCTCCAAAATTTAAATCAGAATGCAAAACTCTGGAAATCTACGGAAATAATCGACACACGACTAAATTTCTACACACAGTAATTTATAACATTATTTCACACTATACTATAGGGACTTACAAAAGAAATCTACCAGCATACACATTTTGATCCCTAGTCACCTCTTACTTATTACATCTACCCCCAAAAACACAGTCTTAAAATTTGCGTCTGAATACGAAATACGAAAGGAACATCTTAGGTTAAAGAGGAGGCCTATATATTTAAATACACAAAACACACAAAGGGATCAGTTTCTCATCAACAATGATATCGCGTCTTCTGAAATGACATATAATCACAGAAATTAAATTTATTATTTAAAATAAATATCGAAAAGACCAAGTTAAATTACAATTACAATCTGAACACTGAGCAAAATTTCTTTTAACAAAACCATCAAAACATAATATTACTTTATTATTTTACAAATTAATACTGCGTCCGTTTGGGATAGGAATATAAAGAATATTTTATTGTGTGATATAAGGAAATCCCTGGGTATACAAAATAAATAGTCTCTTATTCAACAATTCGGCCTTTAACTACGAAACTGGGTATGACAAATGAATAAGGAAAGAACTACGATGAAGAAGACAGGTGATGAATATGAAATGATAATGAGTAAATATGAAAAAGGTCCATTTCGATTAGGAATAAAAAAATAAATAAACAAATAATACAATAAATTCTTCGATTCGAATGAAATTCTCATTACAGGTAGGGGTAATATAAAAGCATCTTTATTTTGAATGATACCGTCTAATAAGATTATGATATAATAATGCGTAATACATGAAAAATGCACAATTCCTATATCGGGTAGGGGTAATCCGGATTCTTCGTCTAATTATAATTTATGAAACTATAACAGTAATGAGTATATGAAACATACAAATGCGTCTCTTAAATTTATTATTCCTCCTGAAACTTATGAAAACAATGGTAAACAACTCACTCACTCCCGTCTAATTATAAAATAGGAAAATTATATCCATCAAATATGTTTATGAATTCCTAATTTTTGAATAAATTTACTCCCACGAATATTATGTTTAAATACTACAGCGTTTGTGATTATCATCCCATAAAACGTTAAAATGAATATGTTAATATGAAAGATTCTATTAGGCATTACACGTCGAAAAACGAGGAACAAATTTATAGGCGTCGCTTTAATACACAATTATAAAACAAATATTTACGAAATTCGTTCGGCAAACATAACATACAACAAAAATACACAATACTTCTGAAAAAACCAAGCAACCATCTTATAATACTTGGACCGATTTACCCTCAACAAATATTATAAATCTGCTAGTCTCGTTATCACTAACATTAAACATGAACATTCTCCAAAATTTAAATCAATATCCAAAACTCTGGAAATGGGCGGAATTAATCGACATACGGTTCAAATTCTACACGCAGTAATTTAAATCATAATTTTAAACTATACAACCTTATACCGGAAATCCACCAACATACACTTTTCTGATCCTGAATACATCTACCCCCAAAAAGGCAGTCTTATAAAGCACATGAATTTTCGTCTGAATATGAAATAGTATGAATGGAACATCTTAGGATAAAGAGGAGATTTATATGACCAAGTACACAATAAAATACACAATTAAATTAAAATTACAGTCTAAAGACTAATTGATACCATTTCAGGTAGGGGTAATATGAAAACATCTTTATTTTGAATGATACCGTCGTAAAAGATTATGATATAATAATGCGTAATAAATGAGTAATGCAGAATTCCTATATCGGGTAGGGGTTATCTTTTCTATTCTTCGTCTAAATATAAATTATGAAACTATAACTTTAATGAGTATATGAAGCGTACAAATGAGGCTCTAAAATGTATTATTCTTCTGAGTCTTATGATGACAATGGTATGCTTATTTAAAAGCTCATTCGTGTTAGATTATAAAATTTTAAAATAATATCCAATGAATCAAATAGGGATATTAAATACTAAAAAGGCTTAAATATAATATTAATAACACACAAAAACTTTGGAAAAACGCCCAGCCAATATCGAATTGATATATTAAGCTTCTGCACTATAAAAATGACAAATATTTTTCAGGGAAACTTAATAATCAGCCTACTAACTGATCAATCAATAATATATCTACTTAAATACAAAAAAAAATAAGATTTAAATAACAAGAAGAGCTGGGGAAATATAGGAGCTCTTATCATAATCGAATCAATTATTATTTGGAATAAAAGCACAAAATCTCTTAATAGTATAATATTTGGTCAGTTTGAAAATCACAATATTTCTGAATAAAAAATACATTTAAACAACTGAATCACCCAACAGCAAATAATATAATAAATCTTCTAGTCTAGTTGTTACCAACATTAAACTGAAACAATCTACAAAATGCAAAACTGAATGCTAAATGGCTAATTTGGAGTTTGGGGGTAATAATCTACATTTTTTAAAAAATCTGCTTACAGAAATCTAAATCATAATATAAAACAATATTATTATTACACATTCTCCGAAAACAGAAACTTTTCTGTAATCCCTAAGCAACTTCGACTGCACTTAACCCTATAAGCACAGTTCTATAAATCAGTAGAATTTTTAATTGAATACAAAACACGGAAGTAACCTGTTAGGATAAAATGCAGACCTATATGTCTAAATACATACACATATAACACACAGAGGGATGAGAATCTCATCATAAATGATATTGAATCCTGTGAGATAATAACACCGAATTAAACAAATTTATTCAAACAACACATTACAGAATTGTGACACTTTTATTAATAATTATATTTTTCTCTTTTTCAATGAATATTGCGTCTATAATACGAATCAAAAATAAAAATGCTAAGTAACAAAAATGCCTAAGCATTCTAAATTTTGACATAACAAAAATTTAGAGAAACTGGGAATATTATTTAATTAATAATTTATTAATTTTTAACGATGTTAATTCAGATTGGATCAGTGGCTATCTTATAACAAAATAAAAAGCAAATCACGTTCCCTGGCTTCGCTTTAATTAAAATTCTTTCCCAATTTAAACCGATGTATTAGATGCAGTGATTCCCATCCATAGTCCACATTTAAATAAAATGTTTTAGATAAAGGTAATGATCGTTGAATTTGAATGACATCTCGAACTGTTTGTGAACAGTATGAAAAGTGCATCTGATTCGTAGGAATATTGAATATACAGTGTGAAATAAGGGTAATAATAATACTTAATCAATTGTAATGAATGTTGAATGTGTGCAATGAATGCATGTCTTCTTAATTTATACATTGAATAGGAGAAACCTAATTAAAACAACATTTTTTGGTTGCCGTTGGGTGTGAGAATCTTTAGTCATTGCTATCGGAACTAACTCTTGACCGAGTCACATACACATGAGAATAATAATAATTTCTAAGAACTGATCCTGACAACTTTGATATATGTCCCTGTGTCTTAACTATTGTTACTGTTAATTATGGTGTCATAAACTAAAAGGAATGACAGTAAGGTATAAGAGAACTTTTATCCCTTTAATATATTACCATTATTGATGGACTAACCTTGAGAGTAATGTCAAGTTTTACATTACGTCACACTGTAATACAAATTAAAGGGTTAGCGGCTTTCACCGATCAATAACAGAACAAATGAAATACGTAATTATCAAATACCAATTACCTATGTAATAAAATATATATTATTTTATAAATAGAGTAAGAAATTCATTTCCTGCTGAAAAATGATATTGGCATTTTAAAAATTAATAAAAATACACGACAATCTAAAGAAATAACTTATCAAATGATGCCAGAGGATAAAGAACCAATTTGCTCTTACTACTTCCACTGAAATAACAGTTCAAACAATAATAAGACTACAATGAAATAATAAATGGACAGCATCGTCAATTTTCAGTTGCTGAATCGATAGATTTGTATGTAATTTCTTCACGATCGAATGAATTTAAAGATAAAACATCTATAGCAAGAACTCTGTCATTTCTTGAAGTTAATTGTGATCGCTTAAATTAGAAATATAATTATTTATCTGATATACGAGATGTCAGGAAATTTCTGATAAAGCTTTTCGAAAGATGTGCAAACATAAAAGTGGCATCAACTTTTGAATAATCCATCTCCGATTTTTGGCAAAACTTTCGCATGTACGTATGTCACCTATTAAATACAGTCTCATATTATTGGCTAGAGCCGGCTTATTAACGTAAATAGTAAGTTAGGTAAACTAACACTATTTTATTTAGTGTACCAAGCCAAGACTTGCAGTTTCTGCACTGACAAATATGTGTAGCATGCAAATATTTTATTCAGAGAATACTACTTATATTTAAAACAATGTTGAAGAATATTGCCAACTGCTTATATCGTAAATGATATTGAAAATTAACTATTTTCAAAATAGTGACAAACAAGTTTACGATATGTTCTTGGTACAATCCAAAATAATTATGAATACATTCTATATGTACGTAAACTTTACTTATCTTAATGCCTAAATACAGAATTTACTATGAAGTCAACCTCAAATATTGAAAGTTCCACTTTAGGTAGGGTTAATTCGAATAGATCGTTTTATAAGTATTAGTCCCAACCTTTCTGAGCCTACAGAGCTTATTAGGATAATGGTAACCACGTCTAATTTCTAATATCTTTACCCTTTCACTTATCGATTCCCACTTTAACTACGAACTTTGCTCCAATTTTGTATAGGGGTCCTACCGAATATTCTTTATAAAACTTAAATATGATATAATAATAATACATTGTAAAATAAATTATTGAAAGTTCTCTCTTTGGACAGGGAGTGAGTGTGACTAAAAGATACATATTCATTTATTACTGATAAACACAGATCGTGATCCCCATTGTAGGTAGAAGCAATACGAATATTGTGGTTTGAAACTAAACTTTAGAAATTGGTTAGGATAATCGATAAAGAGTGTAACATAATAATAATAATTTACATTTTTACTTTCACTTACTTATAGTATAAAATTCGCTTTTGTATAAGACTCTTTTCTATAATCGATGAGGATAATGATACTCGTGTACAATTTTGTTATGTGTTTGCATCTTCTATTTCTGAATCTTGTTCTATTCGTATTTGCAATATATTTGGGATAACTAATAACACACTAACTAATGCTATGGCCAGCATCTTATTGACAACTAATGCTACGACTGCATATTTGCAAAACGAAGTTTTAAATTTGGGAAAGGCTCCTCTTATTGAACTTGAATTATTTTCTTATCAATCTGGACACACAATCATGCGGCAGGAATAGAAACCCTCTGCGAAAATCTTAACACAGAAATATAAACTGTACGCACTTCACACTGCTCAAAACTGTATCGCAATATAAATAAAACTTTGACATTTCAAATTGTACAAATGATTATATTGAAACGCTTTACGAACATTTAACCAAACTGTTTATTTTGATTTAATTTAATTCAAATAATTATAAATACCAAACATTCAAATTGCTTTCCTACATGCAATAAACCTGAATAATCCACCAAACATTCAAATGCTTGATATTGTGTATAATTAAATGCTATAACGCCCATGAGCACAGTTCTATTTAAAAGTAAATGTTTTTATTTTAAATAAAAATAGTTATTTAACCAATAAATGTCCTGAATCTTCACCTAAAACCGATACACGTAAAACATCTTTAATTGCGAGTCAAACACTATTTTATCCAATCCCTGGAAGCTTCAAGCATTCAAGAACAGCCAATATGGATTATTACAATATTTCAAATAATTTTATCTAATCGATAATGCATATAAGATAATTTTTACATAAAGTACTTGATATATGACATTTAAAATCTTGGGCCGCCAACACTTTTTAACTATCAAATTGGGTTAACGAACTGTATTTGCCCCTCGGATTCAGAACCCCAAAATCAATTAATAGTTATTTATTATATATGACATAATAATGATAAGGTCTTATAATTTCCGGTATATGTAAATATATGCTATAAGGATTATAAGAATACTATTTCTAAAATAAAACTATTCTATTGGTACAAAGAAATACTACAATTACTGGCTATAAGATTACTTGGTAATTTAGGATTAATCCTAGACTACAATGATATAAATAAGTCTGAAGTTGTAGTACTGCTTAGAGCACTTATTTATTTATCGAAAATTACTTTCTCTTTAGAAATGTTTACATACGATCCTTTCCTTGGAAATATTGTTAAGAAGAAAGTATATAGTTGTATCTCTAAGATCATTTAATACAGTTATATATCAACTCTCTAAGGTTATTTAATACAATTTTATTTTGAGCATCCAATTCCATCAACATTAAAACATTCAAATAGGTTCTCAAATTATATACGTCTCTGCTTCAATATCAACATTTAGTTTCTGTTAATAGCTATTATTACTGTAATAAGACTTGACAATAAGAACAATATTATTAAATAAAAGATTGAATATCAGGCAGGTACAATTTCAAAGTTGGTTTTTGTAATTTATATAAATCGGTACTCGAATTGAGTCAAATAAGTATTGGTACAAATAGCACGGTATGACTGGTTTCTATTTCTATTATTTCAACACATTTCATTTGGGTTTAAACTAAATTCTAATTTATATTTATACTACATGTTATATCATAATTTTTCATTAGTTCAGTTGTTATTGCTTTTGCTTTTTCTTCGACTTTTAAGAATTCGGAAATCGAAGTCATAGCAGAAGCTGAAAATCAAACAGTTAAAATATTGAGTTCTGTAAGCCTTCAATGACACGTTTATCGAATTTATCTAGCGGGATTCGATTGTTTTCAATTTCAGACGGTTTTTAAAAACTTACAGAATTTAAAATCTTGACTATTTGATTTTCTGTTTTTACTTTGACTTTGACTTTCGATTATTTAGAAGTCGACGCAAAAGTGACAGCAATAATTTTTCGTCTTTTTCTGTTTGTTTCGACTGTCTTTTATTTATTTTATGTTTTTTCCTTTTTTGGATTATCTTCTATAACCATAATTTTACTAAATTTGTATAGTTTTCTTTACCTATTGATGCACCTTTATTCTCTATTATTTTAAATGTGTAATAACCATTGATTTATTAATATACTTTTGTTGATTTATTGTCTCTTGTATTTTCAGTTATTTTGCACAGATGTGTATTAGTTTTGTCGGAATATCAGTATTTAATTAATGTTAATCCATAGTAGTTTAATTTGATAAGTTATAAACACATAATGACAAGTTAACACAATAATTTTTGTGCTTATATCATTGTTTGATCTATTAAATGTATGTAATAGGAAAAGTATCTATGTAGATTATATGATATAGATATAGATTATATATGTACATAGTATAATAGATTTAGACAATAATAAGGCATACATTTGATATAAATTGAATTCTCTAAAATTGGAAGGGTTGATAAGAAGGTATTAGAGATATCCTTTGAATAAATACTGTTTCCCCTTTAGCGCAATCAATAAATATAACGGTTGTATTTAAATAATAGTAAAGAGTTTTAAATTGTAATTCTTCCCATTGCCTAGGTTTGCCGGAATTAAGTTTCTCGACAACATATGTATCAACTTTGAGAGTAAGATTAGGCAATGGAAGTCCTGCTGGATTCTGACTGAATAAGGGACGGAATCATCATCTATAGAAACTCATTCACTTCATGAAGTTTGATTTTGTTCGTGCAAATAACAAATCTATTCATTTCTCTGGTATGCGAGACATCAGTTTTGTTTGAAAGATGTTTTAAACAGTGTCTCAACTATTGACTACATCCATGTCTGATTTGTGCAAAAACTTATGCAGTTGTAATACCATTTCAATACGATTTCATTTGGTTAGCGTCAGTTTAACTCTGTTTGGCAGTAGACAGTATATTACAATTACTAATCATCTTCTAGTACGTCCAATGCCCAGAAAAGAGGTTGGACCTCGCACCTTTAAGGGGTAAAACTCTGCCCACTGTACCCAATACTCTATTTTCGAAAGAATCAACACAATAAATCCATACTCTGTGAATCTTCATGTTTATCCATATGTAACAGGTCACTGCAGTCTTACAATTTTCAATATAGAACGTAAATAGTAAATTAGGTAAACTAACACTATTTTATTTAGTGTACCAAGCCAAGACTTGTAGTTTCTGCACTTACAAATATGTGTAGCATGCAAAGAGAGAGAGTACTACTTATATTTAAAACAATGTTGAAGAATATTGCTAACTGTTTATATCGTAAATAATATTGAATATTAACTATTTTCAAAATAGTGACAAACAAGTTTACGATATGTTCTTGGTACAATCTAACTAATAATGATTAGTTATGTATAAGTATGTACATTTGTACAACTTCAAGTTACACCTAATGCAGTTTACTTATCTTAATACCTGAAGTACAGAATTAACTGTGAAGTCAACCTTAAATATTGAAAGTTCCACTTTAGGTAGGCTTAATGCGAATAGGTCGCTTTATAAGTCTTAGTCCCAACCTTTCTGAACCTACATAGCATATTAGGATAATGCTAACCACACCTAATATCTATCGAAAACTGAAAAAGTCTTTTTAAATATGAGAGTGCAAAATTAATTGAAGAATATTATATGAATAACACATATATTAAACAAATATTAGCGGTGCCCATCGCAGCTATGGGAGCGAAAGTTATGGTCTAAATATTATCTTTACCCTCTCACTTATAATTCAAATATCGATTCCCACTTAAACTACGAACTTTGTTCCCATTTTGTATAGGGGTCGAACCGAATATTCTTAATAAATCTAAAATATGATATAATAATAACACATTGTAATATAAATTATTGAAAGTTCTCTCTTTGGACAGGGAGTGAGTGTGGCTAAAAGATACATCTAAAACATTTATCTATTACTGATAAACAAAGATCTTAATCCCCATTGTAGGTAGTATCAATACGAATATTGTGGTTTGAAACTAAACTTTAGAAATTGGTTAGGATAATCGATAAAGAGTGTAACATAATAATAATAATTTATATTTTCCATTTCGGCTAGAGATATAAGAGAATCCTTGTCTAATTATAGTATAAAATTCTCTTTTGACTTAAGACTCTTTTCTATAATCGATGAGGATAATGATACTCGTGTACAATTTTGTTATGTTTCTTAGTCTTCTATTTCTGAATCTTGTTCTATTCGTAATTGCAATATATACTTATATTTGGAATAACTAATAACACACTAACTAATGCTATGGCCAGCTTCTTATTGACAACTAATGCTACGACTGCATATTTGTAAAACGAAATTTTAAATTTGTTAAAGGCTCTTATTAAACATGAATTATTTTCTTATCAATTTGGACACACAATCATGCGGCAGAAATATAAAGCCTCTTTTGCGAAAATCTTAACACAGAAATTTAAACTGTACGCACTCCACACTGCTCAAAACTGTATCGCAATATAAAAAACATTTTGTCATTTCAAATTGTACAAATGATTATATTGAAACGCTTTACGAACATTTAACCAAAGTATTTATTTTGATGCAAATTCAAATAATGATATATTCTACCAAACATTCAACAAACATGAATAATCCACCAAACATTCAAATGCTTCAGTTTATGTATAATTAAATACAATTACGCCCATGAGCACAGTCCTATTAAAAAGTAAATGCTTTCAATGCAAATCAAAATAGTTACCCAACCATTTTTTTACCTGATTTAAACGGACACATGTAAACGGACACTATTTAATTGCGAATCAACCACTATTTTATCCAATTCCTCGAAGCTTCAAGTATTTATCAATACAAAATAGGTAAACCTGTGCAAACATTAACAATACATACTTATTGAAATACAAGAATACATCGGCAGTTGTAAATAGCTAAATCGCTATCGCAAATACTATATAAGTAAAATTAAACATAAATTACTTGAAAGATGACATTTAAAATGTTGGACCACCAAATAAGAATTTATTTATAAACAGATTACATTTATCAAATTGCGTTAACGAACTGTAATTGCCTCTCGGGTTCAGAATCTCAAAATCAATTAATAGTGTTATTCATTATATATGACATAATAATGACAAGGTCCTTATAATTTGCGCTATATGTAAATATATGCTATAAGGATTATAAGAATACTATTTTTAAAATAAAACTATTACATTGGTATAAAGAAATTCTACATTTACCCGCCTGAATGTCTTCGTTGATCTGGCTATAAGATTACTTGGTAATTTAGGATTAATCCTAATATATTGTAATATTGTTTTGAAGAAAGTATATAGTTGTATCTCTAAGATCATTTAATACAATTATATTTAGAGTATCAAATTCTATCAACTTTGAAACATTCAAATAGATTCTCAAATTATATACATCTCTGCTTAAACATTTAGTTTGTGTTAAATGCGATTATAACTGTAGAAAGACCTTATAATAATTTATATAAGTCGGTATTCGAACTGACTCGGCATGTCAAACACGAAACTCTTATATGATAGGTGATGGGTTAAGACAAATTAATGTTGGATGGAATAGCACGGTATGCCTGGTCTCTAAGCATCTATTTCATCGCATTTTAAATGGCTTAAAATCATAATTTATGTACATGAATGTATAATCATAACCAGTGTTTAAATACTTTTTCTCAAGTTTAATTGTTTTTGCTTTTGCTTCGACTATTCAAAAATCGGAAATAGAAAATCAGTTAAAATATTAAGTTCTGTCTGACTGTTTTCAAAAATTTACAGAATATAATATTTTGACTCTTTGATTTTTATTTCTGCTTTGACTTCGACTTCCGTTAATTTAGAAATCGAAGCAAAAGCGACAACAATAATTTTTTTATCTTTCTGCTGTTTTGACTGTCTTTTATTTATATATTGTTTTTTTTTTTTTTTTGCTTTGGCAGTAAGTTTTAAAACACCGATCGTATCTTCTTCCGAATGCAATTACCAATGATATTAAATTAAATTGAATAAATAACCATAATGCACATTTATTCACTATTATTTCAAATGTTTAATATCAATTGTTTTATTAATGCAGTTTTGCTGAATGATTGACGCGGGTATTTCCATAACTTTTGTATATGAATTTTTTCGGATTACATTAGTTTTTAGTTAATGCTTGCCCTAATTTGAAATTTAATTTGAAACGTTAAAAACGCATAATGTCAAGCTAACAAAATACTTTATGTATCTCTAATGTTCTATAAGGTTATGTGATTGTCTGATCTGTTAAATGTATTTAATTAGAGCAGCATCTATTGAGTATGCATAACCGATTAAGACAATTGCCTACACTATAAAATACAATTTCCTTATAATATAATTTAACAATGTCAAAAGCAAATGTTTCTTTTTTATGAGCATAATTTTTATTTATAATTAAACTGTCGAAAAATATATATATTTCTTTATATCGAACTTCATTATTTATTATTAAAGTACACTTGAAAAAGTAGAACAACACAACATAAATATATAATTTTATTTTGTTTTAAATAAAAGAATGAAAAGTGTTTGTTAATCAGAATTCTTGTTGGGAAAAGATATTTTCGGGAAATTTTGTGGTTTCTGTTGAGAAGCCTACATAAAAAGTAGAAAATTTATGTTAATACTAAAGAGTATTCTTAAAACATAATTCTACAATACTTAAGGGCACCACTTCACCAAACATTTACTATGTTAATGGGTTTAAATATTTTATTTAACAAATGAAAAGAGACCCATTTACACAATCAATTAAATCATAAAACTTCTACCTTTTAATTACAAATAAAATAAAGTCGTACGACAAATGAGAAGCATCTAATTTTCGGGTGAGGTTATTAATGATGAACTTCTCTGTAACTCCTCTTGAAAATCCCTATGTGTTTAAATAAAAACTTCTTTCGGTAGTTCGACTATCAACAAAATTAACCTCACCCACCAAATATATGAACAAAGAGATTAAAAATTCAATATAGCAAAGCTGGAGGTGACTGGACGACTGGGAACTCGTGAGATGCCGTCGAAGACTTCCACCTGAAGGATGTACAACTACAAGGCCAAAGCACCTGCTTACGGGTCTACCAGGAGTTCCTCTTGAGGGTCGATCTGCTGGTAAAAAGTCGCAACTGGAGCTAGCCTATTTTATTTTGAATAAATATAAAATTTTAAATAAAATGTATTGACAATTAAATTACCAATGAGAAGCATCTAATTTTCGGGTGAGGTTATTGATGAACTTCTCTGTAACTTGTATTGAAAATCCCTATAAGTTTAAATAAAAACATCTTTCGGTAGTTAAACTATCAACAAAATTAACCTCACCCACCAAATATATGAACAAAGAGATTAAAAGTTTAATATAGCAAAAACTCTAAGGATGAAGATGACCAGCAGGATGGCAGCTTGTCAGAGTTCAACCTGAAGGAAGTCTAACTACAGAGAATCCATCTGTTTGAAGAAAGCCGCAACTGAGCTTAGCATATTCAATTTTCAATAAATAAATTGTTAATAAAATAAAATGTATTGACACATATGACTCTATTCAATTCAATTTATTTTTCTTGCTAAAATAAAAATAAAGGTAAGTGAAACACAATTGTCTATATATTTGTAATTAGTTTGTATTTTTATTTATATTTGCTTAAAAAAACTGAAACAATTAATTTACGAACATAGGACTCAAAAACATTTAATTATTGACAAAAATTCCAGAAGTTTTTTTCACATACATCAACTAAATTAATTAATTGCATTACTATTTTTCTGATGAGTTTTGCATTTTGCATTCATTAAAATAGACAATTAAAATGATTTATAAAATCTTTTTGAATATAAAAATCACTTATACTATTACTATGCTTAGCGTTCACATTCAAATGAAGTCCACGGCCAAATTGCAACTGCAAACTGATGGGCGTGGCCTCTTACACACACTTTTGCAGTTGGCCATACACAAAATACGAGTAATCGTACCGTAATTGGATAAAAATTCAAGCATTGCATTAACTATTTACAAAAATATTTATGTTTTGCATTTGTTATATATTGGTGCATTTGATTTTGAAGTCTTTAGAAACATCAAATACATTTTGTGGAGACCTTTTGTCAATGTGGAACATTAATAACACGTTTATTCTGCGATAAGGAAAGATAAACATAAATAAAAAAAGAAAGACAACAGAAAGTGGCTGGTTTCTTTTTTTTTGTTGGACCACAATTGCAAATGGGAACGACTGGACTATCCGTAAAGTGTTATAGTTTAACAATTGCAAAACAAAAACAGCAAAGCGATTTATAATTAACCAAAGAACAGAAATGAAAGTATCAGTTGAACTTTATGGGATTTGCGGCGGCTTAAAACTTGTCACTTCTTTTTGAAAATTGAAATATTAAGTATTTTCTTTTGTTATATTTTCTTCGAGTGTCAAATGATTTTATTTTGTCTTAAGTTTTTAAAATGCATTTTCGCTTTAATTGTTAGTCGAGTTTTGTTTTTGTTTTTGTTTGTTATTACATATTTACTTATTAAAAGCTGACAACAAATTGAAATACTTATTGATAGGTACACTCAAAAATATTTTTATGTATACATATTAGTTATTTTTGCTGCCTTGCCTGCTGCTCGGCTTTTGGGGCTTCTTCTTTCACTCCGCTCGAGCTGCTCTTTGCCTACGGCTGCTAGTGCCATATATAACCATTATATACCTTGCTATTTATTGATTTGTCTTGTCCTGGGAGTGTCGGCCCTCTTTAAGTGGAGTTCAAGTGCCTTGCCTATTGTGTTTGCATGGATTTCATGGTTGAGTGTTTTGTTTATAACTTGCATTTCAGTTTTATTCTGCTAGTTAGTTTGTCTGTCCGTCCGATTCTCCAGTTAAGTTTATATATATTTATATACGTAGTACTTATCAAGTAACTCTTATGTTCAGTTAGCCAGCGCACTTTCTATGCTCTCCCAGCGTTTGCCTATGTAGTTTATTTCATTTGCTGAATACTTTTAGCTAACTAGCAATTAGTTACATATGTATACACCGCGTACAATTTTTTATTTGCTGATCAATTCGCATAACATTCGCTATTTACATGTTTTCACATCGTCATCGTCATCGACATCGTATTTGGGGAACGCTTTTTTTTTTTTTATAAATTTCGACTAGTTATCTATGTAATTATGTACCTTGAAGAGGTTTCGATTTTCGGAATTGTTAGTTACTTGTAATCCGCATAGGATTCATTTAAATTATTCTCATTTTTAATTAGGACAAAAATGCTTTGTGTAAATCGCTATGTAATCTCGAGGGAAAATGCTAGTTTCTGAAATCCTTTGGATACACTTGTGTTTTATCTCCAATGCCGCCTGCCAGTTGTTTTTGCGCGTTTCATAAGAGCTAAGAGCTTTTATACAGTTGTTTTTGTTTATTCTAGACCTATATCACCGCTTAATTGCCTTAAACACTCTAATTATTTTTAGCATTCCTTGCTTGTTGTTGTCTTTGTTTGTTTTGGTTGGTTGTCATGTGTATGTTTTGTTTTTTTTAGAAATTAGTTGATTGATTATGAACGTGAGTGCTGCTACTTATCAAAGTTTTGAAGTTCGAATGCTTCATTTAATTCATTCATTTTACTTTTACCTGCTGTTAGACAAGTATAATGAATCGTCTTCATTTATATGTATGTATGTATATGTAATGTCTGTATATTTTGCAAGGTATTAATTATGTATTATGAAACCAATGTGATCCTATGCAAAATTTATTCATATTTTAATGTATCCTTCATATATATACGTAAGTATAATTATGCTTATATTATGTAATAATTTGCACTGTACATCAAAATATACGTGTACGCAATGCCTTTATATTTTTTGTTTTTTTTTTTTTGTACAATTTGAAAACAATACGAAAACTAATTTAATATATAGTTACTAGAAGGTTCTTTTCGTCTTAGTATTTCTGTGTGTACTTTTGTTGTAGGAAACATTTTGGAAATGATATAAAAAAATAAATGCATAAAACACTATTTATGTCTTATTTCAGCATACGAAACGAAAAAGCTTTTAGCTCATATTCGTATGTATGTGTGTTTGTAGTTGTGATGTTTCATTATTATTTTCAGTTTTATGCTGCGCTTCTAATTGTATTACAAATAATTAGCATATTGTTGCATATGTCTATAATTAATTAATTTTCAGCGCTACATTTAGCAACAGGCGCGTTTTACTAGGCCTAATACAAACAGCGCTTGCTCTAAGGCTTTATTGCAAACCATTATTTGTTTGTTTTTTTTTTTGTTTTTAATTGTTTTCCATTTTAATTAATATAATTTAATTTATATAGAGTTTAATAGAAGCACTTAGAACTAAACAAAAATAGGGTGTGATCATAAATAAAAACAAACAAATAAGTTATATACAGCAGAACATATTTGAATAGTTTGTTTACGCCTTACATATACAATATGCAATGTACAATAAGTCTTAATGGGTGTCTTGTATACATGTTTATCGTAATGGGAGTATTTTTCGATTTTCGGGATTTGGGATTAGTGAGGCCCTTTGATGCCCGCGTACAAAGAGTTATGTAGTCCCAAACCATTTAGCTCTCTAGAAAATCAACTTTGCAGCGTTAGCCACGTTAACATGGCAAACAAAAGCAGCCAGTTGGCCAAGTGATCTGTGCTGGCACTCGATCCCGTCTCGCCGCATTTACCTACAGATGAATACACAATATATTGTTAAAGGAAATCTATGCATATGGATATCACACATTAATTCGTACCAAAAACGGAAAGATTTGCGACCAGATGATGATCTGGTGGCTTCTGTGTGCCACGATAGCAGGCATCGCCAACGACCAGCTTGGCTGAGTTGCCCTCCGTGGGCCTGTAACTGATACAAACGCCGTGCTTGGTGCCCTTGTGCCGTGCTATAATATAGACGGTGCTATTCTCGGTCCAAGAGCCGTGGCAGGAGTATTCTGTGCAAATAACAGCAACACAACAATTATAAGCTGTATATGGCAGATTGGGATGCCAGCTTACCTTCCTCTCCTTCCACACTGCACAGGGGACTCACATCGATTGCATTTGGGGCGCTACAACCCACCCAAAGCTGTCGTTGTGCATTGTAGTTGGTCACACAGCCTGGCACATCGCGTCGACTTCGAGGAGCTATAAAGCCCACACTAGTGTCGTTGTTGTTGCTGTTGAGACTGCTTAGAACCAAAGCTTGCTGTTGTTGCTGCTGTTGCTGTTGTTGTTGTTGCTGTTGTGCTTGGGGTGCATTGCGTCGACTGCGAACGGGCAGACCGCGAGTATTGGCATGCCAGGAACCGCGTTCCATTCGCTCAGCATTTCGAAAACTCAGTGTACTGTGCCTGCAACAAATACAACACGATTGAGCAATGCTTCAATGAGTGCTTACAAAAGTTCAAATACCCCTTGTGGCCAAAGTCCCCAGAATCCGAGCTCTCGTGATGGTGATGGCCATGTCCAAGATGTGATTTGCCATTGTGATTGCGCTTGTGCCGCGTGACAAGATAGGGTGGCCCAATTGCGCCTCGCAAATTGTACAGTCCCTCCATGGGACAAATATGCAGTTCCGGATTGCTTGCTACAGGGATAGATGAGAGGCTTTGTAGAGAATTGTCAAAGCAATGTATACTCCTGTACAATATTACCCAGCAAAGTAATGTAGGCCATCTTATTGAAATCGAAGTGATCTGGCGCACAGGCATCCTCCAGACGAATGGCCGGCTTTCCCGTTTGTATCTCAATGACGTGCGTGTCCCGACGGTAAAACATCATGCACATAAAGCCCGATTGGCTGCAAAGGGGAGAAAGACACATGCTCAAGCAGGATTCGACACAACATTTCTTATTCGGTTTACTTACCAGCCGGTTGTATAGTGAACCACAGCCATCATTTCGGTTGAGGTCTGTTTGTTTATCTGCTCGCAAAGGGCACGTGTCTCCATATAGCCGTTGGGCTTAATAATGTGCACAGAGCCATCACTGTAAAGAATTGAAATGGTTTTATTGGCTGTCAGTTTGGCCATCGGCAGTCTTGCCACTCACTTGGAATGATAATTGTAGACGGCATTCCCCATAAGTGCATGCCAGTGTCGCGGACCCTTGAACCAGGCGGGAAAATCGCAGCGCTCAGCCGCTGGCGGTTTCCGAAGCGACATTATACGTGAACCAACCTGTGAAAGGGAGCAGCAGTTAAGTGAAAAGCAGGTTTAATGTTTTGGATTGGGGTTGGGGTTGAGAATGGTAAATGGTAAATGGAAGTTGGGGTTGCTTGTATTGTCGCCGTGCAACAGTCTCTATGCTTACCTCGGCACTGTCTAAGCCATTGCAAGTGGCATCGCCGGATTGTGCCAGCTTATATTCGGCATCTTTGGAGCTCAGCATGCTGGGACCGCCTGTGAGGGTTATAAAAGCTCAGACAATGCTCCAACTGTTTGCAGGAATGTTGCTTACCCATCAGCGAGGAGATTTTCTCGTAAACAAAGCAGCGATAACGTTCCTCATTCGAAATGGCATGATGATGCGAGACAAGACCAACCAAATAGCGGGAGTTCCCATCCTTCCAGGTCGCCAGACATGTCAACTCCTCAACTGCAAGGCAATACGAGAAATACGCTATAGCAACACAATAAACCGAATCAACGCCATCGTCAGCGGCTTACCCGTACTCTCGGTGCCCTGGACATCGGGACAAGCCTGAAAACTCAAAAGGAGGCGACTCTCTTCGGTGCAACTCTCAATATTCGACACTGGGGATTTGCACTCCCCATGGCCGCGATTATATGTGAATATAAAGGGACCTGGAAGCAATACAAGCAGGCATTGTGACTCATTGCATTGAAATAATTGGATTACAGAAATTGGCAACCGCCAATCGCTGAGCTGACTCACCCTTTAGCGGACATTTGACCGGTTCGGCGCTTTCGCGGAATAGCGAATAGAGCAGAGCATCGCCCGGAATTTGATCGCAGAGATTCTGTAAAGTCTCACGGCCCTTGCAAAAGTCTGGGGGACATGATTATTTTAAAAGCACACATAAAAATACAATTAATGCAAATCGCTAAACAAGTTGTCGCAGACAAACACAGAGAACTTGGAAAGAATAGTAGTAGGAGGAAGTGGAGTAGTATGTAAGTAGTAGTAGTAGTAGTAGGATCGAATAGAATAGTAGTATGTAGTTGTAGTAGTAGTAGTAGTAGTTGTAGTAAGAGATAGATAGTAGTAGAAGCAACACATTTAGGTGAGATTAGGATTAAATGAAAAACAATTCTACAGAAGGGTCTAAAGATTTGTTTAACCATTTTTCGAGCACCGCAATGGAAGCTGCCCCAGCTGCTGTTATGGGAACTCACTCCACGACACTTTTGTCGTCTCTGCATCGTCAAGAATGCCATTTAAATTACACAGATATTTGCTTAATTAAGTGGCCGCTTGTTGATGTTGATGTGAATGTTGAGAAAATTGCTCAAAATAAATGGCAAAATGAATACTTGAAATCAGCAAAATGTCGCTTCTTGGGATCTCTGGTTCAGAGCTTCCTCGAGCAGCTTCGAGTGCGGCACAATGAGAAACAACAACAATTTCTGTTGAAAATGTGTATAAAAAGTAAGATAGTACATAACTAAGAAATACGTATACATTTAACTGAAAACAAAAAGACAAGAGTATTTTCTGCTTCTTTAGCTGAGACAATGTCCGAAAAAAAATGTTTCTCGGTTGCATTGTGTGTCTGTGTCTGTGTGTGTGTGTGTATGTATAAAAAACAAACTTAAGAGCACAACACGTTAACAAAAGCAAGAAAGAATCTTAACAAAAATATGAAATCTGTAGAGAATAAAAAAATATCAAAAATATGTTTGGTGTTTCCGTTTCTCCATTTGACGGAGGAGAAAAACCAAAACAACAAAGCAAACAAAATGTTGGCCATTAAAGTTTTTGTAGCTAGGGCATTCATAACATTTAAACCAAAAACCGTTGTAAATTAAATGTAATTAAAATAATAATAGATATAATAATGATAATAAAATATACATATACTCGTATGCTAAATTAATTAAGAGTACTTTGATTTGCATTTGCAAATATTATCGTAGATATTTTTTTGTTTTTTTTTGTTTTGATCTTTGGTAAAGGGTCCTCCTCCTCTCTTTTTTAGCAATTTTGGAGTTGTATTCTTTTTTTTTCTTTTGGAGTTTGTTACTTTTATATCCGTTTCCTTTAATATACATACATATATAGTATATATGGTTAAAAACCATAAAACATACAGGCATAGTTGTAAATGTAAATGTATTACAAAAATGTTTACAGCTAAAAAGGCACAACAAACAATTCGGAGCTTTGATTCGAGTTCCTCTACAGCATAAATAATAATAAATATATATTGTACTAGTATAATAACAAGCACACGCAGAGAGACAGAAAGAGAGAGAGACAGAGAGAGAGAGTGTTGGAAAGTACTTAAAAAAGTTGATAAACAAAATATAACCAAATTATATATACAGGGTGTTCATTATGTTAAAGCCAGGACATACATATGTGTGTGTCTGTTATCTCTATGTGTGTGTGTGTGTTTGTGTGTGTGTGTCGTGTCTATTTGAGGGTGTGAGTTCTTGTTGGCCGACTCTTGTGGCTCTTTTGAGTAATGATTGTAATTAAGTAGCAACTACACTTTATGAAAAGCAAATGTTATAACAAGGCTCTGGAACAACGGGCGTGGTGTGTGTGTGTTGAAGTGTGGGAGTGTGTGTTAGTTGGCAACTACTACAAAGAAGCGTTTGTAGCTGAGTATCATGACAAGGCAAAAATACGAGGGCACAAACATAAAAAATAAACTATGTATAATATTTTTGTAGTTGTTTTTAATTTGTCTTCTTTTTTTTTGTTTGTGGTTTATTGTTATAATTTGTTCGGACTGTAACACACACATACACACACACACGCGCGCACACACACATGTAAATAGGTATAGTACTTAGTATATGTAGCAGGACTACTAAGGTTACAGGTCATACAGTAGCCCATAACGCACACGCACAAACAACACTTAGAACGAACGAACGAACGAACGAACGGAACGGAATGAAAAATGACACACATCTAGTTTAGGATTACACACCGAAAACGACAACGAAAATTAATGAAGAACCAAAAGCAGAAATTGTTGAGTTTCATGTTTAAATTACATTAATTAAATAACACACATGTCTGTAGGTATAGGTATATTATGTACAATAAAACAAAAAAAGTATATAACCAACTGATAACTGGTAAATCAAACAGAAAATATTGTTGTAGTAGTAGTCGACATTAACTAAAAAATGGTACAAACACGGACACACACATATGGTAGTAAAAAGGAAACAACAAACACGGGAAAGTGTGAACTCATAGAGCGAATAGTAGTACAAATAGTAGTAGGGTAATAGTTAAATAGTAGTAGGTTGTTTTTTTTTTTAGGTTAGGTAGAATGTAGTAAGAAGAAAGTACAACAAGTAATTGATAAATGAGACAATTATACTAGCGGTCACCGGGCAGCCCATCCCAACATTTTATCATCATGTACAATATGTATACAAAATATATATATATATATATAATTTGCTTCTATATTTTCTTTTTCTTATTTTGGTATTTCTTTTTTTTCTTTTCTTTTCTTTTTCAATTTTCATTTGGCATGTGCAAAGATACACAGCGCGAGACAGAAAATAATGTATTTAAAAAATTGTAATTTAGCTGAAATCCTTTTTTTTTTTTTTATATTTATATTATTTCTTTTTCCAAATTGACAAATCAAAGTGTGACAGAGAATAACTGAAATGAATGAGGTTATATTTACTTTATATACAAAATGTGTTTTGGAAATTTATTAGATTTTAAACGTAAAAAAAAACGAAATTTCTTAAGCGGCAACTGAAAAGATTGAGGAATTTTGGACTTTTGGACTTGCTGGGGAAGGCGGGGGGAGCGGACAAATGAAAATTAGATGATGAAGACGAAAAGAAAACCGTTTGAAAATTGTTTATGCATTTAACATATATATGATTTCCAAATAAGCGCATCAGTTTGTTAAGGATTTTCCCGAATAATAGTACTAAGGATGCCATAAACTCAAAGCTAAAAATATATTTACATTAACTTTTTTTTTTTTATTTAGATAATTGTCGATCAGATCGGATCATCATAATATTAGTATATCATATAACATGCAGTTTAGCTATTCTGGAAATCATATTAAAGCTTCGTTCGTGCCGAAGTTATCGATAGTTCACTCGCTCATTGGGGTTTACTGTACAAAATTTGGGCGATTTTCTGCGATGATTTCACGTCATGATGATGATGATGTTATTTTTTTGTTAGCAGTGGATTAATATAAACATTATTAATTAATTAATAATCATGTACAAGGTGTTATTTAATTTTTTTTTTTTTTTATCCAAAAAACAAAATCAATCGAAGCGCTTCAATTGGTGACAACAAACAACAGTTGAAAATGAAATGTTAAATAAAACGAAGTAAGTATAAGTAAGTATTTATCAACAAACAAACAAACAAACACAATAAATATCTGTACAAGAGATGGAAGGAGTCATTATTTACAGCGTGTGTTCTTGTTGTAGTAGTTGTAGTTGTAATATCCTTAGAATTTAGTTGATTTTTATTATAATACACAATTTATTTATGTAGTTTCGTTTTCTGTACACAATCCTTGATTATAGTAGTAATAAGGCAAGGATAACTCTTGTTAAATGAACGTAAACGAACAAACATAGACCTAAAAATCATCATAAAACGTAACAAAACAAGTCATACAAATTAAGATGAATGAGGAGGTTTAATGCACGAATTTCATATACACATATATGTATACACATACATATATAGAGTGAAATATGTGTATAAACAAAATTGACAACGGAACGAAATGTTGGAACCGAGCGACAACAAATTAATAGAACAAATGACAACGAAAACCAGCAAAAAAAAAATGAATGAGCACATAAAATATTGCATAAATAAATGAAATGAATTGAAATGAAAATGGCAATGTGAAAATATATAGTATATATATATATACAGATATATTATACATATATACAACAGCGTCAACAAAAACAACTTTTGCTAACAGAGTGAGATGGGAAGATAGAGTAGAAAAAAAATGAAGAGAGGTACACGCGAAATTGGTTGACACCCCGGTCGCAAACACGCGGCTCACAAGCTCCGACTACGGCTTGGGGTCTGTTCTGGTGTCCCTAGGTAAATACGGTGTTCGCTTTTTTCCTTCCATATATACATATATATATCCATATATAGTATATGCATTGCGAAAACTGTACCGACACACGCAGAGACCCCTCCTCAAAAAGGGGCACATGAAAATGCCGAAAAAAAACTATATAAAATAAAATAAAATAAAAGTGGCTGTTGGCCTGACCTGTTCGCTTCGTGGTACGGCCAACAAATTACCCAGTCAACGTGCCAAAAGCAGGTTGTACCACACACAAACACGCACACACACACACACACCTAAAGAGACATCAACCTGCTATACGTATACCCAAACCACACACTCACTTGACTGTGCGTATATTCTTGTAGTTGTTGTAACTGTTGTGGTTGTTGCTATTGGCGAGCATAAAAGGTATGGTAAACATTTTTACAGACATTTGATTAAATTTAAATATCCTCGCACGAAAATTGGCCAAAAGCTGCTTTGTTACGTAGTATGTATTTTAACACCCAGACAATAAAAAATCGGAAGGAAACGCAAATAGGAAACTACGAAACAAATACTAAAGAAAACAATTCGCGATTGAGTAAACTGCACAGACCATAAAAGAAAAGAGTATCGAATATTTAATACTCTTAAGCAAAGTCTAGGCAACTCCTGTGATTGTTTTTTGTCAGTGCCGCGATCAAACTCTTCTTCATGTGTGTTATCGGTGATCGGTAACTATCGATAAAGATACGATATTTTGGTAGTTGCCAGAAAGTAGAATACGCATGGTGTTGCCAGATGTACACACATATTCATTCTGATATCAAAAGTGTTAGGCAAAGTTTGACCAAGTAACAAGCATGTTTATACTGTGTAAAGTTTCGAAAATGATTTATACAATTTCTCGGGCTAAGGAAATAGTAAACTGCAGTGAAAAGAAAAGTGAAGAAACGCCAACGAACGACGGAAGGAATAATACAGGTAGTCAAGTAGACAGTCTGGTGAAAGCAGTTAAATAAAAAAAGGGGGACGACAGAAGGATGCGGAATGGCGCAGTTTTGCTTAATTATATTAATTTTTTTTTTTATGCTGCCTACATTTGTGCACTCGGCGCACTCGCTGCATAGCAATTAAAATGCTGCGGCCCGGGTCTCAGCATGTCCTTCATTGAATGCCCGGAGAGTTGGGTATCATGAAATTGGTATGCAAATACAACAACCCATCAACTGCGGCACGACTCTGTATATATGTATAAGTATGTACAAGTATGTACGCATGAAGCTGCTAAAAGCACCCACAAAAATAAAAACATAAAAAAAAATATCTGTAATTATGCCAGAAGGCAAGTAAAAACGGAAGAGGTACACACTTGGCAGAGGTGAAGTAGTTGTAACCACAGCTAATGATAAACACACAGATATATGTTGCATATTTTATCTATATTACTTTCGTGCAACATATGCAATTATCCCAAATTATTGGTAATAAGGTATAAATCAGTTCTTGTTAAATAAATTGCACTTTATCTGTTTTTGTCACGAAATGTTTAACGCATAGTAAGTAGATGGTTTGTCAGACCCCCATAAATAGATTTATTAATAAAGCTGATATTAATAGTCTCTCCGTTTTGAAAGACTCGTTGTGTAAGACGATACGCAACTGAACTGATTACAAGCTATAGTATATCATTGCTGCCATAGAAAAAATCAATCGAAAATTAAGTTATTTTTATTATAAAAACAAAACTGTCTGTCGTGCAACAACAGATAACTCAATTAAAACATGAGAACAAAGTGCATATTAATTGTAGATGTTAACAATACCCTGCTAAAGTAAAAGTCTTTTCTCCGTTTTTCTGTTTTTAAAAAATGAACATTTGTTGGTAATTTAAAACTACTACAATATGCACGCTTTATAATAATGCAATTAATTGGTAAAAATTAAATGTAAGTAAGAACAAGTATATACATTTTCTAATGGAAAGATTGCCTCTTTCCTTGTGTTCAAGTTCATTATCAAATTGTGAAAAATTATATTTACTAATGCCTGAAAGTTATTTATATAAAATTTTAATGTTATTTCTGTCGAAGAAATTCTCTCAAGTAGTCTCACTTTGATGAGCTTCGATTAACCGCAAACACTCAATGATATTAATCATTTAATATGTTCATTAAAATTAATTTTATGCTTAAGGGAAAACAAAGTAGAATCATTCAACAACTGAAATTGGCGTGGATGGGGACTATAAACAAGTGGTGCCCAAATTTCCGATCAAATTCAACAGAATGGAGAAGTAATGACTCGTCTGTGTAAATGAATATACTAGTTACGAAGTTCAAGTAATAGTTGGCTTGTTGAGAAAACAATTAGCATGAAGAGACAGTTGTTAAGCCTATGAAAGCTCACAGTAATTGGAACTGTTACTCCGAGTGCTCTGGCTGGCTCTAAACGAAGTTATATTCAATTCAATTTCAACACACAAAATGTTGCAAAATTCAATTTAAAGTGTATTCGGCAAGCTGTCAAGTGTTTGTATTGAATTTTGAACTTTGTAAGCTGCTCATTTAATCAAACGCAGCCATTGCCCCTAGGCACACACACAAACACACACATGTATGGATTTATGTGTGTGGTTGTGTGTGTGAGTGTGTAGATGGGTGGTCGTGTGTGTACGCAAATGTGCGTGTGTATACAGCATTCAGAACAAATAATGACATAAACCTAATAATGATATGTATTGTTATATTGAAGCGATTGTTTTACGGACTTCTAATCAAAATAAACATTCACCCACCTAAACACGCTTCCTCCTGCTCCTCTTTTTATCACTCCCGCCCCATTCCATGTAGCATGACTGTTCTTTGAATTATAAATAAGATCTAAAACTCCCGTTTAATATTTAAACAAAATTAAATCAAAAAAAAAAAAACAAGCAACACGCGCCAGTCAAGAGAGACATAGGCTGACATTCAGTCAGTCAGTCAGTCAGTCATTCGGTTAGTCAGTGAATGCCCAAGTAGCTAACATTAAATTGGAGCACTCTGAAGCCTTAGAGAGAGAGATGGATAGAGACACACACAGGGAGAGACAGATGTAGAGGGAAGGGAGCTGAAGGCGTTGGTCGCTCCATGAGTTGGCGCTTTCAAATCGATTCAAGCTGGGAACAGGGCCAGAACCATAACGGGGATTGGGTCTGGGTCTATTGCTGCTAACTGGTGTTAGTGCTGCTCGGGCACCACTTAAACTAATTTGATTTCTATTGAGGCAAACAAATAATAAATAATGAATTTACATTTCTATGCGTGCTTCAGCCCCAGCCCCAGCTCGAGCTCGAGCTCAAGCTCAAGCGTTGCCATGGCCAGAAGAGAATATGGTTTTGCTTGCATTAAAACAGCTAGTGCAAACTCTTGTATGCAATTATGGACTTAGCCTTACAATTAGTTGGCTCTAATTGCACCTCCCTCAAGAAGACATACAGAAAAACTTTGGCACTTGACAAGCTAGTAAGCGGATTACACCAATTAACCAATGGTTGGGCTTTCCATGATTCCAAAATGGAAAACTTACTCCCACACACAACATACATACTTACATACATACATACATAGTTACATACATACATACTCAACACAGTGCAATTTGCACAAGTATCTACACATATGTATATTTCAGAGGCAAAGACACTTCAGACAGCACTCAAAAGGATTGGATAACTAAAACGAAATAATTCGTACACACATACAGGTACACATCAATTTTAAAAAGGATCCAACATGCCCTGAAGTGGGAGGAAAAGTATACAGATCTGTGAAGCACATAAATAATCATGTATGTAAGCTATCTGTTTTTCTTTCTTTACTCATCAAGCTAAGAACGATTTCAATAACATGTTCAATCGTTCCGAAATATGTAGAGAACTAAATAAATCCTGTTAAGGCTGCTTCGGCTTTTAATCTATGCATTTTTCATCACAGACTCTCAATCTCTGCAACTTCTTCACTAACTTCTTCTGTTTTTATAAGAGTGTCATGAAATTTAGCGAATAGTTAGTATACATCTTAATACTCAACGACATAAACTAATCAGCAGAATTTACTACTAAAAACCTGTTAAAACTTCATCTTTATCTTTCTTTCCCTGCATCCTGCAGCTATTAAATCCACAGAAACTTCAAGAACTCAAAGAATTATTCATTAAATCCACAGAAACTTCAAGAGCTCAAAGAATTATTCAATCATTTCGAAATTTATAGAATATATACCATATTTAAATCCTCTTTCCAGTTAAATCCACTCTCTCCTTGCATTTACGTTTCAAGTCTATGTGTAATTTCCAATTTAAAGTTGCAGTTGTTGTAATTTTCTTTTTGAAATAAATTAAAAATACGTATGTGCATTTACACATTGTTACAGTTGGTGTATTCACTGCTCAGTATTCAGTATTCAGTTTGGTTGGTGCCATCGCGTGAAGACTTATAAATAAATCATGTGTCGAGCGACAATGGAAAACAAAGAAATGACATTGTTAAAATCGGTTAGCGACAAACTGAAAACTCGCTGAGAACGTGCAAATAATTGAAGTGAACTTTAACATAAAAAAAAGAAGAAAAAAACATTTTCGGACTGCGCTTGGCATTATTTTATTCATTTTTTCTTTCTATTTTCATTTATGCAATAAATAAATACATATTCATACTGACATTGGCGTTCTGTGTGAAATGAATGTATGGAGAATTTACAGTGAGAGCTGTGGAAAGCTTGATGAAATGTACTTAAGATTGATTACGACAACGGGATCAAACAAGATCCAGTTTGTTTTATTTGGGACATAAGCCATCGTATCATCGTTTAACTCTACGCATTTAGGCATAATTATTATAAAGGTGCTTATTTGGACTCTCCATAACAATATATATAGGTATATAGTATAGATTGTTATAGATAGCTTTTTGTGCTGTGTGAAGCGTCTATTCTGGCATGAATTCATATATATGAGTTATATTTACAAATGACGCGTCGGGCACAACTGAATACAAGTTGGTTATGTTACGGATAAACGCTTAGAATTCTATATGAAATACGAGTAGATACAAAAGAAAAACAATAAATTGAAAAGTTTGTGCGTTTTATGTTTGTACTATGTACAGAAATAAAGAAGTAGAATAAACGATAACTATACAAATTGGAACGTTTAATTTGCAACAATTTCAGCATGTGATTGACGTTCAAATAAATATTCAAAATTTCTAAATGCAAATTTTCACAAATCCCAATCAAATGTTTCTCTGTGTGTAAACTTCGGCCAAGTTATTTTCTTTATACGTTTATTTTCCACATATACATACATATATATATTTATTTAATAATCGAATGGAACTGTACAAAGCACACACACACAGACACACACACACAGACGCACACACACGTATATACTATTTTCAGATTCAGTTTGAGAAATGAAAACTAAAATAAATATAAAAAAAAGTAAAACATATTTTGTAACTATTTGAATATTGTATTGAAATCGATTTGTACACGTATTTGTTGTAGTTGTTAGTTAGTTTGCTGTTGCTGTTGTAGTTGTTGTAGTTGTAGGTTGAGAGAGTTGTTAAAAATATTGAAGTAAAAAAAGTATACATATCATATAAATATTGAATAGAGTTTGCAAATATATATATAGATATATGTATATGTAAATGTTTTCATAAAAAAATATCATTTGAACAAACAATTCGATTCGTTAAGAAAATGTTTTTGCTTTTAATATATTTACACGTTTTTTATTTATTAATTATTTACAGTTAACGTTGAAACCAAAAAGAGAAACAAAAACCAAGCAAAAAATTAAAAGCAAACATATAAATTTGTTTAACTAAAGTTGGTTATACTTTTCTTCTTTCTTTTTTTTTTTTAAATTCTTTTGGGTTAGATTTAAAGATGACGCGTTGTTTCGTGACGATTTTTCTTTTCATTTTACTTTCTATTTATTTTTTGGATTTTTTTTTCATTTGGTATCGTCAAATCTTTTGTAGCTTTTATTGCTGTATTTTATTTAGTTTTGTTCTGTTGGGACGGGTTAATCTGCTAATCCGCTAATACGTTTGAAAATCGCAACTAAGTAGCTTAATTGGATTGACACTAACGATAAATAGTTGATATTGGATAGCTATTAGTAATTAGATTGTAGTATCTTTTGAATAAATTGCAACGTGTGTATGTTGAGAAAAATGTACAAGTCGTTTTGTTATTCTTTTGTTGTCATTTATATATATACATATATATAATCGGTTTTTATTTAAGTTATATACGCTTTTTGTTGATTGATTGATTGATTGATTTAAGGTGGGTGAGAGAGCGAGAGAGAGAGAGAGAGAGGACCCTTGCCATGACAAACGTAAACGGGAGAATTTTGTTTTTTATTTATTTATCATTTTGTATGCAGAGTATTCTGTTGTTTTGGAGACTATTTACAAGTTTGCTTTGGTTTGATTTAATTTTATTTGTAACTTAACTTTAAAATAAAGAAGTAAAAAAAATAATGTTGCTTTAAAGCCAACTCAAGTCAAAATAAAGTATAATTAAAACAATACTATAAATAACTAAATCATAATGATTAAGAAATTACAAAATCATCGAGATACTTTTCAAAATACAAAACAAAACTAAGAGAAACCTTCTGTTTTTATGTTTGTTTTTTCATTTTTCATTTTTCTTAGCCTTTCGAATGCAAAAAATCTTTTGTATTTTTGTTTTCAAAAAGAAGAAGATATAAACTTAAAAAATAGTTAAAAACTGCGATTAAATAATATGATTATGTTAGTCATGTTTGGTTAACTGAAGAGCAGATTGAAATGTTAAAAGGTGGAAAATGAACAAATAACTTGGTATTTTTGAGATAGCGAGTTAAGAGATAGAGATTTTGTATTATTGGTTTTTCTTTTTTTTTTGTTTGCTTAAGTTTAAGAATAATTAATGAAAATATAAAGTTAATGCTTACAATCATTCATATCGTCATTGGATCTCATTATGTACTGATCCGATGATGATAGTCTTGAATGCCCGTTCGTATTGGGATGAGCTCCCCCCCTATGATCACTTTGTTTTATAGAGCTACGCATCGCCAGTGCAGATGGATTCGACTGATGCATATACATACTATCACCTTCGCACTCACTTTCTTTATACTGGAGCACATTTTTATGCTTCTCATAGATAACCAGGCAACGATGACATCCTTTCCTAAAAAAGTTTTTGATTGCAACGAAAAGTTTTGTATTGTATTTGGATTGTTGTTGTTTTTTTGTGATTAGTAGTAAGTTGTTGTTGTATTGGGTATATAGTATATAGAGTCGTATACTATGTAGTAGTAGTAGTAGTAGTAGATATCATATGATTTGGCATTTCAGTTTATTTGGCTGGACTGTAGTTGTAGTATTGTGTTTTTTTTTTTTTTGGATTGTTTTGTTGTGTTGTTTCGATAACAATAACAATAAGTATATATACTTAAGCAAGGCTTCTTAACTATTCGATTTATTGATTTATGGTAGATGAAATGTTAATTTCTTTTCAAAATCAAATGCAAATGAAGCAGGAGAAACCCGCCGAAATATGTTCGAATCCCCGTAGTAATGTAATTTATGAATATTCAGCGATAATATCCCAAAGAAAACTGAATTAACATTCTATGTATAGTGTATGGTGGGCAGTGAATATATCTTCTTGATATACTTATATAAGTAAGTATTTAAACCAACTCTGTTTCAAATTGGCTTTTTCGTTCAAGTTAAGCTAGTTTTTTTTTTTATATAGTAGTAGTAACTGAAATGATTATAAATACGAACTCAAAGGACGTACACTTAATAACAAAAGATTTAACAAAATATATATTGTTCAAAAGTGATGTTAAACAATTTGTAAAAATTCAATTGAATATTTCAAAATCAAAATAGATGTAGTTTTTTTTTATTTTGTTTTTTTTTTTTTGTTCAGAGGTTAGGCAAAAATTTGTTGGGGCATTTGTTAGTTGTCCTATTTGGTTAGTTGGTAAATGGCACATACGTTCACATATGTATTACGATACTTAAATTGGATTTGTTATCAATATGTTACGATAGCATTAAGATAAAAATATGTTTTGAGCACGACAAAAAGATGATATAATATTGATTGTAATATATGTAGGTAGTATTAGTAGGTTAATGTTTATAAAATGGATTAATTGTGGTATTTAGAAAACACGAAAAAGGTGTTGGGGGCAGACATAAACGTCGCCTCAAACATCCAATTGGTTTCTTTCACAAAAAGCATCAAAAAAGGGGATAAAAATATTCACATTTCAGCTACAAATTAAAAATTGCATGTCTTTGTAGGATTATGTCTTAGATATTTACTTTTTATATATATATATTTATATATAAACATGGCAAAAGACAAAAACAAAAAACAAAAAGAAAATTAAGAAAAATGCAGCCAAGTATTAAATATATATCTTTTTATGATATCATTCAAAATCAAATCAGAGTTATTGTACAAAAAGCAAAGTTTAAGTTTTAAGTTCTTTAAAAGGCAACAAAAAAAATGGCAAAGAGTGAAAAAAATAAAACAGATGCATTTCCGTATCAAATGTGCAACAGCAAACGTCGAGCTCGCCGTTGCAAGCTAGAGGCTAGAGGCAGGTACAGAGGCACCTTTTAAATAATAAATTATACGTACGAAGTGGAAAGAAAAGTTAGTTTTAGATTTAGTTTTACTATAGAGCATTTACTATACAAGTATAGACAAACATCTAGTATACGTAGTTGGATGGATAGATGTTAGGTAGACTTTCAGATAGTTTTTTCAGTACTCTTTTCTGGGCTGTTGTCAAACATTAAAATTAACTCACACAGTGCCAAGAGACAGGAGACACGAGACAGGAGACAACACAGAGAGAGAGAGAGAGTGAGGGAGAAAAAAAAGAAAACTAGTTTCATAGGCAAAGTTAAGAGCAGATGGCAAGCGACAACATCGACGACAGGTTTTCTAGTCTCCCTGCCTGCCTGCCTGCCTCGTAGTATCTAACTTTGTCTCCATGTCCATGTCCATGTCAATGGCTCTGTGAGTATCTGACGGGTGTTGAGAGCGTTGATGGCGCCCAGTTATCGGCCAATGTTGCAGCCGTTTTACGTTCTTTCTTAATGAGGTTACTGCTGCTATTGCTGCTGCCGTTGCTGCTGGAGTTTTCTGCCTCGTCTGCTCTGAGTCTTACCTTATAGCACAGTTCAGCAACACTTTCTTCGGTCGAACAAGCGAAAACTTATTCAATTATAGGCAAAACTCAATAAAAAAAAATAAAAAAAGATGGAGACTACGACAAGGAGTACATGTACAAGTACTTTTGTTGCCTGTTCTGCTTCTGCTTCTGCACTCTTTTCTTTTTATCATCATCTTCTTTAACATTGATTTCTTTCATTTATTTCTATTTGCCAGTTGCCAAATTGTTGATTCAAGTATTTGGGTTGAGATGTTGTTAGCATTGATTTAAAGCAAAGTCTTTATTTCTTATACTTTGATACTTACTCATCGACTATCAGATATTTGTTACCATCTGAGGCCGCACACCTGCCGCGATAGCTGAACTGTGATCCCTTGATGTGTATAGATTGCTGATAGCCCGATAGAAACCAGGAGCCCTCCCATCTAGCCGGAAACGTGCAATTTGTGGGCGCTGCAAGCAAGAGTATATACATATATTAATAAAGAAAAGAAACAGACTAAACATCATCATAATAAATTATTAATATAAATTTTAATAGCCAAATAACTGAAGTACATTTGAATTGCACAACAAGAGAAGACGGAGAGGCGATAGACGAGAGACGCATGTGGCCTCAATTGATGCTTCATTGTTCATTTAACGACAGCAGAAAAGAGAACCATAAAAGAGCAGTTCCAAATATGTTTCAATATACATAATATAAACAATCTGAGCAATTGAGAAATACCACCAAAAATTCAGTTGTTCACTTTCTTTGGCGCTGCTCTTCTAATTGTAATGTCAATTTTTATGCCAAGATTTGTGGCTTTTTAATTTATAAATTGTTTCAATTATTATTATGATTGTATTTAAGTGCGTGCGCATAAGTGTCAGCTTGTAAGTGCTACTGTTTGTGTGTGTCTGTGTGTGTGTCTGTGACGTACGTGTGTGTGTGTTACTCTAAGAGACCAAAAATTTACGACCCTCTGCCGGCGCAAGGGCGCATAAATAAGTTGAACAAGCAGCACAACCAGAAACGGCTCGTAATAATAATAATGTCGCACACAGATATACACTCACACACACACAACACACTCACACACACATAGACTCATGCTCGATGGCATAAAAACTACCGAAATGGCAATTGTGAATATTAAAAAAAAAATAGAAGCCAGAAAGAGAATCGAGCTAACTGGCAAAGGCAGCCAATGCATAGAGAAGGCAAAGAAAACGAATCGTTAGCTAAAGGCATGCCACATTCAGTGGCAGTGGCAGAAACGGGGCTGAAACGGGCTATACACACACACACACACACACACATATCGAGACTGAGAGAAAACAATAAGTATATCCTATGCAATACATATATAGAAAATGGTAAAACCACCCTCGTTTTGTGCTTTATGCTGACAGCGAGTGGGGAGTTGGGCGTAAGGGTGGTCGCCTGGTCGGATAGATGGTCGGAGCTGGGAACGAAATAGCAAACGAAGCCGAGAGCTACGCATTCAAATATACAAAAGTCGCAGAGACGAATGTGCGCACGAATCGACACACACACACACACACACAGCAAAAACTCACACACAGATACTCTAGAGCGATACACATTTTATTTTATTATTCCTTTCCTTTCTTTTATTTTACTTTACTTTATTTTATTTTTTTCTTCTTTTTTTTCACATTTTGTTGTTTTCACATTTGTGGCAAACAAAAGGTACTCCTGCGCAGGATCAGCGAATGCCTGTGAACTCTGAGCTCCTCTCGTCCCACGTCCCTCCGCAACACGCTACTCTTCTGGCTGTTTCATTGTCCAATGACTTGTATATTTTGTTCAGCTCAGTCGATGCTGATGTTGTTGTTGTTATTGTTGCTGCTCCTGCTGCTGTCATAATGTGGCACCAACGCCCCCTCGCGCCCTTGCCCCTTCTGTCACCCACATGCCCCTCTTCATACGCACTGTGGGGCTGTGTGTAAAAGTGTAGCATACTTTGCAGGGCAGCTGCTAAACAACCCATAACGGGAGGGCCCCAAAGCTGCGCGTTGTAATTGTTTCGCCAATTTCAAGTACCGTGCATAATTTTCCAACATGATTCAATACTTTTGCGTGAGTGCCCCAGCAGCAGCAACAGCAGCAGGAACAACAACCACAAAAGCGGCAACAACAGCAGCAGTCAACCCCGAAATATTTGCTGCAGGACAAACCCTAGAAAACTACACGCTAAAAGCAAATATACAACGCAACCATCAGCAGACAGACAAGCGTACAAATACGTATGGACAGTTGAAATGACGGGCTTTACACACACACGCACACACACACAAACACGCACACTTATATGAATATATATCTTTTGGCGTGTTTTGTGTGGATTAGAGTCAGCTTAAGTACAAAGGGAGAATAGTGAGGGAAAAAAAATATAAATAAAAATGCTTTGGCTCGTTGTGTCGCACATAAAATACCCTTGCTAACATAATTGATATGTGTTTTAGCAATAAACTATATTCATGATGTATGACTATAGCAATAATCATAACAATCAAATCGAGTGTTGAAAACAACTCCATATTTATTGATAGTTCAAGTATTTTCTAGTGTTTCTTACTGCATTACAAACTGCTCAACAAAATAGAAATACTCTCAGTAAGTGCATAGCTCTGTGTAACAATTAAGTATTTAATACAAAGAGTTGAATTCGACGTTTCATTCTTATCAATTGACAGTAATCAGAGAGGCCCTAAAATCATTTTTCCCGAAGCCTTATCTGACACATTAAATCAGACAAAAAACAGGGGGGAACACATGTAATGTATTAAAGGGTTAGACGAATTGTATTTATCTATACCGTTGCCTAATTGAAGAAGTCGTAAATAATATAAATATATATCTATGCTTGTTCAATTGAATTTAAAATAATTTGTATAGTATTTTTCCAAAAACGTTCACTTTTTAACCGTCGGTAAATTTACCATCCAAATTATTCGCATCGGTTGCCCAACAACAAGATAATCGGTTTTTGTTCTAACAGATTTTGGTAACATTCGGAACAATCTATACAAAAATGCGTCAATCTTGTAGGCATTTGACCGACACAAAAGTCGTCACTTTTTATTCCTGAGTGTTCACACGACACTGACGGTTTTCTTTTTAGCAAAACGTGTAGGTGAAAAAGTGGTCATCTGCACTGAGCTTAAAGGAGAGAAGATTTATACTTTCGTAATAAATAAATAAATAATAAAATCATATATATGCTCGATCAATTTTAAATAATATATAACATTTAAATATACACCTATTCTATTTTCTTAAATTGTTTTATATAAATACCAAATATATATTATGCACATTACTTTGAATCTTAGATATCGTGTTATAAAATGACTTCATTATTTAGTATTTTAATGTTTCTTTCTTACTATTTAATACAAATACAATAGAAAGTGTAGATGGACGGAACTTGACGTTGTTTATTGTCAGATTGGAACTAGCGAACTATGTATTATATATAGAGTAGCAAAACTTAAAAAAATTATATAGTATATGCAAATATCTACCTATCACTTAACAATTATAATTTTCATAATTATATACAAACAAATATAATGAAATTAATTTGTCTAAAGACTATTTTTGCAGCCCCCAATTAATTCATTCTATCTTGTTATTTCAAATGTAGCTCATTACGATAAGATAATTGTTCCAGGCCTACAATATTCGGATATCTATTCGGATCTTGACGCATAATGACAACTTTAACGCGTTAACAGCTCCTTAACCCAATTAAAGTGCCCACACCTGGTGGGTGTGCACGCATTAAGTGCTTATGGAGAGCCAAAAGTAATGAGGTAAGGGGAGGGGAGGCGAGGCGAGGAGAGGAGACCACCGAACAGGCCGCATTACTGGACCACCCTTATCGACAGGGCAATGGCTACGCACCATATAATTTCATACACTCATACACTTGCACAACAATCACAAACACACACAGCCACACACAGATGTAGCTCAAAGAGCATGACGCTTCGCTTTAGACTCATTTGCGTTTGCATTTGGAATTTGGACTTTCGTTATGGCGCGAGGGGTGCAAGGGGCAAAAGGGGATGGTGGAGGAGTAGGCGGAACGAGTAGAGACGGAGCACCCAAAATGCTTTTGTCTAACTTGAGTGAATTATGGTCAGCGGTCGGTGGTCGGTGGTTGCCCGGCGGTTGACTGTCTGTTTGTTTCGGGCAATTTCCGTACAATTTGCCATTTGTTCGAGTTGTTGTTGTTGTTGTCGTTGTTGTTGTTGTTGTCGTTGTTGTTGTTGTTATTATTATTGTTGCTGTAGCGGCTGTTGCTGTTGTGTTTTCTTTTTGTTTTTCAGAAGACAAAAAAAAGTCTTTTTGGTTGTTTTTTGGGCAAATTCGTTCATGGAGAAACAGTTGAAACGCATTATACGAGAACGCAGTTCTGCGGTCACAAACTACTTATGGATTCAATTGAGCATGACCGTACAGCTGGCGGAGAGCGGGAGGGAGGCGTTTGTATAGAGGATGGGCACAGACTACAAACTGCGGCAGCTGACGCACTCTGCAATGTTGCCCACTAAAAATTATGCTCAAAATTAAATGAAATGTTTGTTGTCGGCGGTAATCATGGTTAGGGATGAGAGATGAGGCTTGTTGTTGCTGCTTGCACAAGGAAAATTATAAATTCTTATCATAGCGCTACTTATCGGCATGCGTTACGCGCATTCTCTTACTTACCATCTTGTCGGCCACCCCAGCCGCTAACGGACGTGGCCAAGAGCATCGTCAGCATCAGCGCTGCCAGCCAACTTTTTGTTGATGTCATGCTGCTGCTGTAGATGTTGCTGCTGTGTATATTGCTGCTGATGAGGCAGCTACTGTTGTTCCTACTCCTGCTGTTGCTACTCGTGCCCATCCTTGTGATTGGCTGCCTGCTCGACATTGTCGCTGTCGTTGTCGTCGTGGTCGTCGTCGTCGTCGTGGTTGCGGTCGTGGCCGTCATCTTCGTTGTTTCCGTTGCTTTTGTTGTCGCCTTCACGTTGACGTCGGATACGTTGCCCGGCAGCAGTAGCAGAAGCAGCTGCTGCCTGAATTTCAGCCACGTAATGCTAGGAAGTTCATACCACACTTGTTCCGTCTGCAGCAGCTTCTGCTTCTGTTCCAGCGCACTAATATCACCGTTATAGTTAAAGCACCTACATTCATCATCAACAGCATGATCATCATCATCATCATCATCAGCATCATCTACTACAGCTTGTTCATTATGCGGCAACGTCACACCAGTTGTGGCCAATGCAGTTGTCGTTGTTTGCGAATTGTTTGTTGTTGCTTTTGTTGCATTGCTGATTGGATTTGCCAGCTTGGCCAGCGACATTGCTGCAGACGCCTGACTTTGTCGTTCGCGTCGCATTCGTTCACGTCGCTGGCGCCGCACAACCGCCAGACATTCCAAGACATCGTCATCGCCATCGCCATTGCCATCTCCACAGCCACCTACAACAATTGGCATAACTAATTGCGACGCCTGTCTGAGATCGATGCAGCTATGCGCCACTGCGTCCATTGGTAACTGGATATCACGCTGCAGGAATTTGCGCGCAGTTGCTGCCTCTGCTTCAGCTTCTGCTTTAGTCGCTGCTGCTGTCAACGTCGGCGCTGTGGCATGTTTATCATAATTTGTATGTTCCCAACAGCAGCTGCCGTGCCAGTGGCTTTGACACTGCTCGACGTTGGCCTCGGGCGAATGTCCGCATGTATAGCAGAAAGGCGGTAAATAGATTAACGACATAGCTCTTGCTCTCGCCTTGGACGTGGTCCTCGTCCTGCCAGCGTTTGGTTGCTGCATTTGCTCCTGCTGCGTCTTCTGTGGCACAAAAGACAAGAGTAGAATATTTGATTATTGTTATGGGGATGTATTATAAAGCGCAAACATGTTCTACATGTTCTACTGTGCCAAGTAAATATGAAATAAGGTGGCAAACACTGACGGCTGCCGCATTTGAATTTGAATTTAAAATAAAGCGCCACCGCAGCGCCATTGTTGCCCCAACGCTCCATAGCGTCCCATTGCCTATATTTACATACAATATGCATGTACGAGATAGATGTATGTATTTCTGTATATGTATAAATAATCCCACAAAATTCATTGTTCAACAATCCACACGCACACACTCAGCCTAAGCTCCCAGAGCCAAATGCAGTTGCCCAAAAATAAAACTTCCTCGGCGGCGCATTAAAAAGCAATAAAAATAAATATGCGCTCTGGGAAACCGACACTCCAATCCAAATAAAATGTCCAATGGCGCGTAAATCAAAAATCACGCGCTATAAAAAAAAATTAAGACAAAATTTATACGCCCAAGATACGGATACGACTAGACTTCGTATACAAATTTCCCATCCGCTGCCGTTGTCTCTTCCGTTATTTTTTGTTTTTCCTGCATTTAGCGCCTCCGGGTAACGGGCAATGGGGCAACAACCGAACAATATCAATATCATCAACAGCAACAACAACAACAGCAACCACTTGAGTGATTTATTTTAGACGTGTTTTCAGGCATGCCACGGAAATAATTTCTATTTTTTTTTTTTTAAAAAAAACTTAAGTCGAATAAATTTATCATTCGATGGCCAAGGCAGGCCATTTATTTTGCAGTTAGCAATTATCATGTCTATAATTTCTATTAGTCTATTATTAATGCATAAGCAGCTGTTTTAAGTTAATGTATTTGTCATTTATATAATTTAATAACGATTAATATTTCTTATTGCAATTTTTATTCTCTGAACTGATTGAACTTAAAGCTGAAGTGAACCATTCGGCTTTTGAACTAGTATGAAGAATACAGAATAAACTGGTTCTCGAAACGAACTAATATGTTGAGCGAACTAATAAGTGATGAACTGACTGCAGCTGTCTGGCAACTCTCGCAACTTGCGTGCTTGCATTACCATCTCTAGTATCTTCTATTGCCTTTTAGGATCACCAGCAAATAGCTATCTCGCTTTCTCTCCTTTTCGATTGTGATATAATTCGCAGAGAAGACACGATCAAAGAGATGAGAGACAAGATGTTAATTATTCATACAAATGATATACTCATTATTACATTGAAATGCTTAAGAAATTACGTTTTTTTTTGTAATCGTATAAAGATATTTCAAATAATTGAATGCAAAAATGTTCTACGTATGAATTTTTAAATAGCTAAGGGTATTAAAAGTATGTCGAGCACTTAAAAGAGCAATCGCTTCAAATATCTTTAAGTACATTTTATGCACATTAATGAGTACTCGTGCGAGTCAATGTGAATGGGAGTATATTCACCCCCTGAATATGTACATGAACATGGTTGCTACGGCCAAAATCAAAAGGCCAGAATCAGTCTTCCCATACGTTGAGCAGGAGGACGTTGACGATAAGATGATGATGAGAAGGAGAAGGAGAAGGAAGAGGAGGACGAGCAGGGAGTAGATGAAGGTATAATGCAATTTTCATGTTATGTAAGCGCTGCTCTTAGCCCGTCATCTATGCTAATTAAGTTAATTAAAAAGTACCAGCAAAGTATTTGCACTTGGCCAACTTCACGTCATAATCAAAGTTGAAGCGCATCGCATGGAAAATGAAGCCCAAGTCATGTCAAATGCTCTTAAAAAGCCAAAGCAGCTCACACAGACGACGTCAATGCTGTTGGCCTGGCTTTGTGGAACTCAAAATGGAGATGGAGACGATATAGGGACTGAGATGAAGATGAAGCTGGAGCTGCTGCTGGAGATGGCAGCGTCACTGGCATTCACACACAGTACAATTTCTTTATATAATAAAAATAATAAGGGGAAAAAGAGACAGAAATGAGGCCAATTATAAGCTCCATCATTAATTTAAATAAAATTAATTTCCCATTGCCTCACACAAAATGCCACAAAAGAATCGTCGCTCAATAAGACAGAGGGGCGGAATGACAGGGGGCGTGGCAAATGACAGCAGACGGTGGCAAATACTAAAACATTTAGGCGGAATTATAATTTTGTTTTTTTTTTTTTTGCTTATTTATAATTTACGTTGAAAATGTGAAACACCTGACAGCTAAAAAAGAATTTATGTTTGCATGTTTCCCATTAATTTATTTTTCCATGGCGAGCGCGCGCCTCTGCAGGAAAATGCCAGTCCGCAGTGCCCCCCAGTGCCTTCCCCTTTCCCTGCCACAATGTGAAAACGTTGGAGCTGCACGAAAATGCACAGCTAGCACAGCAGGGGCAATGGAAAAGCCCAAAGACGATGGCAACGACGACGAGGCACATTTCGCTATCACGTTTGGACTATAAAACATAAAGGCAGCAGAGTCTCAGACTCAGACCCCGGACAGAGTCGCAGTCTGAATCCGGAGCCAGCGCCAGCGTCAGTGCTGCTGATGATGTTGTTGATGACATGCAGCGCCGGGGCCTCCGCCAAAATGGCAAGACACACCAAGAGACTCCAAGACAACGGGACAACGAGACAGCGAGACACAGTCGCAAACTACCATGTCTCGGTGCAGTGCAAAACTTGTCAAGTAAATATAAACGAAATATGTGGCACGGTCACCCATTCCGGTCTCGTTCCCATTCCCCACCCAGCACCATCACTATCCCCACTGTGCACCCGTTCCCAGCACTTGTTTTATTTCATTCCCATTTTATTATTATTTTTGCCAGAAGATGAAGACGAAGTCGATGCCGGTGCCGGTGCCGATGCCGATGTAGAAACAGCAGCGGCACATAAAAAATATTTTTATGCAACATTTTTATGATTTCCGTCTGGTAGCGACAAAAGACTGGACCAGCTTACTTGCAACACCTCCTCCTTCACCTGCTTTCAATTAAATGACACTTTCGTTCCTTCATCTCTGTGTCAGTGATGGCAACAACTCGCCACAACAACAGGAAGAACTAAGCAGGAAAGAACTTAACAGATAGTAAAGGATGAATAAGGGACCAATTATAGGACCAAATATAGAACCAAATATAGAACCAAATAAAGGACCACATATAGAACCAAATATAGAACCAGTCTTCTTCTTTTCTAAATATTGATTTTTAATAAATATAATAAGTTTTTGCGATCTGCTTTCGTCACTAGCGTGAACTGTTATATTTTACTTCGCCAATCAACTTTGTAATCTGCTTTTTTGTAAAATTTTATATCGGATAAAAAGGGTTTTTCGTAAGTGTGGATTTAAAAGATATATTTGTATACGAAAAATCTATATATTTGATTTTATTAAAAGCGGAAATGCATTTTGAGATGTTTTAAAAAAGACACATCTATCCGGAAAATGGCTAAATCGGCAACGCTGGTATATGCGCGGCTTATTTCTCATTACGATTGAAACGTTGTTTGCTCTGTGGACAACTCGAAACTGGCACTGACAGTGGGAATGGGGTGGCTTCTTCATCATGCTCCTCCTGATTGTGGCTGGTGTTTTTGGGGGGTGTTGATGGGACATCGCTTTGCTCCCTTGTCTCACTTCATCAATCATTAATTTCGTTTATTTTTAGTGAAAATAATCACTCTGAGCAACAACATATGCGACCCGACAATGTTTCGCATGTGTTGGCAAAAAGCAAACTGTAGACACAGGCAGAGGGGGAACCATGACAAAGTGTTGGAGGGTCGGGCGTTAAAAGATGCACACCGTCCAGCTTTAAGCAATTATCAAATGGAAACCAAGTAGCATGTGGAATTGGGGTATAATTTTGTTTGTGGCTTGTGAAATGACTTTATTGGATATTTGTGGCTACAAACTGGGTAGGTTTTTGTCTAAGGGTTGTACACTATAGTTTGGGTTGCGAAAAAGGTTAAGCTGAAAATACTTTATAGATAACTACTACAACTTTGTAAAGAAAAGCAGAGAAACTTCAAGGTTAAAGATCATTAATTGAAATAATTCATCAAGATACTATTGTAAATCAAAGGGATGACGGTTCTTTGTGCTAAATATAAGTACAAAATAGTAGAAAAGTCTGCTGTCAAGACAACCCGACTGTAAGAGACTCCGCAATTATTCTGTAAAAATAAACAATCACACAAACGAACACACACCACCCAGCAAAGTTTTGTACGTCAGTGATTAATTGTGTAATTGTTTCTTGAATAACACCTGAGTTTAATTTTCGATCGGGGTGAAATTTTTAAAAAATATAGGGACTATAATTCTTATTATAAGTGCCGAAATGCATGTCTGTAGCTTTTAAACGATTTGCTCGGTTACGAAATGATCTGCTTGGTATATACAATAATACAGAAATAGTACCTGATATCTGGGTGTTTTTTATGTTATTCAAAAATATATATGCGAATTTCTCCTCTGACAAATTTAAAAGTTTTTTTTTTAACTTTTAAAGTAGTAAAACTTATACTTGTCAATCTGATTGAGTTTTTCTGGGTTTTCCCAAGCCTTGCAACAAATGTTGAATTATTTAACTATCTTTTGAATTCCTTAGATTGTATTTACTTCTTTTATACTTTCAGTTTATAGTTTTAAATTATATATAGATTTTAAATGTTAATATTTAAAGTAATTTTTCCAATGTTATTATCAGTTTTAAGTACATTTTTGTTGACTTCTCTTCAATAAATTAAAGTACAGGGTCTAAAAATGAATAAGATATTAATTAAAAGTGTAACAAAGATATCGGAAAGATTTGCGCAACAAAAGCGTAACTCATTTCTATGGAAAGATTGTGTTATCTCAGTAGCTGAGGAAGTTTAGTCAGCAAATGGCTCATGCGACACCCACACACATCCCCATCCACCCTCCTCCCACACACAGACACACATATGGAGAAAATTAGTCAACACCATAAAGCAACTGTGAGACGGAGTCGGAAAGATGGACGGACAGATAGAGCTGGAGTAATTCACTTAATGCAATGCATTTCCGCTGTGCTGCGGGTTTGAATTGCTATCGCTATCTGGAAACCCGTGCACACCAACATGATTTTTATCATAGAATATGTACATGAATAAATGCATATGTATGTATATTTGTCGATAACATAAATATGACAGGATTGGCAGCCGTAGTGCAATTGCAGTGCGCGCACCTCATTGAACTTTTCAGACAAACACAATTTGTCCGATAAGGAAAAAAGTCTACACGACACGAGGCGCTGGCAGAGGGGGCGTGGTGGCGTACAGGCGGACAGACGAACGGACGGCGCGCACTAATGGCCACCATTAATAATTGAAAAAGTGAAACAGTTGAGCATGTGAGTGAATGGGGATGAGATGCCGAAGCATGGCATAGGTAGCACAATGTGTCGGGTGAGGAGGGGTGGCCGAAAAGAGTAGGGGCTGGAGGCAGAAGGGGGCCTAAGGGGTGGTGACAAAAATCTATAACCAAAAAAGTTATGAATAAGCGAACGAAAACGAACCACCAAAGCGAAGCACAGGCAGAGGCAGAGGCAGTGGCAGTGGCAGTGGCAGAGACTGAAGCAGCGGCAGCCGAGAGGCAACAGAGGAAGTTGTGGAGAAAAAAAAAGTTAAAGCTACAAACCTGTTCTATGTCGGCGTCGATGTTGTTGCTGCTCCTCCTGCTGTAGCTGTTGTTGTTGTTGTTGTAGTTGTAGTACATGGCGAGTCCAACGGGCTTGCGATGCTGCGACGCTGGCGACACGGCGACAATGTTGAAGCTGCTGCTGCTGATGTTGTTGTTCTTGTTATCGTTGTTGCTGCTGTTCTTTTCGTTGATGTTGAAAATGCAGCAGCAAAAGCAGCTACAACACCAGCCGTATCCAAATTTAAGGGAATCGCGTGCAAAGCGTAGCCAACCAGCATTGGAAAATTACAAAAATGTTGCCTTTCTATTGTTGCCTTTGTTGGTGTGATTTTCAGATGAATTTTCCGCTGCAGGGGCAGCAGTAAAAGAATCGCAATACGCGCACGAATCGAAACTGAGACTGCGATGGTTGCGGACAACTGAGTTGTAGTCGTAGTCGTAGTCGTGGTCGTGGTCGTTGTTGCTCTGCTCGTCGTGCTCACAATATGCGAAGTTCGCGGTATGGAGGAGGGGCAAAGGGGAGCGCAGCACAGCCAGCAAAATATTGGAGCAAGGTGTTTCCAAACAGCGACGACCGAGCTGCAACTGAGCAGCGTCAACGACGCGGCGAATTCACTGACTCTGTCTGCGCAAAAGCAGAGCTGAGAGCTGAGAAGGTTTGACTTTTTGTTTCTGTTGTTGCTCTTGTTGTTGTTGTTGTATTGTTTGTCTCCCACCACCATCAGTGGGTAAGTTAAGTCTGTCGACTTGTATTTTGTTGGGGCTGCTGCTGCTGCTTGCGCTCGCGCTCTGCCAAGCAACTCTGCCGCCTGCCTCTGTGTCAATCGAATTAAACTGAGAGCAAACTGAGTAATTGGGTTTAGATATTTTTCCACAGATATCGAGACAAAGTTATATTTCTTCTTATTGTGCACATTTATTAATTCAATAATTACGCTTGCTCTCAATTGAGTGTTGAGTTTGTCTCAAATTAAAAAGAAAATGCAGCAGTCACATTCACTCATACTCGTGCACACACACACGCGCGGCAGTGTATACAAAAATCTGCACACAGTTTTATTATGTATATTTGGGATTGAACTTCGGTTCTGGCATTGTGTGGAAACAAACCTTGAACTTAGTGTTTTTTCGTTGAACTACTATTACACATTTCCACAGATCTTCACTTTATATGCTCACTTTTCTTTGTTGCATGAAGTTATCTTTGATTCACATAGTCTCGTAAACAACGGCACAGCCTTTGCGCAGCGAAAACTTCTGCTGCAATACACAAATTTCTTTCTTATTTGCTGCGCGCACCACCTACCCAGCTGAGAAAATAATAAAAATCTACGCGACGCGCGAGACGTCCGTACGCTACGATTCTGTGAAAAAGAATGAGCAAATCTTGTATCGATATTTCGATAGTTAAGAAAAATATTGACGATACTTTGATATGATTGTTGCGCTGAACGATAGTATCGATAAATGTGAACTTGTTCGCTCCGTGTATAGTTATCGAGAGCGAATCAACAGCAGTTATTGCTAAATTAATTATCTTGTAAAAAAAATCTGATTTAAGAAAATATCCCAGTTAGAAAATGACAATCGGCAAAAATACGCTGATTTGCAAATACGTATGTGCTTTAGATCTGCTGAACTTGTTATTGTTAAAAAATGAACAATGGCTCAGCAAAAGGCGGGAACATCTTTAAAAATTCAAATTTTCAACTCGCCGCCGATTTACGTAAATATTACAAGTTAATAATTAACTCTTGCGTGCAGCTGAACCCTTAACTAATCGCAGCCACTTAGCACTATTCCCGTTATGCAGTTAGTCATCCGTATTTATTTAGCCATGCTGCAGTGTGAAGAATTCTCATTTACACACATACAAGCGCAGAGAATTTATGAGACACATTTCAAGAGTCTGACAATCTGAATCAGCTCTCTTGTCGTCTTCATTCATTCCTCATTTTCTTGAACTTGCCAAGCTTTTGTATAAACAAAACCGCACAACGTTTACGCAAGAAATTAGCAAAGTGGCGTGTACAATATCACTTTACGAGTTTTACAGCATATACATGAATAACAGAAACTGAAATAAGAAAGAATTTTTCAATTACCGACTTACTGGAACCCAATGTCAATGAATTCATGGAAATAATCTGTTTACAAACATGCTGTGTCACTTAAGATTGTTTACTACTTTGAATTATTCTCCTCGCATTATTTCACATCTTGCGGTTGCATCTGGTGAATCTGTCTGGGAAGAGAACTCAGCATGAAGTTTAAACTGCAATCTAAACGAAACTTTAAGAAGCAGCTACAGTCATATGTATAGTTGGTCAACTAATTGTATTAGTTAAAAAATCAAGCCGCAACCTGAGCCAATCTCTTAATAGCAATAACACGTATTTGCACTTACGTACATACATATACATATATATAAAAGCACCTTAAAACGCATACATGCCTGAACAAACACGCCGCAATCTTCGTTCGTGTTTCTTAAATAACATCCGAGTTTATTATCCGATCGTGGTGCCATTTTCTGGTCACATCAAACCTAAAATACTTATCATATATACACATCCCAGATTTGGCGCTTCCAGCTCGGACAGATTTATAACTATATTGACTCGGCTTTTGATGCTGTTCAAGAATATATATACTTAATAATAGTTATAGTTTTCCTTAATGGATCTCATTACTTTCTGTTTTAAACATATTCTTTGTGAATTATTCATTCAAAACAAAACTATGTAATCAGATCGTGGGCAGGAAAACGGAATACTACGCACTTAATACTAAATAAACTTTATTATGACTACGTTGGTTTGAGTTTTCAGCTACTGTGAGCTGGACAAATCTTGCAACTGTTTCTTGACATCCGTTTTAAACTGCGGACTATGATTGTGCAGTTGATTCTTGATAACAAGTTCACCGGTAGAGGAGCAGGTAATAATGCGGGCAGAACAGCGTAGATAACGATTCCGGGCACAGAGCCAATAGGTTTTCGATCCACGACTATTGTTCCGAAAGTATTCATAGCCGCCCATTAACAGCTTTGGCTTCCCCTTGGTGCCCTTGACAATCATGATGCCTTCTTTCCGGACCTGTTCTGCAAGAAGATAAATTTAAGAAAATAATAATAAATTAGCTTCTCAAGATCGCAAATAATCGCTGTTAACTAATAAAGCGTGCATAAGGGGCGACAATTTGGTTAACTTTTGTTTTGCAATAGCATTTATTAAGGCTAGAAGTCGGAAGAGTCTAAACTATTAGTTTGTCAGGACAAAGAACCGCTCTTAAGATACATTTATTTGGAAACGTTGACGACAGTTGGCCTAATGAACATTTGGCTCATTGATGCGAGTGTCTGGCGTATTTAAGCCGATACACCTCCTGGCCGCTCTTGAGCTCATGCGTCGTGGCCCGAACCTTGCAGTTGGCACTTCGATATCGAGCACATCGCCAGTTGATGCTGCTCTTAAGCTTGCGATCCATTACGAACTCGTGCTTATCTATCAGAAGTTTCCGCTTCTTCTTTCGGGTGCTGGTAAAATGCGCCACCAGCATCAAATCTGAAAATGAAAAATGGAAAATGTTAGTGCTAAGGCTGAGCTTTAGATTGGTTGAACTCTATGATTAAGTGTAACCTAGGCAGGTTATTGGGAACAAAGCGTCTTGGGTCATACCAATCGATATGATTTTATTTTTTGTTAACACATAGCATAACGTTGAGATCAAAATACATGAAAAGCATTTAACATTACACTGGCTGAGGCAATTTAGGAGGCGGTGTTGTCGCAACATTCAACCAATTAATTTAATAACATTTAATATAATTATGATGATGTTGTTGTGTTATTCTGTATCGTTCCGTTTCTAGTACCTCTACCTCACAAGCAATCGCAGCTTTCGTCCGTACTGATCGTGCATGTGATTATGCTTACAAAAGTGTACAATACAACCATGGAGGGTGTGAATCCTTCCATGACACTTCAAGGCTGTTGTATACTGAGTGCAGCGCCAATAGGTCTTGTGATTAATGACCTTCTCCCGGACGTAATAGAAGCCATCGTGCAATAGCAAAGTTTTACCCTTTTGGCTCACCACATAGCAAAAGGTGTTCATTACTAAATGGAATATAAAGAAAAAGAGAAAAAAACAATGAAAATATTAGTTAAATTTTGGCATAAAAGGCATTAAGATAGATAGATAGACCGACATGGTAAGATCACAAATATCCCTGATTCAATGTACAATTTAAAACTTTATTCTTAAATATAAATAACTTTTACGCCGATCTCAACTATACACTTGTGTTTCTATGTCGTATATGCTATGTGCTCTCTACAGGGCATCGTCAGTCAGCTCGTGAAGCTCCTGCACCTCCTCCTGATGCAGCTCGAAGCTGACTCCGCTTTCCATATCCCGCTCCAGCTTGATCTGTGCCGAATCCTGAACCTGAGTCATTGGCTGAGCCTTGCTGGAGCTGTATTTATTGCGTTTGAGTTCGGCGTGCAGATGTTCCGCCTTATTGATAATGAATTTCGGGGGATTCTCCTTGAGCATCGTGATGCGCGCCGGGCACTTGAGTTTCTTGGTCGCCATCGAACTGCAGCGCCACAAGATCTTCTTCTTGTTCTCACTCATAATCAGGAAGCGTATTCCATTGGCCATAATGGCCGGACGACCGCGCAGCGATTGTGTGAAGAAGACGAGCACATCCTCCGGATTGGGAACCTCTTCGTTAGGCAGCACAACTGCAAAGGAATTTGCAAAAAGAAATATAATTAGTATGAATACATAATATATAGAGATAGTTAAAAAAGATTAGCCAAATAGTCACACGTTATTCGGATATTCCTATTTCACTGTAGTTTTTAATAGTTTTTTTTTTCTTTTCATTTTATTTACAAGCCAACAAAATCGTAAGATTGAAAATCACTTAAATTAGATGTTGAAGATCTGCGCATCGACCTCAAGTCCATCCGGAACTCTTGTACCGCTGGCCACCCTCGATTTCTTGCCCGTCCGTGACGATGCTGATTGCTGTTTCTCCTTGCGATCCGGCTTGACATGACAATGCTGATGTATCTGGCGAAAGTCGCTGGAATCGAACTTGTTCATGCATATCAAGACCGGGCAACGTACATGCCGATAATACCAATGACAACGCCAGAAAAAGTTTGTGCGATTCTCATTATTGCGAAAGTATTTCAATCCATCCAGCCAGAGCAACTGACCACCTCGCTTGGACACGGAGAACTGTATCTTTGGCTGACTACCGCTGTACTGACCATGACAATGGGATATATCTATAAGCAGAACAGAAGGAAATAAAGTATGTTAGCATTAGTGTAGGGTGAAGATTCTATAATGGATACAGCACAAATTAGCTGCAGTTGCTTACATGACACAAACATTGAAAAACCACTTGACATTTCTTGTACTTTAATACAAAAACCGTTTCCACAAAAAGTCAACACACTTAGTATATATAAGAAATAAAATATTTAGACAAATCTCTAGCTAAAATTCGAAACATTGTTTGGATTTGTACTCATGCAACGGAGGCGGAGACCGTGACGGTGTCGATCTCTCTTGCTCCGGCTGCTCCTCTTGCCCGGCTGTTGGCGATGAAGGTGAAGGTGTTGATTCCACCTGAGTTGACTGCTCCTTGACGGATGTGGACGGAAGTGGCTTGATTTCAATATCGTTACTCTCCGTGTGCTGATGCTGGTGGCACAATCGGAGTATTAACGTGGACTCATCGTGTATCGCAATGGCCGGACAGCGTTCCTTGTAGTAATTCCGGCATTTCCAATACTGCAAGTGACCGCGTTTCTTATTCCTAAAGAAACGAAAGCCATTAATGACCAGCAACTTGCCGCCGTTCTTCTTCGAGTCCGCAAAGTCAATGTGAAACGCTGAAACCGGCAAAAATAGAATATATAGATTAGTTAATGATTAGAAAATATTAATCAATACAAATATTATTATTAAGATATTAATCAATACAAATATTATAATCAATCATCATCTATTAATAAATTAAAGCATTTTCAGTAAAAGAAAATCCAATATAAAAGTAATTTATTTAGTGTACGCTAGCTAGAACATCTTGGATTAAACACAGTTTGAACTTAAAGCTAAACTAATTGCTGGCTCCCATTGGCAAAAGGTTTCCCCTATCCTTCTCCTTCTTAATGTATCCCCCTGTCGCCGATCCCTCGATGATGGACAGCTGCTCGGATAAGCTGACGCCGCTATTTGGAAACTTTCGTTTGTGATTATGCTCAAAGTTGCTCTTGATAATCCTTGACTGTCCAGTACTGTCTATGGCAGTCACCACTCGGGCACGACACACAGTTACATCCTGCAGAGAGAAATGAGAAAAATAAAGATTTACGTGTTTTAATTCTGTGCTCATTATTTAGATTGTAATTGGTACGATTATCTAGTATTAACTGTTCAGTGACAAAATTTGCCAACTACAAATGATTATGAATTTATATGGTAAAATGTCTAGGCGGTCTTCTTTTTAAATGCATTTTGAAAATCTACCTTGTATGTTACTCACCCTGGCAAACCATACTACTTATTAAAAATTCAATCTTTTATTAAATTATAAAGTCACTTGAATTCTTTCGATGTGCTTTGGAAAGTGAACATGGATCTGTAATTCTGCTAAGTATTTGTAAATATATCACAATCTTCGCAAGAGATTATTAACAAAATTTACTGAATTACTGATAATTACTGACTGCAACAGCAATATATTCAATTAAATTTGACTCTATCACTCGTTTTACAAAAGCTAACTAAATTAAAACATGTAACTTGAATTGTATTTTCAAAATGCATTTAAAAAGCATCTAGTGAAGATCTTCAGAGATTTTAGCAAGAAAGCTTATACTAGACTTTTACCTTAAATTGTTATTTTGAACTGATGCGTACCTTTCGTGAACATATCCAATAGGTGCGCAAGGCGGAGCTGCGATTCTTGACAAACTTCTGGTCATCGTACAGGAGTACGGTTCTTCCACGTTGTCCCGTACCAAAGATGGCCAGCTCTGAAATGATTAATAAGAAAGAATTAGCCATAGGGTTTTAAACAAATAAAACTATATACAACATATTGAAAGATGCTAGATTAGTGGGAATCATAAGGCTAGCTTAAGTTGAAGGTTGTGCAAATATTTATTGAGAATTCATAGTGTTTCAATAGACAAAGTCTAGGCATGATTGTGTACGCCCGAAATGGCCACATAAGTGGGCCTATTTTTGTTGGTAATCATGTACACATTGCACTGCATTCGCTTCTTTTTGCAGACCCAATATATGGTCTCCCCGTAGGTGCCGCTACGGTTAAAGCGTTGACCCTCATAGATCAACACATCCCCATTGGCTGTGCGCTCATAACGCACACGATCCCAATCATCCAAGGTGCGAGTAGACTTTGGTTTGGTGGACAGGCCAACGCGTATGTTCTGAGGTCCAATGCCAGCGGTCTTGGGCAAGAAGCTCTCGTTGCCGTAGTCTCCCAAAATGTTGGGGTTCAATTCCTTCAGCGCTGCAATGAGAATTAGCGTCATTAATAATATAGTTTATGGTGTAAAAATAATTTTTAAAATATTATCAGTCGCTAAACATAAGAAAAATATACCATTTTTAAATTGGGAATCAGTTTTGTGTTCTTGTAAAAACTTAGTAAAATATTAAATTTATTTGTTTTTATTTTATTACGTAAAAAATAAGTAAATTAATTAGAAATTGCTGGACATCAAACAGCTAAAAACACAAAGACAAAAACAAAAGAAACATAAAATTAATAAACATTTCAAATAGAGCCTTTAAATAACTCACCTGTGGGCAATTTACACTTCACAATTTGAGTCAATTTGATGCATTTAACTATATTAATTTACACTAAGTTTATTGGGCCTCATTTTGCAATTTCCCTTACAGTCCTTTCTTATAACTATGGATGATTGTGCACTCCACTGATCGCATAACGCGCCTGTCCGTCTGATGTGGTGTTTGTGATGATTCTGGCGCGGCATTGTTTGCGCCATTTGCTGCACTTCCAATATACCTTATCCTTGTAGGCGGCATTGCGCAGATAACGATGCTCTCCACAGTGCAACACACAATTGCCGGCAGCTGTTTTAATGTAGTGTATGTCCTCCATGGTCTTTGCCAGACGAACGCGTTTCAGATCCGATTGCACCGGTGCCGAGGCTCTTTGCTGGGCGTTGATATTCTGTAAGGGCACTAAAAGATCAAAAATATATGCAGACGATTAGTGAAAATTGATAGTTAAATATTATGCCTATTAAATTACAATATACTTATGATTACATTTAGGACAGTAAGTGTATTTAATAGTGAGCTGGGTGTAAGCCCATTTGTTTTATTATTTAGTTTCTTAGCAATTATTCCTAGTTTGCAAATTATGGCTACTGTAGTTGCTGCAGATCTTCGATGCTTAAATTAAGCGAGCGCAGCTCGAGCGTCAAATCCTCCTCGGTCTCAGTTTTGACGAAACTGGCCAATCCTTTTGGTGGCTTTATGCCCGTTTTGATCAGCGGACTGACAATGGATAGACGCTTCTTGCGATCAATGTTTAGGCAGGTGTGATGACAGGACTCCAGGACAATCTTGTGTACACCCTCGATGACATTGGTGACGACTCTCGCACTGCACTTGGTGCTGCCCTAAAGTGGAATACAGCAACTTGTTAGAGAGATGCAGTATGTTTAATTTTAGAAACTAACCTTCTTTGAGCATATCCAATAAGTTTTCAGTCCGCTCCTTCGATTACGCACATAGTTGTGTCCATTGAAGGCCAGCAGCTTGCAACCACGCTGTCCCTTGACAAACGATAGCAGAGAATGCTTGATAGCAGTCCTATTTATGTCGTCCATTTCGTCCAGCACATCGCAACGTTCTGTGAATGAGTTATTTAATAATTAGTGCTTTAGTTTAATTAAGTTAAATAATCGATGCTAGATTTGTAAGCATTTGAAGAGCACAATTTCACTCGCAACATGTTGTATCAATAAACATTTATTTTGTTTGAAAATAGTGAAAATTATCCCTAAAACAATATATGACTAGTATGGCGGATGATTGTGCTGGCTGCACTTGATGATCACGTCATCATCCTGCAAAGTGACCACCCGGGCCTTGCATTTGTGAGCTCCAGCTCGGGCACAGGACCAATAAGTCTTGCCACCGGCCGCCTTATTTCTGGTGAACGTAAACTCGCCGATCTTAAGCTTTCGACTGCCCCGGAAGCCAGTTATGTAGGAGTAATAGGCCATACCATCTACGAGAAGCAAAAAGACAATGAGATTATTAGTAAAGTTTACAAATCTGCGGGGAAATTATAAATAAATTAACAAAATATCTGCTGAGCATAAATATATAACAAAATCAGAGCGTAACTATTTTTGTTTTTATTAAACATATTGATATTAATGTATAGATGTAATAGTGGCCATTAAATGTATGTCTCATTATATTTACGTATGTACAATGTGCTTAAAGTTAACAAAATCAGGGGCTAGTATCTGTGTTCGGTTCGGTTTTCGTCTCGACAAGCTCCTTCTTTGTCGACCTTGCTGCTGCCTCAGCCTCGGCACGTTGACGCTTCAACGAGCCATATTTGCGGGCCTTTAAGATGACCTCGTGATTATGCTCGCTGTTAAGAATGGTTAGCGTATCCGACTTGGTTTTAAGACGCGCCCGACACCGCAACACGGCAAATTGACTGCAACGCCAGTAGGTGACATCCTCGCGGGTGATGTGACGATTGAAGGTGTGCTGTTTCAGCATAATCTGCTTGGTGCCATACTTGCTGACAATGAAGAATGGCGCATTGCTGTCACCTCCACTTCCTCCGCCGCCGCCGCCGCTGCGACGCTGATGACAATCCAGATGCACTGCAGCATCGTTATCATCTGTGCTGATCTGATTGTCGAACTTGACTGTAATGATATAATGTAAAAATTGATTTCAGAAAACTCGATTAGTGGTTGTTTACATTGTTTTTTCTTTCGAAGGCGGGTGCAGAAATAAAAGACTGGGCATTGCTTTTCATTTGGTTTTCATTTAAGTCAACTAGTTACATGAGGTTACGTTATGACTACGGTTATGGCAAGAATACATCATTTTGCTAAAGTTACCCGCGTGTCTTGCGCTGGTCGCAATGTGCCGCATGCGTGTGATATTTGGTTAAACGCGGTCTGCGGCTGAGTTCCACATGCACGTACTGTGCACTACAGTTGGGCGTCAAGCAATTGTAATAGGTGCGATATTGCATTGCTCGAGTTTTTTTGTAGGATCGGCCGTCAACCAACAGAAAGTCGCCACTGGCCGTCCGCTTGAACATGACGGCTACAGAATGGGATGATATAAGTACAAATATGTATATGATGGATGTTGATGATTGATGATGCTTAATGTTATGTTAATTTAAAGTACACAACTAAATAAACTACAATTAGGCGAGAGTGTGTTGTTTGGGTTCCTCTTTAATATTGCTGCAATAACATGTCCTTGATCATTAGCTTGGCGGGCACACAGTTGCCCGTGAAACGCGGCGGATGATTGTGTGGATTCTTGCCCAACTTTATGCCGCCCACAAACTTGGTTATAGCTCGTGCCGTGCATTTGTTATCCGTCGATCGTTTGCCATTACCATCCGAGCATATCCAGTTGACGGTGGCCCGAAAACTGGCCTCCTTTTTGTACATATAGCCATTGAATATTAGATTGTAGCCCTGCTTCTGGTTCTGCATGAAGAAGTAATCGTATTTGTAAATCCAAACGTTGGACGGCAGCTCCGTTATAAACTGACCGTTCTGAGCGACAGCTGCAATTGAATAGAGAACAAAAATTTGCAACATAGAATTGGGTGTCACGGGTTTAACGATTCTCTTAGCTTAAATCAAAACACAACATTTGGGACAACAAGATTTTATTGAAATTACATACATACATATACATATATACAATAAATACCATATACTAAAACAGTTTACATAGATGGTTTTGTATGAAAATCACGGCGTCTATAAAGAATATCTGGGGAAAAGAACTTACCATTATTGTCACCAAATCAAGTTACAATCACAATTCAAATTAACTGTCATACTCCACAGACTTTCTTTTCATAACAATTTCAATTGCATCTTTTGTATAACTTTTGTCGCACACACAATACACAAGAGCGCGGCAAGAACTTTTCTTGCTAAACACCACTCGACGACTTTGCGCCAATAGCTTTCTATTTTGGGCCCACTCACAAACCATATTTGCACACATATCACTTGTTTTACACATTATTAGGATTAATTATTAAGGTTGTTTTCAATAAATTTGTAAATATGAAAATACGCCGTTTGCAAAGCGAAGCGAAGCCACCGCGGCGAAAAACCACAAGAACGCGGCGAATATATAACAAGATGGCTGACTTACGCTGCGCTATTGTGATACATATGGCAACGCTGTCGAGACATTTTTATTTGTGTAGACATGTGGCAACACTTTACCCCGCAAGTACAGTGCTTCTTCTTAACTTGTGTTTTCCATTGCAGCGCATATTATTTAATTTAATTTTATTTTATTTATTAATAAATGTCCGCAGTGACACAAACTTTTAAACTTGTGTTTTATTTAATTTTCTTTAAGTTCTTCATTTATTGAGCACGTGTTTTAACCTAGTGCTTTTCTTTTTCCCTCATTTAACTTTACCGCAGTCGCAGCCACATCTACATTGCACGCTCAGGTAATTCCTCCACGTAAACGCGGTCGCCCCAAAACAAAGATAGAAGATACGTCGCCAAAACTAAAGCTCCTTGATAAGCTCAAAGCAGCCGCCAAGAATAAAGCAGCCAGTAAGCCAGCCGTCTATGCGTCCACCACGAAGGGTAAGTACGATTTTAGCACTTGTTGCATTGCTAACGATTTTAATGCCCTTTTTCATTTTTATGCGCACAGGTGGAGTAAAACTGGTATACGAGGGACATCTATTTAAGTTTTCGTTCCGCAAGGCTGAGTTCTCGGTGTTCCAATGCTGCTTCAGGGAGCACGGCGAAGAGTGCAAAGTGCGTGTTGTGTGCGACCAGAAAAATGTCTTTCCCTTCGATGGAGAACATGTTCATTTCATGCAGGCGAGCGACAAGAGCGTAACCTCATCACAATTTACGCCAGCCGATGGAACCATCAGTGTTGAACCTAAAGCTGAGACAGAAGTGGAGATACTAATCCAAAACACTGGCACAGATGCGGATGTGGATGACGAAGGCCAAGTATTCGAAATACAAGAAATTGAGGACGTAGTTGAATCAAGTAACACAGACAATGTTCCTGCTGCGACTGCTGAGGCATGTGCAGATGGTGACAATGCCGATTCGCCGTCACCTGCTCAGCCCATGGGCGAAATTGACCCCAACGATTTCCGTGAGAAGATCAAGCGTCGTCTACAGAAGGCGCTTCAAAACAAGAAGAAATAATAACTGCCAACTGGAGACTTCTTTACCGTAGTGCCTTTATGCACATACATACATACATAAATGCAATTTACATGCAAACATATTTCTATATCCTTCACTTAATAATCACAACATACTTTCAAAGAGAATCCAATTTAATAAATCTTTTGTAATAAAATTGAGGTCAATAAAGTCACGATTCCATATTAAATATGTAACTAGCACGTAAGCTTCATATGCTCTGGTATTTCCGAGAAAATTCCTTTTACACATTTTACCGAAATCGATTTATTAATGCAAACTCACAAATCCGACTCGTTTCTTGCAGTTACCCAGCATGTACACAACTGTGGACCTCAGACGTTTCTCATCAGCCGCAAGGGCGGCACCCTGTTGACCATTAATAACTTTGTATACCGATCCAATCTTAAGTTTTACGGCAAAAGCAATGACATATTGTACTGGGAATGCGTCCAAAATCGCTCAATGAAGTGCCGCAGTCGCCTGAAGACCATCGGAGACGATCTCTACGTAACAAATGGTTTGCCATATAGTAATCATTTGATTGCAATCAGTTTTAATGAATATTTTTCAGATGTACATAATCATATGGGCGATACCAAGCGGATTGAGGCAGCTAAAGCGGCCGGAATGCTTATACACAAGAAACTAAGTTCGCTAACCGCATCCGATCGCATTCATGGTTGGAATCGAGCTGAAAGCAGTAGCGACCCTTTGGCCTTGGCCAAGTTTGATTCGGCGTAGAAACATTGCCAGTATCTTAATTTATTTTTAATTTTAGTGTAATCTGTTGAATGTGGGTAATTAGGACAATCGAATACAAAAACAAGTCAAGTACAATTCGAGATCGCAGCTCGCGATTTCGAATCGGGCTTTTTTAGTCCACTAGGAAATCTGAAAAATTTACAAAATTACTACTACTGTTAAGTCTCTAGATTGTTGTTAATAATCAGTTTATTGTTAATTAACATAGATGCTTACAAAAACTGAATTGGGTCCTTACCTTCCATAAGTTTTAAAATAATAATAAAAAGGAAGAAGACATACTTTAAGTAAATGAACAGAAAAATAGTTGTAGCAACATCCGTATGTCAGAAAAGAATACTTGTCTAGACTATATTCTTAATTTAAATAAGTATTTCTTACATTTCTTGAGAGCTTCTTCTTTAAATCAACATTTAGATGATTGTGCAAAGCGCATTTCAAACGATATTTGATTTCTGAGTAAACCATAAGAGTTGTTGGTTCTAAAATAATAAAAGACATATTTTAAGTTACTGAACAGATACGACAAAATCCACATAGCCAAAGGCTAAGCGCTGATAGTTGAGGGAAAAACTCTTACCTAGGACTTAAAACTATCCATATACATAAGTTTTTTTTTTAAGGTTTGGTTGATAGACTTATTGATAACTTCTTGGTGTCCTGGGCACTAACATTTAGATGTGAATGGGCAGCGCAGGACATACGATATTTGATTTGGGAGCCAACCATAAATGTGGATGCCCGAGCCTTACATCCTTTGTGATGATGCATGCAACGCCATGATCCAATATAAACACTGTGTGACCCATGACGGCGATGAGTTGTGAACCCAAATTGACCAATAAACAATTTCGGATGCTTACTGTTCGACGTTTTAAAGACGGCGTCCCCATCGACTCCCTTAATTTTCTTCAGACGTCGACCAGGTTTACCTAGAAGAGAAACAAACGTAAGTATTAATTGTAATATTGCTCGTTAAAATGTTGTAAATAATACATGTAAGAATGAAACGAATAGATTTACATTTATCATAGAATTTATTATATTTGGACTTGATTCCTCTTCCTATTGCAATTTTAAACTGCAAAAAAAGTATGTTTCAAAACTTACCATGATCTTATATATGTATTACAAATTAATTATATACATAAATATATATATTTATTGTTAATTGACGGTTGATAAAAAATATTTAGACTTATGCGAAGTTGCACTTAGGATAGGTACTCTTCTCCCATTGTTTTATTGGCTAGTAATCCTTGCTGATGTACACAGCACTGTGGTTTTGGCCAAGAGTCTGTAGCTGAGGCAATTGGTGCACCGTACTCTGTTGCCTCTGATGCTGCTGCATCAGAGCCACCATTTGAGGCGCCTGCACGGCCACCGGCATTGACAATGGCATTGCCAGCGGCATGGGCATGGAAAGGTGAGTTGCTGTTGTCGTGGCATAGGATGCAGGCAATGGCAATTGTGCCACGCTCGTCGGTTGCTCCATGGCACTTGGTGTTGTTCCTGGCGCCGTATTTAATGTTACGGGCTTGCTGTCATTGGTATTCACACTGACATTGCTCTTGGCCTGACAATACAGTTGACAGAGAGGCAGCAGCTCCTTGTGTCGACGCTTCATGTGGCTGAGAAAGTTTCCAGTCGATTTGGTTGTGCCCGAAATGACACCGTAGCAGCTGGTGCAGGTCGCTTGGATGGCGCCGGGTGTCTTCTGATTTGGTTGTATATTCTTGTAGAACTTACCATCTAGAATTTTTGGCAGTGTGAAGGGTTTTCGTATGAGCTTGGAATCATCATCGCTAAGATAGGCAACGGACAGAGCGGCGACAGCAGCATCGGCATCAGGATCGGTGGGAATGGGCGTTGTATTCGTAGACGGTTCCATTTTAATCTCAACTGAAAGTTAGAGTTGGAAGGCTATTAGTAAAGGATACAAATAGGTCAGTTAATTGCTAGCTTATGTATGTAGTAAACAAGTCTAGATCTCAAGACAAATAGATGTAAATATATTTATTGAAATTAAGCCAAGAAGCACTAAACTAATATTAGTGAAATGATTATTGTAGATCAGTTAAATCATCCAGTATTTCAACAGAAAAGTCCGGTGAACTGCATTCATCTGCCTTCACCTCGGGGCCGTGAGTGTGCGGAGCGCCAGCAATCCGCAGGGTCACGTCATTTACCTTGGACGTGACCAGTGTGGCACGACAACAATGTTTTACATAGCGGGAACATCGCCAGAATACATTCTTCAGACTCTGGCGATTTACCACATATCTGTAACCATTGTAGATCAGCATGATTCGGCCACGTTGAGTTGTTGTATATTGGAGATTTGTGCTGGTATTCTTGTCCTCAAAGAGCGCCCTTATGGACTGCATCACTCCTGCAATTATAGAAATGATGTGAGAAATAACAACTGTTAGTTAGATGCTGACAATGATTATAGTGAGCAAATAGATTAATCAGAATCTACATCACAAGAGGGACTAACAATTTGTCTACAGCTTTTTATTGTAATTAACAAAGAAAACATACATCTGTGATTTATGCTATTTTTTAATTTCTGAGCCAATTGCCTTAATATTGGCCAGTTTGTAATCGATGAACTTCTGGACCGTAGATTCCTCCAGTTTATTGCCGTGTATAGCGAACACCTGGCATACATGTGCTGCAAGATAATGGGAATGTATTGTTTGAAATGATCATATTTGGGAATCAATGACCAATATGTACTTATAATAGCTTCAAATACGCTCTGATCCGGTGAAACATTGCCGAACGCTATCCGATTCAACTGCGACTTGCCAATGACCAAGTCGGCGACACGCGAGGTGTAAATGGCCGGAAAGGGTATGTACGCTGCGGCCAGATCTGTCTTGGACACAAACACATTGCTGCCGGCAAATAAGGGTATAGTGTCTTCCCTTTCAGCCTTGATTGTTATATCCGTTTCCTTCTTGCTCGCTTCCGTTGTCGATCGCTTCGACAAAGCTGCAAAAGCACAAAGTTATCATGTTTAGAGAGAATTTCATAAGTGTCTTTTAAAATTAAAACATAAGCCAAATTAAAACACATTTAATATTTGTTGCAGTTCTTTTTATTTGGCATGGATATTTATTCATAAATGTTATCCTATATTTACGAACACGGCGTGGCAGAAATTCCGCGAATTTGGAGTTGCGACTATGCATTTCAACTGCAAAGCACTTTACAACGTTAACTATTTAAATATACAACACACGCGCGCAATGCTTTAATCACAATCATAATAAATATGTTTTGCAATTGCTACCCAAGCTCACAAACGAAGAAAATTCTTTGTAAGCAAGAAAGAAACATAAAAAAATGGTAGCTATCAGCGTTGCTTTGAACAGCAACAGTATGGCAACGCTGGTCATCTGGCAACGCCAACAGTCGCCGGAGTTGAAAAAAAAATGTTTTCAACGAATGCAAAGAGAAAATATTGTTAATTGTTTACTCGAAGTTGCTTTAGTGTCCGCATTTAATAAAAATCCAAAGGTTATTTGTAAAGCTCAATTGTGTGCAATAGTGGAATTGTTGAAAGCGTTTCTTATGATGTGAGACATGTGTATACAAATGTATGTGCATACATACATACATACTATATTGTGTTTGTGTTGTTTTTTTTTTTAAATAAAACAAAAGTTTTGTGTACAAATTATACAATCAATGCTATCAATCTGTCTAAAATTTAAAAAACGATGCGCAGCACTTAAACTTGCTCTACGCAGTGTATCTGTTTTGGTAATCAATAATCCCTAGAGAACCCAACTAACGAATAAATTGTGATCAAAGTAAACACAAAACAAAAATTGCGCGAATTTGTCAAATACTTTTACTTTGAAGTTTAAAGCAAGTTTACTAATATACTAATTATTAAAGCTAACATATTTATATGTGGAAATACGTAAGCTAAAAAGTTTATGTGCCTATGGAAAGTTTCTTTATCAATGTTGTCGTCCCTCCTCTCCGTAAGTCTGGCCACAGAAAATCAGATTGTATTGTAATTATAACATTTGTTCTATAACTACGTTAACTAATAATAATTCTTTAGTGCTACTATAATGAAAAAAAAAACAAGTCGCCCGCTATGATGAAGACTTAAGAAGTGCTCCTAACAACAAAGTGATTATTTAAATCTTTCTCCTACAAGAATTACTATAAAAATATGATTATAAATACTATAGTTTCATAGTTTGTAAGACAAGAACAGCTTAATAATAAATAAAATAAAACTCAACCGTATGAACTTCAATCATTGACCAGGCATTAACATAATCTTCCCAATTCCACTCTAATCGTAATACAAATCATTTATATATTGCAGACCCGCTGGAAGACTATAAAATTCAACTGCCAAGATTGAAACGCAACAAAAAGAAGCAAAACTTTGACCATCTGGACGTGTGCTTTACACGCAGCAATCGTGGTAACAATCTGCTGACCATCGATGGGATGCCTTTCACCCTGAATCGGCGCATTAAGGATGTCTGCTATTGGGAGTGCGTCAAGTTGCGCAGCAAGTACATTAAATGTACGGCACGGGTTGTGACCAAATCGAATCAGATCTCAACGCTGCGTGGACAGCACAATCATCCTTAAGACTGTGTGCACAAAAGTTCAAATATCTTTTTAATTCAATAAATATGTTAATGCTTTAATCGTATAGTTTATTCTCTTGAGTGTTGACAGAGTACTGAGCACTATAATTAATTACCATTGTACCTTTTGCAGATGGCATTTGGCAGCAGCGAAACTATAGACTGATTGCCAATCGTCGTGGTGGTCAGAATCTCTTGTACAACGGTCACATGTACACCGTTGAAAGGAAATACCTGACGACCATCAATTGGGTGTGCACCAAGAACAGCAACTCAAGGATGCGTTGCCCGGCACGCTGTGTCACCGGTGGCAATCGAAGCATCAAATTGAGTCGACGCCACCATAATCATGCTGCCTTTCAGTTCAAAATTCACAAGCCAAGCTCACGACAGCGACAACGTCGTCCGAGTCCTTCATGTCTTGAGTCGTAGTTGTAGCCCGTAGTACGAATTAGCTTGTAATTGTATATTTAAGTCGTGTCATCTAGTTGTAACTAACCCCCCCCGGAATCTCATATCTCGCACTCACGCTTCACTAATCCATCAAATATCTTGTGTCCCATTGCTTTATTTGCATGCAGCGCTGCGACGCCGCCGTCTAACGTACAGAAGTCGAGGCGGTAATTTGCTTATCGACGGCTTTCGCTTTGTGATTAGCTACCAGCAGCAGCAGCGATGCTATTTGAAGTGTTCCAGCTTCCGGAACAAGTGTCGCGCCCGTGCTATACAGAACAAAGTGACCGGCCAGGTGCAGTTGCGCAACGGATTGCACAATCACAGTCGGGGGCAGCATTAAAGTTGACCTCACTTCATGTAAAATAAACAATATTTCGATTGCAAATTTAATCGCCTGCTTTTCACTAATCTACTAAGACATTATGCCTTCATTATACACATTATCCTTACTAATAACAAACCCAATAACTGTTTGCCTTCTTGCTCTTTCAGCCGAACGTCCGACGAATCTCGCCCAATATGTGCGTTCAAATCGAGGCACGGATTTGGTCTATTACGAGGGCAACACCTATACGCCAAACGAAAAGCTACGTGAGGGTCAAAAATCGCGGGACTGGAAGTGTTCCATGTACCACAAGGCCAAGTGTCGAGCTCGACTTGTGACACGTATGACCAGCGACGGGGATTTAATACACGTGACGAGCTATCGACATTCGCATCAATCCATGTACATGCTGCAGAACCACGAGAGTGTGAATGAAGAAAAGCTTTGTCTAGCCAGAAATCCACTATGCACTGCCGTACGGCAGATAAAACCGGAGTTGCCCAAGTGAAGAGCACCCACATCTTGAATCTTAAATAATACATTTCGAAATAAAACGAATCTTACGCGCACATTTGTTTTGATTCTTTTGGCAAGCAATGCTTTTTCTAATTCGTATCTTTCAACCATACTAACGTATTCTCTCTGATTTCGCAGATCTCCCTGATGACTATCTGGTAGTGGACTCTGTGGTAAATGCGAATGGCAAATGTTCGACGTCCAAGTGTCCCAAGTTACGCTTTATCCGCGGACAGCGGAAGTCGGTGCAGCTGGTCTACAGTCAATATGCGTATGCCAAGAACAAGGAGCACGGTTCGACCATCTACTGGAATTGTCGCATTCGTCGTACAGGCTTGCCGCCTTGCAACGCCAGACTCTCCACGAAAAGACTGGCAAATGGTAGATACAAAGTGTGGCTAACAAGGCCCGAACACAATCATGCACCCTCCAAGCGAATTGCACGCATGCTCAACGATGCTTGACATTGAGTTTAGTCCGTAAATTTAGAGTATAAGATGAAAATATATATGGGCGCCTCGAGGCGTACAGTATTAAACCGACTTTTTGATCCTATGTAGTTGATAGTTATAATAGTGATAATTATGATACGATTTACTAATACAATATTCTATTTATTTGCCTACAGAAAACAGTATTGCTATATACACGGCGACATCACGCGGTCGGATGCAGCTCATCTATGGCGGCCAGCCCTTCATTTTTGAGAAAACCTTAAAGCTGTCGACGGGCGAGGAGAAGCGATATTGGCGTTGCAATCAGTGGTGGAATCAGAAGTGTCGCTCCCGTGTTTTCACTATCAATGATATCGTTTGTCCTCTAAATCGTTTCCACACGCACGAGGAGATTGTGCGACGCAAGAAGCGAGTACGTCGCGTGCCAGTTCCGGATGCCAGTGCCAACGTTAGTGCCAATGCTAATGCTAATACCAATGTCAAAATGTATAAAGCGACAGTAACACGGCAAGAACAGCAAGTACAACAGCAACACGAGCATCAGCAACAACAACAGCAACAGCAGCAACAACAGCAGCATCACCAACACATCCACCAACAGCAGCAGCAATTATCCAGCGATGCAATGTTGACCACCACGCTTGCGGATGAATCCTCGGCCACCATTGATGTCAACGAGCTGGGCATGCATTTAAAGTATGAGGAGATAGTTGCCGATGTTACGGGCATTGTGGGCGCAACGCGGGTCTTGGGCCGCAAGAAGTGAGGTTAAAGGGCATATATAGTTTTTAATTTAATTTAATTAATTATACATTCGGCTTATACATATATTAGATACACATCTATTCAAGTACGCAACTTTAATAAACTGACAAAAAGGCTTCAACAGCGCAAGCGATTCGATTGATTCTATCAAATACAATTATCCCACAAATTGTCTTGTCAGCTCTTGCTAATCAGTTTAGTTCACGTATTTTTATCATTGCAGATACGCCGTATTACTTCACCAAGGGCCAGCGTAAGTCCATAAAACTGAACTATGATGGTCACAGCTTTGTCAAGTTCATGGAGAACAGTCGTGGCACGAAATGGATTTGTGCCACACGCTCCACAACCAAATGCAGAGCTCGTGTTCGCACCAAAGATAATTCCATTGAGATACTCCATGGACCGCATAATCATGAGGAGACTAAGCGACGGCGCGAACGCTCCAAGCAGCTCTAAATGATTACTTGGTAGAAGCTATTGGTCTCGTTTTCATTTGGCTAGTAATTAAAAGATTAAGTCTAATGCAAATTAATCTTTATTTATTGAAAAAAGTAGGCGATACATTAAGAAAATATATGTATTGATATATGTAATATTCTTAAATCTAGATTAACGTGATTCCATATCAATGGGGTCATTCAGGCAGGTAATTTTGATCAAGATGTACGTAGTGTAAATTAATAAAAAGTTATAATGTTGTAGGTTGATTCGTATGAAAAGTTAACATGTTAATCAGCAGTCAGAAAGCAATTACTGATTGAAATAACGTGCTGAATGTCCCCATTGTTTTATAATTATCCTCATCATAGTTGAACTTCTCCACAGCTAATGCAGTTCCTCGAAACAAGACTCACACATCCAGTTGCTCCCCGGACAAGAGTCACAGCACGTTGTGAGCCGTTCTAGATCAGTTTTTCCGTTCTTCAGGCACGTCACACACTTGCCTTTCAAACGCTTCACGCCGACAAACACAAAGTTATGATTGTTGGCCGAGGTGCGCAGTATATTTTCCGGATTGCTAAGATTCAGTTTTGCGCGCATAGGTTCCACACGGGTCGTAACTATGGTCGGGGATCGCGAAGATGTTGTAATGATTCGTCTTGGTTTTAGAGTGATATTCGAGCTCGAGGTTGACAACTGTTTGATTATTGTCCTCGTCACGGGTTCACGGCGACGAATTGTAGATGAAATTATATTCGTATTTCGTACTCTCGGAGTATATGTAAAAACTGAAAGAGACAAATGTAAAATATTAGTACTATATAAATATAAGAAGACTTTAGTTAGAGAAAGACTGGTTTTTAAGTGAGATTGAACTATTATTTAATGTGAAAATTTTGATTTATTATTGATGGAAGTTCCTCTTATTATAAATCGGTTCGATGTGGTCTTAAACTATTCGCTTAGCAGTATTCTTAACCGTAGTTTCTGTACATGAGTTCCATTTGATCTGTAAAAGATATGAAAGAAATTCTTAAGTTAATTTGCTGATCAACAAGAATTGTTTAAAGTGAAAATACATTTTAAACGTTAAACATCTAGTTTTTTAATGTTGCACGCTGCTGTCATAGCTATAAATTCGAGGCACAAATGTTTTAATCGGCGTGGACTGTTCATGGTTGTGGCATCCACGTTCTGTCACTATCGCCTTCTGTTTGGTGGTCAACGCTGCAGGGCATCTTAATTTTTTATACGATGTACAACGCCAAAATTCCGAGCACTTGGCTGCATTCCTCGAGTGGCAGCTGTAGGCGTAGCCTTGATGAACCAACTGACCGCGATAGTTGTAGGTGAGCACTATATAAAATTAAAATATTGATAAGATTAGAGCGTAAATTGAGTTTTAAGTCGACTTACAATTTAGATAATTTAGCGGGTCCTGAAACAGATATACTACTAGGTGATCTATTAAATCTACAACTTGTCAGCTAATTTGCTTGCTTTTATTCGACATATGTACTTAGAAACTAAATTGCACTCTCAAGCTAAGAACATATCACGTCCTAATCATGGATCAGCATTAGGGAGGCGTGCATCAGCTCGTGCTCCGTCAACTGCAGCGTGGCCGCTTCGCTGGCCAGTATATGATGCTGATGTTCCGTTTGGACCATCACCTCCTGCTTTGGCTCCTGCTGGAACTGTGTAATACTGTGCAACCGTCCGAGTTTGCCGCGACCCGTGCTGACAGCCGCCAGACGATTGCGTTGAATGATTTTCTCAATCTTTTCCGTATGCGGCGGATGATTGTGGAGTCCACCTGTTATACTTTTTAGCTTCCCATATTCGAGTACGCAGCGGGAGCGACATCGCTGCTCATGGACTTTCTTGGAATAGTTGTGACATCGCCAGTACTCCTTGTTGTTCTTCCGACTGTGGCAGTTGTACATGTAACCATTTAGCACCAGACAGGGAGTTGACCATGGACTCTCTATGAATAGAAGCTCGCTGCCATCTGTGGAATAGAAGAGGTTTACGGTTAGTGATGAATGCTTCCACATATGCTTCAATTCGGATAGCTTAAATCTTAATAGAAATATGCCTAGTTGCATTGTTTTTGTTTTGAATTTATTAGATACGGTTACATTTAATAAAATGGTCACTTAATAGATTGTTGCTATGTGTGAATAATGTGAACTAAAGATTAAGTTCTAAACTAATGATGTTTGGTCTTGTGGGACAAGCGCTGAATTGTCTTCATTTCCACAACTGGCTCGATGAGGGCCTCATCTGAGTCGTCCACCAATGCCTGCATTTCAATTTCCGTAGCCTCAGCTGCCGGCACAAACAGTTTGCACTCCTTGCCGTCCTTGGCAGTCATGATGCTGATGTTGCTGCTGCTCAGGTATTGGGATATCTTTGGATTGGATGTACATATCTCGATGTACTCCTCGAGTTCCTCTTCTACACTATATAGCTGACGTTGTCCAATTCGTGATGCATGCGATGTATGATTGTGCTGACGACGGGCGTCCAAGAACTCGCCATGTTTTGTGATGACAACCGCCTTGCAGCGCAGTTTCAACACATCCGCACATCGCCATGTCGTCTGTCCGTTGGCCTGTGTAAGTTTCTTGTTGTAGATGTAATCCTTGTAGACCAATTGGGCGTTCTTCTTCTGGCTGCGTATAAACTTGATGCCACCAGCTGCAGTTTGCGGACATGTACATTTGTGAGGCAACAGAGAGTGACAAGAATGGAGAAGAAAGTGAGTAAATGTAGGCCTAGTCTACGGACAAGTTACTTATAGTAATGACTTAGAGGGTATATTTAGTTTAGTGAAATAAAACAACACATAAAACATTGGCTGTAAGTATTTTATTGGCAAAAAGAACCGCGTAAAACTTCATTTAATTGTATGTATGTACACACACATACATATGTACAGACTCTGGCACTTCCAATTGATATCCGTTGGTAGACAAATGAATTAATTTGTTAGTTCAGGCCTAAAAACTTATAAAAACAAGAATATTTTATCACATATAGTATATTTATGTATATGATTACAATAAAATCACTGAAAACACGACAAATTCAAGTTTTATGAAAATATAAACATACGCACTTGAATATAGAAGTCACTGTCATCACTTGAATTAACATTATACTGCAGTTTGAAAATCACTTTCTAGTTGTATTAATAACAATGCACTGAACAATTTGATTGTGTACATGGAGAATAAATTAACGAACTAATAAAAAAATATGTATGTAGCTTGATTGCCAAAGCATTTGTTGCAGCGTTGCCACACGTCTGTAGTTGCATTTCCAGTTGTACCGTTGCCATATGATATTAATGCAAGGCTGCATTTGTCTAGATTTCAATGATCTGGCAACGCCGCAGAACTAAAAAATATATTATTGATCTGGCAACACCACAAAGTTATAAAAAGTATTCTTTATTTAATCAAATTCTTATTAACTTTTACAATCAAAAACAGATTACGCATCTATAAAACCATTTTACTTAAAATTATATTAGACGAATGAATAGTTTCCCCGTCAAATATAGGGATACACCCAAGAGTATTTTAACAGACACGCGCTATACGTATTTTCCCCACACGCTTTACATATGTCTACATAGCAAGGCAGAAAGCTGGGAGTACTGACTAAAGATTATATTTACTTCTCATACATTAAATATTTGAGATATTTCCCTTTAATTAAATTGGCTGGTGTAAAACCCCAATTAAACACTAAATGGATGGGAAATATCCCAAAACATCTTAATTGAAGAGACCGAGGCTGTGATATTATTTGACTTAACGCTTGAATTATCAGCTGTTTCTAAATTTGAATGATAAAATTCAATTAATTTGAAAAAATACTTGAACTAAATTGCAAAGTTCACCCATTTAAATTGTTGCTAGTTGGAAAAATCCAAATATCGCTACTCGTGCGACGATTGATTCAAGAACTAATTAGCTTTCCTAGGACTGGGCACATTGCGGACATCCAATTTAAGCAATACATCAAAATTAATTTTGGTAGCTTCAAATTACAAGTACAAATGAATCCTTGTTCAACCCACTTCTTTTCAATGTCAGCATACGCACTACAGCCCCGTCATTTACTTCAAACAAATGCATTCTTTGACAAAAAAGATTCGGCAATAAATGCCGTTGCACGACGCACTGATGACAAGCTTTTATGTTGTTTCAGGCAATCGACGCAACATCTCAACCAAAATAGTTACATGCAAACCACAGAATGTGGCAACTTTGGCAATGCATTTTTTTTTAGCCAGGTGGCAATGTCGCGCCATTTTGTAAACAAACCAAACAGCATTTCTTACGAAAGCAACCACCATCAGATGATAGGTAAATTTTAGCTGAAATGTTTAAATAAAATGCGATACGATGCTAAAAGTAAGTTCATTACCTTCAATTATAGAGTACCTTCTCTGTAGTTCCATCCACGTCTCCAGTTGCAACTGCATTAGGGGAGCAAGTCTTCTGTTTTCCTTGTGTCATCCAGAAGTCCATACGTTCCATAAGTCACAATTTTAAATTCAACACTCTACTTACCATTTCACTAACAAATTTAAACTTTTAACACGAGAGCAGCCTGCCTTAGCAAAGTATTGCTTCGGTCAGCCGCTCGGCCAAATACTCTTTTGCGAATTATAAATAGAGCAGGGGCCTTGGTCTTAACTTTACTAATGGCTGATAAAGCAGCTCTTAAATGTGCATTGTCAGATACAAATGTTGTTTTGATATGGAAGCGATCATAATATCGCAGTGAACAAAATGAATTAAGCAGATTTAAGCGCTCTTTACAACCAAATAGGACGAATCGAATTGCGAGCTGCGTCTGAGATAGTAAGACTGGTAATTTCATAACATTAATAATTTGAAAGGATTTTAAACAATCGAATCCCAGGCGCAGTTCGCAGTCCAAATGCCTTTTTAAAACTAGCTAATTCTAGTGACATATAGCCGATCCAATGGACGCGATGCATCATTTGATGTCGTTCGATGGATCAGCATATTAAAATTCAACCAACCTTGAGCCTCTGTGTTGCCTTGTTCCGCGCCGGTGTCGACAAACGATGAATCGCTGTAGCTCTGGGACTGCTGTTTAATCACGGCTTTCGACGTTGTTGCTGCGACATTGCCACTTGTATTGCCAGCAGTTTGAGCGCCAGCTTCTTCATTTTCCGTAAAGTAGCTATCATCGTAGCGCATGTCACCGTAGGTATCATCCTCTACATAGGCCGTATCGCCATCTCCAGCCACTTCGGCATGCTCTTCACTATAGTCCGGTTCCGATTTCGTTGGCAATTCCATGGGGAGATCAATATATTCAGTATCATCTTGAGCGGCTGCCTGCTGCTGTTGTGCTTGCTGCCGTACTTGATGCACTTTCGTGTCACTGGGCACAACTGTCGTCTGCACGGTAATCTGTTGAGGAGCGAGCTGAGTTGTAGTCGTGGTCGCAGTTTCCGTTGTCGGTTCCAAGGGGTCAATTACGGTGGCGGTAGTCGTCTTCGAGCGCTTAACAGAACCACTGCCAACCAAGGAGCTTCGCTGAGCAGTGCGTTTGTTTGTCGACACCAGCGTGGCTGTTGTTGTTGTGGCGGTCTGCAACTGTTGCGTTTGGATGTGCTGTGGCTGCTGCTGTTGTACAATGGTAGCTTGAGGTGCGGATGTAGTCTGAATGACTATTTGTGTAGTGCCCTTGTCATCGCCGAGCACATCATCAACTGTCTCGATCTTATAACGTGCCGAAGCACGCGGTTGTTGACGTTGTACACGCTGGGCTGGGACTTGTTGTTGTACATGAGGTGCAGCTGGTGGGGGAGTGGGTTCTTGTGGAGGTTGCGGCGTTGGATCATTCTGAAAAAATAATAAATTGTATATTGTTTATGTTATTGATGGACACTAGCCCAATTCGAAATACAAAACAACCACCAAAGCGCGCGCATCTCCGCTACATAAGGCTAAAAGAGTGAGGGAGACAACTTCATTGCCAACTGCCGTCAACTCGTGCCATCTCTATTGCACGCACACTTTTGTGTGTGTTTTAGTAACGAGCGATTCGAGATACTTCTCTGTTGCTTGGTACAGTACAGTCAGGCCAGCTCTTATACAGACAAATATAGTAGTGTGTGTAAATTTGGTTTGTGTGTATTGCGCGCGAAAGGCGCTTGGTGTTGTTCTCTTTTCGTTTGGCTGTGTATATACATGTTTTTTTTTCTACTCACGTCTGTCAGCCCCTTTATTTGTAGGGACTCCGCTGTGCTTATGAACGCTGGGAGGGCATCTTGTTTAACGTTAACCTCTCCACAATACATAAACTGAATCAGGTCCTTCAAAGCCGAATGGCTTACGTTATTTAAAAACACTGAAAAATACATTGAAACAATTAATTCGCTGCTTCTCGCTTGACAACCCATTTTGTTGGCACTTACCAATGGCGTGGGTATTTGATGGCATTTGCGTAAACATTTTGCGGAAGAAGGGCGAGCAGACGGACAGCACCAAACGGTGTGCCTTTACTATTTGCCCCTCCGCGGCCAATGATACGTCCACCAGATCTCCACGACATAACGATTCATGAAAACCAGCCGACAGATTTGTGTTGAAATTGTTCCAGCACAAACTGAATTGCTCGTCGTCCGCCATCTTGGACGAGCGTACAAATCAATATAATTTTCTGTATCTGATTTGTTGTGCGCTGCAGCAAAAACGGAAAATGCATCAAATTAGTATAAATTTGCAAGATGTATATACATGGAATCTTATTGCGGTAAGTCATTTGTTTACAACTGTCAAATCACATCAAAAATGCAGACGCATACAAAAATTAAAAAAAACTGGGAAATTTTCACGCGTGTAAGGGCAACAAATGTGAAAATTTTCGGCACACTTATTGTAGATGAAAACAATGAACTTTACCAAACAATCCCTTAAAATTAACACAACTTACCTATTCAGATATATATTTTTAAAATAAAGTACTTATTTAATGCACAAAATAGAATTAATTGCTTTTTCTGCGCTGATGACGCGCAGACTGCGTCCAACCTTTTCAACGAGTACAATGAAATAAATGTATACTAGTTAGCGACGAGCGATACTATTATAGTGGTTAGGGATGTTCATGCGCAATCGATATATCGTAGTTTGCTGGCAAAGGTTCTACCACTCGATATACTACAGAATATAAACAATATTTAATATATCGATATTGTTGATGAAGTATATTATGATCAGAATTTATTTAACTACAGGTTTTTTTTAAAACTATACAAATTTGAATTTCAGAGCAGATTTTCTAATTTGAGTGCTACTTCTAGCTACTTTTTTTAAGCAAACTAATCATTTTCGGCAATGATATTCTGGTAACACTGGTATTCAGTGTTGTGAGCTGCACATTAGAGATGCAAAACTATCGATGATGGCGACACTCGAAGTTTTTGATAGCTTTGTCATAAAAATTGGATACTATCGATAGTGCTAAATACTACGCGTTCAAAAAGCAGACACGGCGCGTAATTTAAATTACATTCAAAGTTGTAATTATATGCATAGGATTAATAACTATTTACACAACTTTAATTATAATTAGATTAAAAAAGTCTGATAATTTATATGAATGTTGGGTGTTCGTCACCACAATGGGGGTAAATATATACATACCTTCTCTCGAACTAGTTAGTGTTTTGTGAAGTGCACATTGTTCGCTTGCGAGAAAACTCCACCTATGTTTGGTTTTCACCATGAAAAATTGTGTGACGCTATCGATAGTGTAATGTACTCGATATATATATCGATATATCAGCCGCGGGAAAACGCAGTCTGGTTTGGAGTTTAAAAGGGTTTGTAAAGTTAAATTTATTAATATATATTTAGATGAATTCGCACGTAATATATTAATACATTTGTATATAGACGGATACATAGAAAATTTAACAACGCTTTTAAAATACAGCAAAAGACTAGTTTAAGAAATATTCTGCTTTTTAAAACGTTAAATGTTATTTTAGCCATTATGAATATTCCATTTTACAGCTATGGATTTTAATTAAATATTGCCCAACATTATTCAAATATAATTTTAATATGATTTGATAGAAATTATAGAAGTGGCTGAAATAGATGAAATATCATTTTTGCTGGCATAAAATAAAATAAAAAAATATTTGTTACTGTAATTACTGACCTATAATTGTATAATTTGTTACTATAAGCTTGATAAGAAACTTTAAAAAACTAATAAAAATGTTTGTAAGCAATACAAATTAGAATAGTTTGTTTGAAATACTCATTCACCTTATACTTTCAACAGAGAGCACACTCTGTAAAATTCTGCTGAAAATTTGTTTACTTAAAACATCAGTAAAGTCAAGTGTGCGAAAATCGGCACTTAAGCTCCACTTGAAATCGGATCAACGGTATAATATCGCTATTTAGCATGCAATTTAATATTGTGTATGTGTGGGAAACAACTTAAGGACTTTGCAGTAATAAATATCGTGCATAAATACATACTTAAGCTCAAGAAGTCAAACAAAATCTGCATAAAGTGGCTGCGAGCAAACAAAAGAAACAGAAACAAGAAGAAGGCAGACGAATGCACACACACACCAGTACACAAACACACTTATGAACAGTGCTTTGCTGTGATTGGTTGCTTGGCGGCCATTTTCTGAAACGAACAGCATTCGAATACACACATGCGTGCGTATTTGTGTATGTGAGTGCGCGGGTGGTTTGCCAACGTTTAAAAAGATTCAATTCTCATTTAGTTCGAAAAACGCGCTGACAAATTGAGGACATGCTCGAGTGCGCAGCGGAACGGCGCATCGTTTAAGGTTTGACTTTTGAAAATCAAATACCGTTGCAAGGGGTGCACGTGCTCCCCCCACCCCCCAACCCCCCATAAGAACAACAACACAGACAACAACTACCACCTACTCATAATTGCTGTCGCAGTCAAGTGTCGTTCGGTTCAGCGTGTAGTAGTAGTTCAAGTGCATTTTGGCAAATTGTTGTATTTATTTAAATTTAAAGTGCCTCTCAAGAGTTCAAGTGATTTAAGTTGTGCCAAAGCCAAAGAGCAATAATGTTGCAACATCATCAACACCAGGCACAATCCGCTGGCTATTATGATTACAATCAAACGCCGAGTCCTGGCAGCATGACAAATGCGGATGCTTTAAATACAACTCCGTTCTCGGTCAAGGATATACTTAATATGGTCAACCAAACGGAGGCCTATGAAAGCGGTTACGGCCATCTCGAGAGGTGAGTCAAAGAGTTAAGAATGAAATTTGGCCTGAGTATCAAAGGAATTATGGAGGGAATAATAAGTATACGTAATATATAGATGACAATTACATAGATGGTCAGTTGAGATTCGATTTAACTGGTTTTTTTTATAGTAGAAGTTTACACAGGGCGAAAGTTCAATTATTCAATTAATTTTATAAAATATGAAAGCATTTGTTAGGGGCAATATTATAGAATTTGAACAGGAGAAAACTGTTTTATTCATTAAATATTATATATTAGAATTTTGTTTGTTTTTAGTATTTTTTCTAATTAATTTAATTGATTTAAAGGGAGTATGCAGAAAGTTGTATATCAAAGCAGATGTTTTTAATATTTAGTTATTTTTTGTATTATTATTTCTACTATTTATTTAACACGTTTTCTACTAGTGTTAAATGTTTAAGCTTTTTATTTATGTCTCACTAGAGAAGCTTAAATAAAAATGTAATTAATTGATATATATATATATATAAATCTAACTTTAGTTTTATTCAGCATTTTCGTACCCAAGTTAAAACAGATGTTTATTCAGTATCTTCCAGCTCACATCTACCTGTATCATAGCAATCGTAGACAGTCTCACAACTTCTTGGTAGACAGCACTGTGTGTGTGTGTTTTATATTTATTTATTTTTAATAAGGCTCCATAGGAAATTAATTTCTACCAATTTTCCACAAAAAGATAATATTTTCATAACCTTCTGCTGCCACATAGTAGAGAGTGAGAGAAGGAGAGAAGAGACGACAGCTAAGCAGAAGAAATCCTATGAAAACATATACGAGCATGAATTGCAAATAGGACTAAAAGAAGCTGCAGTCTGTCTGTGTCGTTTGACAAATCATCGTTATTTGTACAAGAGGCCAAGACAAAGACAAGATGCACACACAGAAACAGAAACAGAAACAGCCACAAAAGTGTTAACAATAAGAAAAACAAAGTCAGAGTTTAAATTTGAGTTAGAGTCACAGGGCTGATGCTGTAGTCAGGCATTTAGGCAGCTAGGCAGCTAGGCAGGCAGGCAGACGGGCGGGCCGGCGGGCAGGCGGGCCAGCGGACTTTGTGCGGCGCCGGACATTGTCCTTTGGCTGCGCTTCGGCCTGGCCAACATATGTGATTGGCATGTGTGTCCTTTCAGTTTCGGACATGCGCAGCGCCTCACTGGGGCGTCTTTAATTGTGATGAGGCATGAAATGATGTCACCAAGGGTCGCGACAGCAGGAAGTAAGCTGCCAAAAAAAACTATATTCGATTTTCTAAGCTCTTGCTGCGTGATGCAACATGTGCTATCCAGGCTCGAAAAACTAACAATTGACCTTCTTTGCTTTTCTCAGTGCGACGGCAGCGTCGGCGCTCTATGGCGCCGGTGAGTATCAACATCATCAGCATCAGCATCAGCAACAAGCCAGCCATCATCAACTCCAGCAACAGCAACAGCAGCAACAGCAGCAGCAGCATCAGCAACTGCATCAGCAACAGCAACAACAGCAGCAACATTTGGTGGAACATGAAGACGATGCAATGGCCACGTCCTCCTTGTCGCCATTGTTGCCACCGCCGCATGGACATCATCAACTGTATGCAGGTTATCATCAGGATTACGGCATGTCTGCGCACATGTTTCAGCATCCGCAAAGCTATCAGACGGCTTACAATGTGACCGCCTCACAGTTCTATGCCGGCAGCACGGCCAATTCGTATCAGAATCCCGCCGGTTACAGCTACAACTATGCTGGCACTGGAGATGTCTATGCCAGTCCCTCGACAATTCCCACCGTTCCGCCTCCAATCAGCATCAAGAGCGAATACATACCCACGCCCTATGTAACGCCCTCGCCCACCCTCGATCTGAACAGCTCCACGGAGGTGGAGGTGCATGCCTCGGCCCTTAAGTTGGCCGGGAATGGCATCTCACAGCGGCTGCTCGAGACGAATAGCATGAGGAGCATCAATAATGCGACTGGGGAATGCACAAAGCGAAGTAAGTGATGGGTAAATTCGCCAACATTTAATTATTTAACTCAGGGAAATAATTGATTGATTGAAAAGTATAAGAAACTAAAGTTATGTTATCAGATACAAAAGATAATATAAATGATTGAATGCAATTTTGAGACACATAAGATAGTCTAAAAAGGTTAGTTGGAGTAAACCAAGTAAATTAAAAACAGACAAACGAGAAAGTAATAAAATTAAACAAACACAGCATTTAGTTAAATTATAAGGATATTTAAAATATTTTTATAATCCTGGAGAAGAGAATTGTTATTGGCTAGTCAGCAACTTTCTGGATTTTGTTGAATTGTTGTTATTAAGATAGATACAGACAGATATGTGACATGATCTTGAACCTAACACCTACTTTATTTTCTTATCATTCCACAGAGGACAGTCAGGTGACCTCATCCCGCTCCGAGCTGCGCAAGAACAGCAGCGGGAATGGCAGTGGGAACAACAACAACAACAACAATAACAACAGCAATAATATGTCTGGAAAACCGCGCATGAAACGCAAGCCGCGTGTTTTGTTTTCTCAGGCACAGGTCCTGGAGCTGGAATGTCGTTTCCGACTCAAAAAGTATCTGACGGGTGCGGAACGAGAAATCATTGCACAGAAATTGAATCTATCGGCAACGCAGGTGAAGATTTGGTTCCAGAATCGCCGTTACAAGTCGAAACGTGGCGATATCGACGGCGATAGCATTGTGAAACATCATCTGAAGTTGAAGTCGGATTCATTGGCATCGCCAACGGGCAGCAGCTCCTTGCCGCCGCCGATTCCCAATCACATGATGTGGCCAAATCCAACGCAGCAGACACATCAGTTGCAATTGCAGTAGAAACAATTATTATTTACAATAATTTATTACAATCTATACAATGTTTTATTCTAACGAAAATGCCTCATAACTCTAGTACCTTGTTGTATATTTATACTTAAAATATATTTGGACAATAAATAAAGTTTAAGAACCAAAACAAAAGGATCAATTCGAAATTTGTCTTGACTCAACCATGGGGCATCCAATGGGAAACTGTTTCCTTTTGCCTTTCGATTGGCTTTTTGACTCGTAACTATATATCTGCCACCGTTTTTCCATTAGGCACCGCATCTGCGTATAATTGTTGTCGATCGACGCATAAATCAATTTTATCAAAATGAAACGATCAGTTTTATGAATAAATGAAGAAAACACAGACACACAGACACACATACAACAACAATTTCCGTTTTAATTCTTGAAACGTTTTCCTTTTGCCTTTTCACATTTCGCATTGCAAAGGGGTGAAGCACGGGGAATTCGATGTGGATCTGTGTCTGATTCTGTATCGGTTTCGTGGTGTTTTTGGTGTCTGCGGCGGCAATGCAGACATTACAAAGGTTGCTTTTATGAAACGTTTAAGTGGCAAGCAATGCAACTGTAAAATGTTTTCCTATATCTAAAAGATACAGATACAAATGCAGGGCAAACTCCCGAGACGATCTCGACATTTATGACAGCCCCGCTGAGCATTGGGCTAATATTTCATGGAGTGTGGGGCCAAAGTTGCTGCCTGCTGTCTGCTTGTTGTTGTTGGTGGTGGTGGTGGTGCTGGAGTGGCATATCAATTACTGCATAAACACATGCCACAGGCCGCAACCCGAAAGATGACGGGGCCAGCAAGCAAGTGCAGCTGATCGCACTTTTTTCATTGCGTTTTTTTTTTGGGGGGAAAAATAGTTGAAGTTGCAGGCATTTTTGACAGACTGAACTTCTGGATTTGAGACGAGGAGGAGGATTGACATGGAAGGTGGAGTGGGCTGGGTCAAATGTCAATCACAGGCGATCACGCGTGAGCTTAGATAAAGTCTAATGTCTGTAATAGGTCTGGGAAAATTTGTAATTGTTTTTAAATCGATTTTTCAGTCTAAAGATATTTTATAAAGAACACAAAGCTTGCTATGTTTAAATTTGCAGCTTTAAATCGTTCGTTTTTATAATATTTAAAGCTCAAAGTGTTAGATAACATAAAAAACGAAAGAAATACATAATATATAAAGTAAAAAACATATGAAATTCAGCTGAGATAAACTTAATATCCATCGAAATTCAAGCTATCTAGATTAAGAAGAATTGCATACATTTAAAGCTGAAACTTTAAGATAACATAAAAAGTAATAAATCATAAAATAATCAATATTATAAACAACTTGTCTTAAGCTTTTTTATTAATATTAAAGTGCATATATGTGAAAAAGACTTGAATGATATGGTTTATTCAGCCAAAATAAATGTAATCAATTTAAAATTGAATTCCAGCTCTAAACAGTTAATTAGAATGCTCATTGAGGCAAATAAACCGCCCCCTGACAGGCGGCTTGTACCGCCCCCAGGAAGAAGTAAATGGCATGTCAAGTGGCATTTAAATGTTGTCTAATGGACCACACTGACCAAAAGGATCGATACACAAATATCGCTGCTTACATTAAGGTTTCGTCTTACAATGTCGGCGGCAATGTTGCGGCGACACATCGTGTGGTTGGGCGTCTAGACCGTGGCCCGGAATATTTAGGCTCAAGTGGAAAATTTGTCATTTTCCCATATATCACATAGGATCGGAGCGTGCAGCGATAAGGCATTGATGCATGGATCCATGCCTTATAGCGCCATTTAATTCATGTTGCGTCAAAGGATCAAAGACGCCACAAGCCGAACTCGCAGCTGTAGGCGCTCTCTATCTCTTTCATTCGTTATATATATAGCTGTCTCTTTCGGTGGGTAACTAGGTATCGATGCTTTCACCGCTTTCATTTGCATTTCCTCAATTTAATTTCGTGACGCGAGAAGCCGCCAAAGTGAGAGTTAGGTAAGCAAATTAAGATTTATTAACAACAATAAATAAACAGAAACTAACAATTGACATCCGACTAGCGACTAGCGACAATCGACAATTGGCGCATTTGGTCTAAACATTCTTACAGTTACATTTCCTCGCTTTTCTTCTTTGCCGCATTGCGTAATGCTTTCATACTAGTAGTACATTTTCCCCCTACTCGTTTCGCTGTCATTGCGAGTCTTTGTCTATAATCCCAGCCAGCTCTGTCAAGTGGATGGCTGCTCATAACCTACCCCTCCCTGCTACCCTATCCCCACCATTAACCATCACTACCCCGCCGTCAGTTGGATTTAAAGCCTTTGACATTTTATCAAAAAGAAAAACCAATTGAGTTTTCTTCGCTGTTTGTTTGTTGTTTTTCTTTTTTTTGTTTCTTTTCATTTCCATTTGATGTGGCCATAAAAATGGCGAGCTCATTTTACATTTCTCTCTCCCTCATTCATATACATACTACATATATTTATACGATAATACAATGAAAATCGTTTTGTTTCTGTTTTATATCCATCAATTTTTCACTTTGTGTGGCTTTTCAAGTGGTAAATTGTGACAATTATATTCAAATTAATTGAGTAATTGCATTCGAAACTGAAGAAGCGTCGTTTCAAAGCATTTGATTTATAGCCTGTGGAAGTCTCAGTTTGAGTACTTCAAATACTTGTACGCTAAGGCGTTGATTCTGCTCTGACTGAGAGTTTCATTGATCTATAGATATTGGTGGATGGTTCTTCCGCTTGCAATATCCTAATGCACTTCAAACACCTGTAAACAAAATCTGTATGGTATTAGGGAATAATATCTATATTCTATAGATACAAAGGTAAATACGGTTCACATTGTAGTCAGTGTCTAGTTTGGAAGACTCTAATATAGGCACTATTAGCTAATAACATTTCTGTCGATTTTGTATATCAGATAGCTGGTTAGCTATGAAACTTGCAGCAATTTGATCTATTTTGTTACACTGTTAACTTACGCTGTGTTATCTTAACAAAATTGCGTGTAAACAATCGCTAAAACGTAAAATTAGTTCGCCAGTCGCATTCAGCTTTTAACACAATGTATAGCTTTCAGTGTAGCTTTCAGCTTTTTTGCAGCCCAATGTATGGCGGCCGACAGTGCAAGTCAGACTATCATATGCGCTCTCGCTTGCGCAAATGTCATTTTCATATGCTCTCTCGCTCTGGCTAACAGCTAAGAAATAATTGATTTAAAACAAATTTCTTAATATCTTCTTTAAAAATGAGTCAATCGCTATGAAACTTGCAGAAAATTGCTCAGCGTTATTAATATTTTAGCTTTCTGTTAATTTAAGCCGTGTTATCTTAAAATTTGAAGCTTTTATAGTTATTTTTGCTCTCCTTGGGTGGAGATAAGTGAGATATCTAAAATTGAAAATAAACTTAATCTGCGTTTGATATTCAGGAAACTACATTCCAAATTTTCTAGCTCTTGTAGTTGCTAAGATCTACGCGTGCATACACAGACGAACAGACTGACAGACGGAGGGACAGACGGACAGATGTCAATCGAGTCGGCTATTAATATATATCAGGAATATATATACATACTTTATAGTGTCGGAGATGCCTTCTTATGTCTGTTACATACATTTGCACAAATTAATTATGCACTCCTTTGCCCATTTTCCATGGACACAGGGTATAAACAGCAACTGCCTAAATAAATAATAATATAAATATTTATTATGCTAATAAATGAGAAAATAAGATTTCAAGTTAACTATTAAATTAATTGATATAAAATTATATACACATCTATATCTATTATTATATTAAATTTTATATTATGACATATGACTTATTAATCACACTTCATTAGATCATTTCACTCTATTAGCTTATTTCGCTTTCTTATCAACTCGTACGTGCAAGCCATGTAAATTATGAGTTTTTGAAATGTAACGGCACGGCCTGAGTAAGAAGTGTACTGCTTGAATGCCAAGCAGTATAAAAGCAGTTCAACCAACTTGCACTCTTAAAGCAGTTTACTCTGTGGATGCTAACAAGCAGTGAGCAGCGCATGTAAGCAGTGCAAGTGAAATAATTTGAATTGTTATGTTTTAACTTCCACTTTGATTTCAATTGAACGAATATGTACATAAGTATTGATATTATATAGGGGATAATTCTAATGCTGAGCTTTTATAGTGTTCAAACACCCATACTGTTTATTGTTCTCTGTAAAACAGGCTTTGCTTTCAACTTAATTTTAACTAAATAAAATAACGCATTATTTAAGTTGATAAATCTATCGACTATGTAAACTATCTGTACTTAGCAAACACAAACACGGCAAGGAACACTTGCCAGAATCAATCACTATACAACTGAATAAAGCAGGTATCAGATTTCACAACATTGACATGATGAAATACCCCAATGTACGGTTTTTAGTGGCAAAAAGGCAATGAATGATAAGACAAAAGAAAGCAAACAATTGAAGTGGTTTTTGATAAACCATTAAAGCGAATTTAATACCACAAAACCAACATTGTCAACGGCACAAAATACGATGAGCAAGTGTTCTTCGGGGTGGTGAAGAATGAATGAGTGCTCGAACAATCAAACAAATGGCATCAAGGAACTGTTCTAGTTAATTGAAAATGTCTATTCATCATTTTCGTTAGTGAGATGAAACTTCTGTTTCCACCCACCCACCTAGTACTAGTACTTGTAATCGAATACCTGTTTGGCGATTCCCATCAACTACTAGTATATGAAGATAATCGCATCAGCAGTCAAAATGAAATTAGCGACAGCATTGAAGTCGATAGTCTCGATGTGAACAACGGTGAACGCGTGGCAAGCATCATTATACTAATTACTCAAGTATTATCGAAATGCATTCAATTGAAAACATATAACGAATAACGCAACCACCATAATAGTATATTCTGCATCTCACTTTGGGCGCACTTGAAAAATTGGTTACTTACTTACTCAGTTCTGACCGCAAAAACACAATGAGAACACCAGCAAATCCAACAACAACAAAAACAACATAAAGAAAACTCCTGCCACACTCACTGCTTCCTTTGTTGGAATTGGACTCACTCTGACTTCTGCGCCCGAGGCGGCAGCCCATTGGCATTAAGAGTCATTGAATTGTCAATAAAAAGATTATAGCCCGAAGGTGTGAAGTGTAGCAGAGAACCAGAGCGAACCAGAACACAATGCCAGCGCAAGAGCAAGAGCAAGAGCGCAAGCACGAGCACGAGCATGTGTTTGTTTTTATGTGTCAGGCATGCTCTCAGCATCTCACTCAATCTGGCAAGGCTATGTGAAGCGAGAGAGAGCGAGCGAGCAGCCATTTTGCAGCTGCAACCAATCAGTGCTCATTGTGAATGAGAAGCTCAACCAATTGCAAGCGTTTGCCGTTGAAAAAACACTCAACAGCATTTAGTGGTGTGCTTAAGCCAGATTGAATAATGGCAATTGCTGTAATATTATTACTAGGGGATATAAATATATTACTTTTAAATACTACAGATATATTAACTTAATTTTATAAATATAAAAAAATTGGTTATATGTATATATTTAATATAAAAATATATATTTAAATCACTTGATGCTCTACATTTATTAATAAATGCCATACTAAAAGTAAATTTGAATAAATATTAATAATAATAAATAATCATAAATTTATAAATGCCATGCTACAAGTATATTTGAATAAATAATTTATTTATGTACTTAACGTCAACTAAATGCAGTCGTAAAAATGTTTTTGAAATATTAAATTAAACGATTTTAAATAAAAATAAATTTTAAATTTAAAAGGTCATTTAAAAGTATTTAAATTAAATATAAAATATTTAAATTAATCAACATTTGTTGCAATAATAAGGAAAAATCCATAAATCACTAATACATTTTATAAGACAAGCCTGCTTGTGTTTTTCTAGTAAACCAAGACTTTTCTTCATAATTTTAAAACCAAACATACTTTAGTCTAAACAAAATTCAACAACTAATTCCCTGTAAATGTGACTGTACCAATTTGAAATTGAAGCCAAGCCCAAAACCGATTGCCCAACAGTTAACACGGCGTAAACAATAAACAGGATGCACACACTTCCAAAAATAACGCACCCAGCAGCAACAGTTTAAACAAATGCAGGCCAAGATTACGATTTTACGAGGATTTGTTGTTTACACACTCGCTCGCATCACTTGAGAGCAACTCAAACGCTCTTTTGGCTCATTGACCAATAGACGGCAGTCGGCCAGCCCATTTGCCTCAAAGTGGCTCAAAATCAGTGCATTATTAAAAATAGCACAGAATCCACCACCAGCACAGACGACGGCGCACCACTTGAGTGCCATATGCGAGGCACTCCGTGAGTGATTCAAGTGATTCGAGTGATTCTACGCCGGGATCGGCGCAGTTATTTAAAGAGCACACGGAGCGGACTGTCAGAGCGCATTCGTGACTCAGCCTTTGAGACGTGAGCAGCCAACGTGCAACGTGCGACAGAAACGAGCAGTGAAAAGTGTTGAATTATATTACAAATATACTAGAGAATATTTGAAATAATCGTTAAAGTCGTTAATAAATTGTTAATAAAACAAAACCGAAAATGTTAAATATGGAAAGTGCGAGTGCCGGCGCGGCAATTGCGAGTCTGAGCAAATCCCTGACAACGCCCTTCTCCATCAATGATATCTTGACGCGCAGCAAACCATCGGCAACGGATCGTCGTCGCATGTCCAGCGTGGATCTGGACTGTGAGACGGAGATCTGTGGCAAGAATATTGAAAGATCTGGCTCGAAATCGCCACCGCTCTGTTGTCGTGATCTCAGTCTCTACAAGTTGACGCAGCACGGTGAGAACTCGGCCAATTCCGGCCAGCAATCGAGTTATTTGCAGTATTATGCCGCCGCCGCTGCCATGGATAACAACAATCAGGCATCCACCTCCTCTTCCTCCACCTCCATCTCCATCTCCAATTCCGGCCTAACCGCCGACTACATGCAACGCAAATTGGGCTACTTTGGCGCCGCCTTGTCCGCCGCAGCGGTGCCCCTCGACATGCGACGCTGCAACGCCAGCAACGACTCCGGTAAGTCGTGTTCATTGTTTGCTAATGGACACCAGCCAATCATAATCCATTGTTGCTTTGACTAACTTTTGCCAAAAATTGTTTTGCCTCATTTTGCAGATTGCGATTCCCCACCGCCTCTGAGCAGTTCGCCCTCCTCCTGCACCGCTGGTGGCTATGGACGCACCACCTCGCCGCTCTCCCACGACGACAGCCTCAGTGGAGGTGCTCTAAGTCGCAAGAAGCGCTCGCGTGCCGCCTTCAGTCACGCCCAGGTCTTTGAGCTGGAGCGTCGCTTTGCCCAGCAGCGTTATCTGTCCGGCCCGGAGCGCAGTGAGATGGCCAAAACGTTGCGTCTGACGGAGACACAGGTGAAGATCTGGTTCCAGAATCGTCGCTACAAGACCAAGCGCAAACAGATCCAGCAACATGAGGCAGCACTTCTAAGTGCAACGAAACGTGTGCCTGTCCAGGTGTTGGTCCGAGAGGATGGCACTACTGCCTATGCACACATGACACCGGGAGGAGCAGCTGGCGCATATCCTCATGGTCTGGATCCAGCACTACTCAACATCTATAGACACCAGCTGCAGTTGGCCTATGGAGGCTTGCCGTTGCCACAGATGCATTTTCCCTACTTCTATCCGCATCCGAAGGTGCCACAGCCAATTCCACCGCCCAGTCAACAGCCTCCACTCTCAACCAGCTTTGTCGCTGGCTCCTCGGCATCCTCATCGCCGGCACGCAATCCACGCAGTTCCTGCCCGAGTCCAAATCCGGATCATGTCATGAGCGTCGAGAGCGGCGCGGAGAGCAATCATTCCGCCGTCGAGGATTGTGAGGAGAATGTGGAAATTGATTAGATCGGAGAATGGAGGAAACTTGGAGTTTGTGTGATAGCATTGGAAGAAGGTTCTTAGTGTATATGTGTAGTCCATTGAAGGCAGTTGGAAGTTGGGATAGATTCCTGGCTAATAGCTTTAGTAGCTCTAAGTTTTAGTTCCATACGAGTATGCAAATGTGTATGTTAATATTTCAATTTAAATAAATCATATTATGAAATTAAAGCGAAGTGTTTTTTTCTATTTTATTACAAAGAATATCAAAGCTATAGATTGTTTTGGTATATCCAAAACTAATATTTCATCAATTTCAGATTCATCTACATTAACTTATAGTTTATTTATCAGAGAACAAGTGTGTTGAACAATTTTTTTGGATTTGGGATTGAAGCAGAGAAGGGAAGCCAACTTCTATTTGCTCACATTGTAGTTGAATTTGTCTCAATTATCTATGTTGATCTTAATTTGAAATATATATTTAAAAAAGAAATACGCTAGTTAGTAAATTTTCTAATAAATAATAAATACCTCAGGGTAATTAGTATATGTGTGTAGGCAAATTAATAAAAGATCGCAAACAAAATCAAAACAATCTCATTATAATATGCGCTTACAAAACAATAAACCAATTAAATGATTAGATAAAATGATGTTTAAAACAATAAATACTAATTAATTCAACACTTTTTCTTGGTTTGTATGAACATATTATAATAATAATTATTTTGTAGATATTAATATTCATTAGTATCATACAATTAATAGAAAGTTTAAAGCATTCCATTAGGATTGTCTTTGTTTCATATATACTTATTTCCATGAAGTATCTTTGGTCTATCTTTGATTCGATTTAGACTTAAAGTTCTATTTCCTCAATCATTGTACCCCTTTTTAACTTGTTTGTTCCCTTTAGGCCAACTAGGAACTGCTACTGCAAACGTTTTCATATATTTTGTAGTGTAATTATGCAATTATTTACAAATTAATTTCAATTAAATGTTCATTTATATCAAAGAACGGGAAAGTCTAAGAACGAAGCGCTATAATAATAAACATCATATCTGTCCGTCTGTTATTTTCTGGTATTGGTTTTATGTTTGATTCTTATTCTAGAAACAATATTACTTGCTTACAGCTACAGATTCATAAATTAATTGTATGAATAAATAAGTACGTTAAAAACATGCTTTAATATCTAAAATTGTTCCTTTCAAATCTTTGCTATATGAATATGCAGATGACCTCATTTTGTGATTGAGCTCCGTTTGACTTTTCAATCTACACACGTACTTCAGAAGTGACAGGCAGATCATGCAGAAAGTGCCACAAGATCCGTTCCATTGAAGTGCCAATGTGTGTGGGCTGCTGGGATTTGCAATGATGATGACGACGACGACTTGGACGACGGCGCTGGCCACTCAATGTCGGCATAGAAGTGCTTCAATGTGTCATTCCCAGACGGGCGTTGTGTCTCTGACCCACAAACCACTGAACCACATACAGTTTGCAAGGCGCTTTTTGCACAAGATCAGCGACAAGTATCGGCGAGAGTTGTCCATGTCCTTAGGCTCACAGCTGGTGGCTGACGACGACAAGGACATGGCTCAAGTGGCTGACGGCGACAAATTCAACGGCCCACACGATGCCATGTTTATCAACAAACAAATGAATGAAAACAAAACTGAAATAAATTGTCGAAAATGGGATGTGAACAATTGCATGATCATGATCATCCACTTGAGACGGTAGCCTGTCGCTTGGCAACAATGTATCTCAAATTACAAATTGCCATTAAATTATAGCTGATCACTAAACTCTCCCCCCTTCATCTACACCCCTTTTTGGCCAGACTTTCTCTACTATTTGTGCAAGTGGAGCGTGCGACTGGCAACTGTATAAACAAAAGCCGCGGGACGCTCCTCAATGGATCCTACTTTAGAGTCTAGACTCGCACAGATTTCTTGGCCTCTGGCCGCATTTTCTAGCTAAAAGCCAAAACCGAAAGTTGACAAATTTGGGACACTAAAATCAATTGACAGTTGTAATTACTTGAGTAAATAAGCGTTGTCTACACAACACTGTGTGTGTATATTTATCTGTGTGTATATTTACTATGTAGTATATATATTTATAAATATGGGGCGCTTAACCTCTCGCCATAATATCATTTCTGCGGCAGCACAGGAAGTGCTCTATACAAATTAAATAAAATCTGTAAATAGTAAACTTAAAATATGTGTGAATAACATCTTTAATATTGGATTGCTGGAATAAACAAAATTAGCAATGGAATACAATAATAATATTATTTATATTAATTTCAGAAAGAACAAGAAGTAATTTCCATTTAAAATTGAATATTTCTGTTATACTTAGCGACCTTTTTATATTAATTTTAAGTGCAGATTTTACAGAACAGATTGCAAATCAAATAGTTATTACTCATATAAATGTGATACATTATTGATTTAAGTTGTTCTTTACTTACAGGAAAGTGATTGAAATTGAGAATAAATTGCATATGTGTGATAGAACAATTCCACCATTCTACAATTCTTCTAAATTAATTTACTTTAATTTATGTATACTCTTTGACAATATTATAATTTCTATAATTATTTATTGATAACAAATATAATTTACTTTTAAATATTTCAAAAGATATAAAATATGCCATAAATGCAGATGAAACATACATGTCTTCTTTCCATTTCAATGCAACGTAAGTATATAAATACTTTCAGATACCCCTTTATCACTAAGGGGTTAAAGACGCCACGCGGCATGTGGCCTGGTTGTAAAGGTTCCTCACTATGTGTAGCATGTCCTGTACTCTGCGGCATCTCCACTAATTTGTTTATATTGTGCGCTGTCTGTCGATTTGTTTATGCATCCCTTTTTTTTTATGACGCGTTAACATGCCGCTTCACAGTGTCAGCGGCAGCTACTTGAGAGGACAATCCTTTTAACAGACCGCACTGGCAGTCCATTTAGTACCAGTATCCTTTGCCTGCTGCCTGCTTTAATATGCATATTAGTCACGGTTGCAAGTGGCGTATGCGTAACGTTTGAACTGCAATTAGTTGCCGCCTGTCAATGGCCTCCGCCTTCGCCTCAGTAATTTTGGCATAAACAAATTTGTGTGCATTTTACGCTATTTGCTTAAACATTTTTGGGGCCTGCATTCTTAAGCGGCCATTGAGAGTGCATTTAATGGCAAATGGCTGTCGCTGCCGTTCCCGTTGCAAAAATCAAAAGCAAAAACATTACACAAACCCTGAACGGACAGATTAAAGTATAAACAAAATGCACTTGCGCCAGCTGAAAATGTTCACTTATTGTAAAATGCATTTCGTTTTTGTTTTAGCCCATTTGCATGCACTTTGCTTTAGCGTTTTTAGCGCTGTTGTCTCATCGTTCACTTGATTCTCATTCCCATTTCCATTCCCCTTACCCCTTACCCTTACCCGTTCCCGCTCTCAGTCTCCATATTATCGACTGGTCTCGTTGCGTCTGCGTCTGTTGCACACATGTGCGCCAGCCATAAAAGGAGCAGCAGCATCATGAGATTGAGGATGAGAATGAGAATGAGAAGATTGCACCGACCTGACACTTCGATTTGCAGCTACCGCTCTGGCTTTTGTTATTGTTGTTGTTGTTGCACGTGTTGTGCCCAGGCGGGCTTGTTTATGTAGCAGCCTAACTTCTTGGTAGAAATAACTCTAGGACAAATTCATCAAGTTAGCGCAGTCAATAGAGTCGATACTCGTTCTAAATAGGGACTATTAATACAGTGAGTGTTCATTCGAATACATTTATAATTTTATACTAATTTATTAAATGCAATATTAATGATAATTATAATAAATAAAAATGATGACAATAATGATTTTAATAATGTTGATAGTAACGCTAATCCTAATGCTAGTGCCTATACTAATGGTTATACTAATGCTTATACTAATGGTAATGATAATGCTAATGATAATGCTACGGTTGATGCTAATGTTAATGTTAATGTTAACGCTAATGCTAACGCTCATGGTAAAACTAACACTAATGTTAACGCTCATGGTAATGCTAATGCTGATACTAATGCTAATGCTGAAACGAATGCTAGTTCTAATTCTAATGCTAATGCTAATGCTAATGCTAGTGCTAATGCTAATGCTTATGCTAATGCTAATGCTAATGCTTATGCTAATGCTAATGCTAATGCTAATGCTAATGCTAATGCTAATGCTAATGCTAATGCTAATGTTAATGCTGATGGTATTGCTAAAGTTAATAAACATGTTAAATATAATATCACCATAAATATAGATTCTGATTGTATATATTTAGTCGTTAGGGTATACAAATATCGGCCTTGTCATATGTATATCCAATATTTTCCTGTTGTTGTGTTATTGAAGTTGTGCTCTTGATTTTATGAGATCGACGACCACGGACAGGCGGGACGGCGGACATGGCAGAAGGAGTTGAGTTAAGATTGGTTCGGGGCAAACGACATTGCCTAATTGCCTTCCCGGTACTACACGTATGTATAATAGGCTTGGGCTATGGGGGGGTTGAGACGAAGATTAAATGCATCAAATACATACGTACGGATGAGTAAATGAAACGTTTCGCCTCCGAGCTCTGTAAACAAACACACAAAAGCAAAGTACAATGATGTGCTGTGCTATTTATGTTTATTTTGTTTTGAAAATTGTGCGTTTAATTTATAGTTAATTGTTTTTCAGCTTTTCATTAACCAACCAAAAACCAAGCCAAACGGCATGACTGTGTGCGGTCCCGAAATTTTCATGGGAACACGCCTATGAAATAATAATACTCGTACCAATTGTTGTTGATGATGATGCTATTTGCGCAAGTTGTTGATGGTGGTGCACCCACACATCGAGTTATAGACTACTTCCCCGCACCCTTACCCTCTTGGGCTTTCCATATGCACCGCCCAGTATTCAAACTAACAGCTCTCGCCCTCGTCCAACAAAATGGCCACCCACCTCAACCTCAACCTCAACGTGGCTGCCGTCGGCAGCTGTTGAAATCTTTGCGCAATGTGGCAAGCAGAATTCCCCAATTCTCCACTCCCCCGGATGGGCACTCCTTTGCTTATTTGGCTTGAAATAAAAAAGCATTTAAATGATTTTGGTAGCTCCAACAGGAACAAAAAAATTGGAATGATAAATGTTTTGGTTTTTGTGATTTTGTTTATTGTTCAAATTTCGCCTAAAAAATTTCAAATTTTACCGCATGTATAAAACGAATTTTTTATAGGCAGCCATTCAAATCGGCGAATATTGAGTTGATCCTAGCTAAATACAAATAGTTGTTGTTAGTATTGTTGTTGGTGTTGTTGTTCTTGTTGTTTAGCGAGCTGTTTAGATAAAAATTTGTGGTGTAGCCGGCCAAGAGAGAAGCAGACACATGTGCCATTGTGGCACTGAGGCAACTTAATTAGCATTTTTAATGGAGCTGCCGACTCGTCGTAACGCTCGACAATTAAAGACATGGCCAAATCAACGGCATGGCCAAAACCGAAAAGATTTCATTGGAAGTGAGCGTGAGATTTGTTGAATGTGTTGCATCATGTTTTTTGTGTGGCTTATCAGCTGCCAGAGCGCTGCTAACAACCCAGGAAAAAGCACTCGAAAAACAGTCTATCGATCAGATCTCAACTGCGATCTGGTCGATTTGTAGCCTGATGAGTTCCCAAATCTCATATTTGGCAATGTAAAGTGTTTTGTCTTAGAGGAAAAAAAAAACGTAAAAAGAAAATACAAATAAACAGACTTCTAAATATCTAAATAGTTGCGTTGAATTCAGTTTCCTTTAGACGTTCATTGCAGAGGAATTTCTCTTTCCTCTTGTTTAACACACCTTTGGGGCACTTTGGGCTGCTTAAACAACTGACGAGTCTCTGTTGTTGTTTTTATATATTTTGTATTTGGAACATCATAAAAAAGCAAAGCGCTTAAAGTCTGTTTAAGTGTTCATTGTTTAGTGTAAACAAAATTATATGGGAAAAATACAGTACAGTGAGGAATGACTAAAACTGAAAGTAAGAAAATACAGAAGATAAATGTTCCATTTTACACTTAAAACTTTACTAAACAATTCAAAAAATACTCACAAATTAGAGAGGACATTTATTTAATATGTGAAAAGAGGATGAGCTAAACAAATGAATTATTAAGTCAAATGAAATATCTACTCAATTATTGCCACATCTTCAGCAAAATTAAGTCCCCTGCCTGCAATCATTATTATGAATCAACAGACCTTACAGGACTTCTTTATATTATAATCGAACCTGGACATTCATGTGGAAGAAGCTAATTGAAATCTTAACACAAGAATTAACTCAAATTTTACGGTACGCATAAATCAACTCTATGAGAAGCTCATCTTCTTTTCTACTCTTTTTGTTCTTGCTAGCATCTTCTTAACGCTTCGTTAGTCCTTCGGCCTGGCTGTAAGCTAAGTAAGAAGAGCAATTTACGATTCAAATGAATTCCGCCCACATTTTCATAGTGTCATTTCTTTATTTTTTTCATAATCATTAAACGATAATTTTAGTCGCATTTCTTTGGCAGTTTTTTCTTCTTGTGCCTGCCACAGGGCCACACCCACTTTCAGCAGCAGCCATTAGTAGCAATTTTCAATTTCCTTTCTGATGAAGCACATGGCAAGAGAGCAAATTACATGGCACACAGGACAAGGATGATGAGCTGACATGTCCCATTCCACAGTTTATCTTCAGTTTTTTCTTTTTTTTTTTTTTGCCCATCATCATCTTCTTTAGCTTGTGCTTAGTCCTGGCACACGTACGCAATTGTCCTGAGTCGATTCGAAAAGAACATTTTCTTGCAATTTTCACGGCGACGGCGCAAATGAACAGCCATTATGTGGATCTCAAGTGAAAGCAACGTCTGAAGTGAATTTGTAACGAGCCGAAAGGCGTCCGAAAAGTCGAAGACCAACTCAGTGAGTTGCAGTGAGTTATCGCAGTTATCTCTGCCAGCAAAGGACATGCTTCAATTGAATAAGAAGAAAATTACACTTAAACGCTGCGGCGTGTCGACAACTACAGGACCCAAGAGTTCATCTGAGCAGCTGGTCTGAAAGGGGCAAGGAGAATGGGGAGTGGGGAAATGGGGCTACATTGAATCAAGGCAAGGTCAGCATTAGTTGAGCGTCCTTTGATTGGATTGCATTCATCAAAAGCCAATTGAAACGATGATTAAAGTGTTGAAATAATATAAAAATATAAGTAATGCATTAACATTTATATTAAATTATATTACTATATCTACATTTATATTTATAACTACTATTTACCGACTGTTACTTAATAAATACTGTAATCCTAATGAATATAGAATACTATATAGGAATACTTATCTCTTCTCTTATTGATATGATTGGGGTTTTCCCAATTTGTCAATATTCCCAGAATAAACACAACTTTCTTTGTAATATAATTCAAGTGTTAATCTTATTATCTTATTTTCTAATGTCATTTTAAATTCTAAGTAATTTCTTTATAACCGTCTGTTTTATTTGACTTTAAATCAATAAATAAATTAATATATATTTGTATTTTTATTTTATTTCTATTAACTGACGTTCGATAGATATTTTTCCATCAACAGTTGCTCAAAATATAAACTATTTCTAATTGATATGTTAACATTTAAATGTAAAACTCAATTAACAATTTCACTTGAAAAGCCATTCACTCGGAAAACGATATTCTCAATGAACTTCGCCTCACACTTTAATGTCAGGAGCAGTGCTTCGGCTGTGTTCTGTTTACAGCGCCAGAAGACATTCCAGCCAACGACAAATAAGCCCCAAATGAAGTTTATTTGCTCAAGCCGTTGACAGACAAACAGTTGCCGCCTCATACTCGCACTCATCTCCCATGCGAGTGCCCATAACACTCATACGCACTGTGCGCCATCTGCATTAACATATCATTAGCCTATGTTGTTGCTGTTGTTGTTGCTGTTGTTGTTGCTGTACGTGTATCCGTATCCGTGTTCATGCCTCTGTTTGTCTGTTTATCTGCGCTTTTGTTTACAATATAGCGTAATCATGTGTTACTAATACCAATAATAAAGCCAATGGGCAATCCTAACCCTAACGCCGCATGAACTTTCTTCCCATATGCCGAAAGGGGAATGGGATGTTGCCGCTGCCGTCGCACCCACTTCAATGTCAGTTCGTGCATGCATAATGAGCTGCAGAGGCGTCTGCTCCACAAACGTGTCGTCCCCGGGACGCACTCGCTTCAAGTGCACTTGTAGAGTCAGTCGAGCCCCGATAAACATTCATAATCGCAATCGAAAGGCGGCGCTGCAGGAAGCAACTGTCTTCTGGCTCCAATTCGGTTTATCTTTGTTTATATTTAATTGCCATTCAATTGGCATTTTGGAATAGTGCAAAAGCGGTCAACAAACATTTTTACAGCTGTTCTCTTCATGCTGATTTGTTAAGCCCACACTTAACCATGATTTTATTGAGCAATTTGAATTCTGAAGCACAAATTTGATATGTTGAAATCCATTTGAAATTATGATGAATTTGCTTTATCGATTTAAGAGATTTTACATATCTTTTCGGCTGCAGACTTCTTTTTTTTTTGGCTAATTTCTTAAGAACACTTGGCCTGGCACTCTGGCGCCTTAAGTAGACTTTGTCTTTATGTGTATGCCTGCTATAGAATCAGATTCATTAAATACTTAAGTAGACGACTCAAGTGCCAAAGTTTAAGTGTTGTTGGGGTTATTATTGCAAAAATATAACAACAACAGAGGCCAGCAATAATTGATGGCTAGATCTTAATTCAACATATGGTAAAGAAAAGTTCTTTATACGTGTATGACTATCGAAAGATGTTAAAACTTTAAAATTTCTTTAACTAAATAGAGTTAAACGATCAAATTGTAGTAGCTGTAGCAGTTTCCTTAATACTGACAGTGTTCATTGTAAGAAAATAATTTTGAAACAACTTTTTGTATTATTTTCTTACTAACCCATAAATTATCTTTTTGGAAGATAAAATTGCATATTTCATTTCCAACTGCCATAACTTTGTTGCTTTAGAACTTTATTCAAAATCCAGAAGAATTGCAAATAGGGTTTTTTTCGGAAGCTCCCCTCATTCATTGTGTTTTTGCATATAATAAGAATAAAATATTCAAGTCTGATAACTGTGTTAAAATTACCACAATTTCTATGTGTATTAACTAAGTGGTCCTGATTTTCTATTGATATTTATTCTGCATATAAATATTTTGCTAAAAATGTTCGGATTTTTCAAACTCTCATTTCAATCTCTATTCGCATTTCATTTATCTTTTAAATATGTATTTAATTTGTAAAGAAAAACGAAGTACATATGTTTGTAAATATATATACTATACTACTTAGTACAATTGTTAACGACTTTAATGTGTTTCCATATAATTAGTTCTGCCCTTAATCGCTAATGTTTCACAAAGTCAATGAATGGCCAATTTGGTTCAATTTGATTGCGTTTACACACATGTAAGACGTTAATCACTTTTGTTTAAGTCTATGCCATGTTCGATATTTGATTTTTTATGAACTTCCCAGACATATTAGGTGGAAAATGAGGAAATCGTAAATAAATCATAGGCATTTGTCTTAATCAAATATTTGTTTGCCGGTTGATGTAAAAAATTGCCACCCACACGGGGAAAGGAACTCATACTGATACTTTTCCCATATATAAAGCTCCGCCCAGTGCGATTATATGTATGTGCTGTGTACATATTTTTAAAATGCCATAAAACTCAACGCGCCAATTTGTAGGCAATTAAATTTTATTCTCTTGTAGGAATTTTGATTTGGCGGCGACTCGGACAACGATTCTGACTGCGACTCTGACTCTGACGTCCGGATTCCGTTTCGTCACAATCATGATCATTGATCATAATGATCGATGTCTGCCATTGGACTTATTGTTGTTTACATTGTCATATTTAGCCAATGTGTGTGTTTTTATTGTTGTTCTTGTTCTTGTTGTTGTAGTAGAATACGTTCCGCCAATTTGCCATATTTTCATAGCCAATTCGACTGGGGCAATTTGTATGGGTATTGATATTTAGCTGAGTCTTTATTTGTTGCCACATGCCTGCAATGATACTTTGTTTATTAGCCCAAATTAGCCAAATAAATGCAACAGCTTTTTGCGGTAAATCATCATTGGATTGGAACGAAGAACCTTGAACAGTCGCCGCACTTTTAGGTTCTCAAGTGGACTTATTGCATTGCACATATTTCTAATCTCTGGGCAAACGCAATCAATGCAAACGGCTGCAAAATGTAGCCATAAATTTCTATAACCGGTAGCTGGGTCAGTTCAGTTGAGGTCCGGTCCGGTCCGGCCCGGTTTTTCTCTCCAAGTGTTCCATCAAATTGAAGCTTTTAAGTCTCCAGGCTGAAGTGCTTGCGTTCTAATTTGCATTGGGGCAGGCCAACAAAATGCGGCAAATGCGCAATTAGCCGCTATTACATTAATAATACGCGTACTTGTCTACCACAATACCATAATAATAATTGAAAAAAAAAGAATGATATCTATGGTATCTTCACAAACGTGTGCACATGTACATTTGGAAAATGGAAAATCAAAAAACCAAATTGAAATTGAAATGGAATGAAAAGCGCACATTGGCCAAAGTGAATTGCCAGCACTTAAGAGCTTAAAAGTAGAAGAACAGAGACTTCTCCCAGCCACAGTCTCTTCCCGTCTCTACTCGTCGCTGTCGCTGTCTCCGTTGACCTTCAGTCGGCGCCGGTGGCAGGCAACTGGAAACCGTCGACAGCATCCACAGACAGACACCGTCAACTGATCATGTAATCATGCGTGTGGCTTTGTTTACAAATCACGCCTCGGTCCGGCTACTTGTCGTCCTGCCCCAGACAGGACTCACTTGAGTGTGTCGGCAGTCAATGATCGAGCAGTGAAATATGTGTGAATGTTTAATCCTGATATGGTACACTGACTCAAGTGGCCAGCGCCTTTGGCAGACATTAATTGCTTCAATATTTTGACCAATACTCGCATTTGTCAAGTGCTTTGTTAACTTGTGCGGTCGGTCGGTCGATGTCCAAGGTGTCCACAGTCAGACAGTCAGTCTAATTGGTAAGCTGTCCAAGCTGACAAGTTGCCGCCAGTCGGGAATTGTCTAGACTATCTATGTCCTGTTTAGTTTATTTTGATTTGCGCCACAGGACACGGCGGTTTGCCCACAATTGCAACATATTAGCTGACAATGTTTTGTCGCCCCTGAGTGGCAGTGTCAGCTATGGCGCGACGACTGCAACTGCAACGGCAACGGCAGCGGCAACGGCAACAGCGACCACACATAAGACGCAAATAACCCAAACCATACTTCAAATAAGCAAAACGTAAAACAACAACAAACAATACAGAGGCAACCGCAACACGACAGCCACATTTAATGCACTCCAAGTCGAGCTAGTTAGTCTCAGTCCCAGTTCATAGCGTTCAACCTCAGTCCCCATCAGCCAACAGCCATCAGCCATCAGCCAACAGCCATCAGGTGTGCGGTGGCGTTGACTTTGTGGGTCGCCGATGCTGTGCCGCTTTCTGCCCCCTTTCAGCGCCCCAACTCGTCCGTTAGAAGCTAGAAGCGAAAATTGTTTATGCTACTTTGTGAGCAATAAAAGCGCAGGCAGCGAACATATAATGTTGCCCATGTGGGTGGTCGACAACTCTCCAGCATACACAGAGCGAAAAAATCAGCTATAATTCACACATTTAAAACTTTAATTCTTACTAAAATTGCAAATTACTTAAGACGATAAACTCTATATTATTTCTAGTACAATTTCTTCTGTTCGAAAATTTTACTATTTTAATATATTATCCACTTTTTGTTACTCTATTTTCAAAGTTATTTTTTTTCGGGTTGTGTGGTCCGATTTATGTTAAATATGTACCGTTTTGTTAAATGACTTGTTACCAATTTGAGAATAATTTTAAAACTCTACTCTGAAATAAGCTCAGATGCTTGCTGTTAAAGAACTCGATCAATATAATTTTGCAGTTTCCAATTGAATTAATTTTTTGTCGTTAAATTTTGTAAGCACAAAAAAGAAGATGATAATCGCTGGATACTAGATCCGTTCTATATGGTGAATGTATTAAAACTTCCCATCCTTTAGTTTGGTGCGCTTTATTATTGTTGTACCTTTCCTATTGGCCAATTCTAGTCGCTTCTGGTCAATTGCAATCTTCAAACGGTGCAATTGTTGACAATAGAGGTCAGAGTTGAGTGTTTGCCCATATGAAAGCAGCTCATGGTAGATGATTCCCTTTCAATCCTACTAATCGCACATATCATTCCTGGCTGTTAGTTCTAGTTTGGCTACCGTTTCAGCTGATTCACCGCGCTTTGACCGGCATTGTTTTCTCACAACATTGTCGAATATGATCCACTTTTCATCACCACTCAGCATACGTTTAAAAAATGGAACGATTTCATTACGTTTGGCCAAGGATTGCATCTATGCATACTGCAGACTTTAATCAAAATTGTGTTAACATCATTTGTAAGCCTAGGATGTTATATAATTAGTCCAGCTATCAGCGTGGTTGTTAAAGTGTTTCAATTGGTGTAAAATTAAAAACAGATTGACTATAGAAATTATTCTGTTAAATTTACTAATCATTTCTTAGTGTCCAACGAACTTTTCCCCAAAAATGACAAGCCGAAACCATTGGGAATTCTATCAAGATTTAAGATTTAGGAACCTTATCACGTTTAAGGATACACTTAAACTCGGCGACGAGCTAGATACCATGATATTTATAACTTTATACTGCCTGTTAAATGTATCATAATAAATAAATTAATTAAGGAACCTTAAGTTAAGATTTTACGATGTTTTCTGTGAATATTCGCTGTGGAAAACTGTTTCAAATCCGATATCTGAAATGATATATATAATTGTCGACCTAATTTCTAGTAAATTTAGAGCTTTACTTTATTTAAAATTCTTTTCTCTTATAAAGAGATTATTGGCACTTGCGGCTAAAGGATTTCTATGCTGTATTCTGTAATTTATAGTTTGTATTCGTAACTTAACTTAACTTAATTTAAATTAATAATGATTCTTATCATTTAAGACCTAAGTTTTAAATTGCATATAATATAATTTTATTGCTAAATTCTAATTAATGTGTCGACTGTTTTCAGTTTATGTTAAATAAATAAATAAAGTATGGATTTTACTTTATTTGAGGTGATTGCAACTTTATTATCGTACAGCGTTTTCGCTCTGTGTACTGATTGCCAGAGTTCTACTTCATTCAAAATGTTTTTCGCTTGAATATAGATTATATTTACTTGGTTAAAGAATGTATATTCGTATTTAACTACTTAATAACTTATATTAAATATGAGTTTTAGTAATCACAAGTTCAACTTTCTAGGTTATTTGAACTTAATTTTAATATAATATATTTGTTTTCGCTCTGTGTGTGATGTGATCGGTGGTGGTGCATTGGTGTTGCTGATGGTGTTGCTGGTGGTGTTGCTGATGGTGTTGCTGGTGGTGTCGGGTTATGGTTATGTAAATGCCGATGTCAGTGGCCGCGTGCTAATCACCGGCAACTCTTCAAACTCGCTCGTGTGGAATTGATCCAAAGCATTGTATTTGCTCAGAAGGATGAAGGATGAGACGATGAAGTGTAGATTGTAGCTGCTAATCCCTGTGAGAGCTGTGCCATAATTGAATTGATTTCTGGTGAAAGCAGCCACTTGTAAGTGTCGGTGGGGGGATAGGTCGTCTAGCAATCTGGAGTTTTGGAGTGGCAACCGCATAATTTGACTTAATTGTGTCATTATGAAGCGCTATCTGTGCCTACGGCCTGGGAAAGAGTACGGCGGATTGAGTAGTACGCCTACTCAAGTCAAGTGCGGCTTTGAGCCCATTAACGCCTTAAAAGTCAATGATGACTGCCGGTTTTAGATAGTTTTTTTTTTTTTGGTTGTTTCTCTGCAGTTTGTTGACCTTTTCTTTGATAAGCTCACAAGTTCACAAGTGCAGTGGGAACTTTGGCCTGTAATCGGAATGATTTTGATTTATGGTAAAAAGAAACTCAAATTTTGTTGCTTGTTGTTTCTAGGTACATGTATTTATTTTCATTTGTCAATAAAATCGACATCATTCGCATTTTGATTTACGCAACACATCAACAAGCAATGAAAACAAATCGCTCGCAAATCATTTCGCAATTTTGCCAATTTCATATTTACGTCTTCATAATTTGCACTCAGTTTTTGCCATTTTTCGATATTATGCTCGACGCGCTATAGATTTTGATTCGCATTCTGAATGATTTCTATTTTTGTTGCCTAGCAGGGCCGGGTCTGCTGTTGTTGGACCAAAGCGTGCCGGGAAGCGCCATCCGTTGGTGTTTATATGATCAGGATTGAGAATATGGGCACAATTCGGCTACAGTCTGTTTGAGTAAACCACAAAATTACAATAGAGCTATCGATTGATAAATTGATATAAATTAAGTCAAATATTGACCTAAATTGGTAGCTGGTGTATGTATTATTTTTTTAAAACACATTAATAGGTTCCACAAAAATCAGCATCCAATATTTAAACATAACGCCTGAATTTAAGGTTCGTTTTTAAACTAACTAAAATTTTAAAGGTGTGTGTCTAGGATTTGCATGCAGCATGGTTTGCAACATCACTAGTTGGGACACAAACTAGTATACGATTTGCACTGCTTAGCAAGAGCAGCGTAAGCAGTTCTTCAGTGAACTACTTGTTTGAACTGTTCGTGAGTTCGGACTCAAATGAATTGTTCGAAAGCTGCTTGCATGAACCAGTTCTTAGAGAAGACATTAACCAGTATTTCAAGCACTGCTTGTGTAAATATTATGTGAAAGCAGTGCAAACATAACCAGTGCGGCCGAAAAAGCTTTTTTCTCGTCAAAACTGACTTTTTTATAAGTCGAAATGCAGGATGAAATCTAGAGAACGCGCAGTTGGAGTTCTGGCTTATTAAAATGTGTTTTCTTTGTTTTTCCATAACAAAATATAGGTATTTCGCTACTACAAAATTGAGTAATCTGAGGAGTAAGTGAGGAAGGAACATTTGAAATGAATTGAAAATTTAATTTGTGACAATTCTTAAATTATTCGCTAATCTTGAACAACTTACTAACTAATATGTTCTAATTGCAGTTAAACAAACAGTATGAGTATCGTATTCTGCAATTCAAGCTTGAATTAAAACTCAATTTATTTATAATTATATTTCATACGCCAACTATGTATATTTAGACCCTTTACTTTTTTGAAAAAAAAGTAAAAAAGGGTCTATTAAGTTTGTCAAAAAAAAAATGTGCGTAACAGGTCGAAGGAAGTCCGGCAGACCCCATAAAGTATATATATTCTTGATCAGCATCACCAGCCGAGTCGATATAGCCATGTCCGTCTGTCCGTCTGTCCGTCTGTCCGTCCGTCCGTCTGTCCGTCTGTCCGTCTGTCTGTATGAACACCTAGATCTCAGAGACTATAAGAGCTAGAGTCACCAAATTTGGTATGGTGATTCGTCTATGGGCTAAGCAGATCAAGTTTATCTTAAAATTTTGACACGCCCCCTTCCGCCTCCGTAAATCGAGAACAAAATTTTTGAAAGTCCATAAAACGAAAAATATTAAAGCTAGAGTCCTGAATTTTGGCACACAGGACGGGTATCCGGGTCCTAACGTATCCTGAAAATTTCATCGTGATCGGATGGTTATCTCGGAAGATATTCAAAAAAATCTTAAAATCCCATATAATGGTCAATTTTAAAACTGGAGCCTTGAATTTTGGCACACTGGACAAGCATCGGGGTCCTAATGTATCCTGAAAGTTTCATCACGATCGGACAATAAACTCGGGAGTTATTCAAAACCCAATATTACTGAGTGTCGGACCAAAGGAAGAAGAAGAGCATGTTGACGTAACAACGCACTATGGGGTACTATCTATTAGTGTCACTCTTATTTCCGTTTAGAAGAATAAGTAAAGGGTCTCTCATAGTCGACTTCGACTGTAGCCTTTCCGACTGGTTTATTTTAAATTGCATAAACTTATATGATAGTGACATAATTTACAATCAGTTAACACAGTAAAATTATACATAGTACTTCTTTGCCTACTTATGCGGTTGTATTTGTTGTGTGGCGAATTATTTAGACAAAATCACAAGCAATTTATATGAAATTTAATACTATAATTAGGAAAATTTTATTTAAAGAAAATGTTTGCGTTTTCTTTTTTGGCAAATTAGAAGTCGTGTGTGTGCATTTTCATTTATAATCAGCAATTTACAAATTGGGCTAATTGTGGTAACTAGTTGCCCCGTTCCGGTTGAGGGTAGAGCAGCTTGCCATCCGAGTAGCGCATCAAAGTCATCATCTTCAGCATCCGGAGGTCCTCCTTGTCTCGGCTAGAGTTGCTCGCATGGTGGTTGTTACTCTGGGGTTGCGATTGCCGGCATCGCATGGGATCTGCTGACTGGTCGGGTCTTTAAAATACTCAAGTCATTAACATTCTCTAAAAAGCTTTTGTTCGCTGACAATTGTTTCACACTCTGCACATCCTTTTTCAGCTCCTCCATGTCTCGTTTCAGTTTGGCTCGTCGATTTTGGAACCAGGTGATGACCTATGGGAATAGGTTAACAAATTAAGTTATTGACTTCTAGCTAATACCATAAGCAATTTGATTATTTCAATACTCACCTGAGCATTCGATAGGCCCAGACCGGCGGCAATTTCATCTCGATCCGCAGGAGAAAGATATTTCTGATAGAGAAACCGTTTCTCCAGCTCAAAGATCTGTTGATTCGTAAATGCTGTGCGGGATTTGCGCTTCTTCTTTGGATTTGACCTCGTCTCGAAGAGATTCAGCGTGGAGGGATCTGAAATGGGTTGAAGATAAAGCATTAACAAATGTGTGATGTGGCTCGTAAAGTTTGAATCGATCTGTCAAGATGTTATACGATCACAAAATACAAAGTAAACTCAAAGGGTCGATTGATCTGAACAAAACGTTCATTCAACCTTTATCGGCCACTATTAACTTTATCTTTCTGGGCATTTGTAACTGGTTTGTTAGCTTTTACAGCCTCTAAGCCACTTTCATTTCAATCAGCACACTAGTTAAAACAATTTCAAACACACACAATCTGACAATCCAATGGAATTCATAATAGTGAACATATTAAGGGGTGGTGGTAGGGGGGAGGGGGGATTATAAATGCCCATAAAGCATGAAAAGAGTGTGGAATCTCTAGCTCCTTTGTTTTATATATAGCCCTCGCTTGATGTTACCCGATCGTCAAGTTTTATGGCCGTTGATGCTTCCAGCCCAGTTTTGGACTTCTTTAATGTTGGTTTACTTGATTCTGTCGATTTTTATTGGCCTCTGCGCGTTGAATGATTTCCTTTATGGGAATCTGCTTGTTGTTCTTGTTTTCTTAAGCGTTTCGATTGGGATTTGATTTGGTTTTGATTGCCGGTATTTGTTTTGTTGGCATGTTTAAAGGTAATACGCCCGCTGATTGATGTTTTTCGAAAGTATTCCGAATCCGCGGCGGAAATCACATTAAGCATTCTTATTGTTTATTTATTTATCGCCAGTTTTTCAATTTTTTTTCGCGCCTTTCGATGAACAGTTTTTATGAATGCATAAATTTGTGTTTAGACATTGCCCAAATGATCGCTTACCAAGCAGCTACTCAGATAAAGTGCCAGCGGAAATGGCTGCCCTTATGGCCAGGCTAAGATAGCGGAAGCCAATGACAATGGCAGCTGTATAAGGATATTCAACCCCTGATGACAACAACAACTCGAATTGTTGTTGTTAAACATGACGGACAATTAACAATTAATGAGACTCAGCTCAGGGACGAGCACGAATGAATTGAGGGGTTGTTTTCTGATCGAGCATTGCCCAATGCCATTTTGACACTCATGTGATGTGTTTATTGTAAAGTTCATTTATCTAGATTGTCAAACACGCCCTTTTCTAGTCGACCTGCGGGCCATGGAAGCGCATTATTGATGGACAAGTTATTTAACAGTTGACCAAATGCGAGTTTAATTATAATAAATGTAATGTAACTTGGGATAACTTGCCACGTATTAAACACGCTCTTACATATCTATGTATTTAGTAAATTATATAGTTTAATCTTAGCTCAATTTATGAATAACAACAAGTTTATTTGCATTTAAAGAACTTCAAAATTATTTAACCCTTAATACCAAACCATATCTTCTCTTTAGACCCTTTACTTTAAAAAACAAAGTTAAAAGGGTCTATTAAGTTTGTCAAAATGTGCGTAAGAGGTCGAAGGAAGTCCGGCAGACCCCATAAAGTATATATATTCTTGATCAGCATCAACAGATGAGTCGATATAGCCATGTCCGTCTGTCCGTCTGTCGTCTGTCCGTCCGTCCGTCCGTTTGTCCGCCCGTCTGTCCGTCCGTCCGTTTGTCCGCCCGTCTGTCCGTCCGTCCGTCTGTCCGTCCGTCTGTCCGCCCGTCTGTCCGTCCGTCTGTCCGTCCGTCTGTCCTTCCGTCCGTCCGTCCGTCCGTCCGTCTGTCCATCTGTCCGTCTGTCTGTATGAGCGCCTAGATCTCAGAGACTATAAGAGCTAGAGTTACCAAATTTGGTATGGTGGTTCTTCTATGGGCTAAGCAGATCAAGTTTATCTTAAAATTTTGACACGCCCCCTTCCGCCTCCGTAAATCGACAACAACATTTTGGAAATCCCATAAATCAAAAAATATTAAGGCTAGAGTCCTGAATTTTGGCACACAGGACGGGTCACAGGGTCCTAACATATCCTGGAAATTTCATCGCAATCAGATAGTAATCTCGCAAGTTATTCAAAAAAATCCCATATAATGGTCAACTTTTTAAAGTGCAGCCTTTAATTTTGGCACACAGGACAAGCATCGGGGCACTAATGTATCCTGAAAATTTCATTGCGATCGGATAATAAACTCGGAAGTTATTCAAAACTCAATATTACTCAGTGTCGGACCAAAGGAAGAAGAAGAGCACATTGACATTACAACGCGTTATGGGAACTATTAGTGTTACTCTTATTTACATTTTGAAGAATAAGTAAAGGGTCTCTCATAGTCGACTTCGACTGTTGCCTTTCCGACTGGTTTTAAGTTAATTACCTACATAAATGTAATACTTTCTTAGTTATATTCTATAATTTGTAAATTTTGTTTAGTTTGATTTTAAACACTGTAAGAATAATAGTAAAATCATGATCTAAAGTTAGAGTCTTCTGCAAGTTATAAATCTGTTTCAAAATAATTTTATAGGCTTATCTATATTAACGCAAATGGAAATTGATTGATAATTTAAAATAATTATTTGTAAAATACCGAAATCTTGCTCTATGGTTGAAGTCATCGAACCGAAACTTTTCCAAAACGTTGCTATGTTTACTATGTTTTTTTAATTTGAAGCTTACATACACTGATCAAGTAATTATCTTCAGAAAATTCGAATTAGCCACAAATCGAGGCGAGTTGCCAATTAAGCTTTGGCCAATAGAACGCCCACTCTAGCAACAAATTGGTCGTGCAGCATGCGGCAAGTTGGCCACGCCTCTTATTAAAAGTTGCAGTTGCTGCCAGTTGACCAAAAGGCCGCCAACTTTAGAGAGTTACAAGTTGTAGGTGTGTGTAAGTTTGTGTTTTGGACATTTGTTGCGCTTTATTAATTATGAAAACCTTTGCGGCATGGGTTGGTCAAGTCGTGGTGCTCTTAGCTTAAACTGAAGTTACACTAACAAGTTGTACACACACACACACACACACAGTTATTCAAATTGGCCAAATGAATTATGGCCTGCACCCACAGACGACAGTTCGGTCTGGGGCAGAACAAACAATGTCATCAGCATAACTAATCATAATGACAGGCGAGTAAGCAAGACTGAGAGTGAAAGAGACAGATAGAGAGAGAGAGAGAGTGAGGGAGATGGAGAGATCAGGCATATCAAGCGTTGGCGACTTGGCCAAAATAAGCATAAGTTATGCCAGTTGGAGAGCGTTGCTAATTGAGACACAAACAAAATGACGCATTGTCCTCGGGCAGGACAAAGTAGAGCTGGGCTTGGTATCTAGACTGCTAGACTTAATACCAGTAATACTATATGCCATATGACGTGCCTTATCGCTGACAGATCAAACTGGGAAGGTTTCTTCGAGCCTAATGGCGTTGGCGGTAATTAGGAAAATTAAGTAGCTGCCGCGCACAGACATAAATTAACAGCAATTCATTAAACGCTGCTCGAATCGACGGCATTAAAATGCATGTAAAGAAAATGAAAATGAATCCAAAGAACGCATCTCTTTTAGCTCTCAAGCTGCTTAAGTGTCAAAGTGGAATGAAAAGCAGAGCACAGCAATTATGTTAATTAAGAGGCAACAAAAGAGAGCAGAGGGGGATGATGTGGAGAGAGGGAAAAACGATTCAATTAAAGCCAACTGCAGATCAATCAGCCAACAGCCTGCGGTTGAAAGTGCAGTGTCTAATCCGGACCAGAAAATAATAAAAGAAAACCAACAACAGCAGCAAAGTCAGTAAAAGCCTATGAAGATCGAAATCTAGAGATCAATGATGTTGCCTGTTGGCTGTTGGTTGTTGGGTGTTTGGCTATTAGGTGCTACCAAGATGAGTATCGCTTGGAAAATGTATTGGGCACAAGGTGCTGTTCTCACGATCGTCAAGCGTTCGAGTTCGAGTTTATGCTCTGTGTAAGATGAGCTGATCTACCTAGAGAGTTGCTGGCGAGGCAGGAGCATGACATGTGGAATGTGTTGTGTTGTGTTGTGTTGTGTTTTTGTCGGCAACGGAAGACTCAATTAGAAGCCGATTGTGGGGATTTATGAGCACAAGGAATTTCACATTCTTATTTTGGGAAGCCTTTAGCCTGGACTAAATACCTGCCAATAGCTTTATAACTTTGCCGCCGCAACAACGCAAAATTATGACAAAGCGTCGTCGGCCTTCGAATGCAAAAGAGCCGCAGCGACAAAGAGTTTTGCTAAAAGCGTTAATTACCTGCCCCAACCCTCTGTCAAATTGACGGCAAAGGGAGGCCAAGAACACAGATCAGACTAAGCCAAGACGACTCGCAGTAGAGCTGGAAGCGATCTGTTGTTGCAGCCCCAAAAGCGAACCACAAATTGCGTTGTCCAGAAGCTCGAAAGCGTAATCAAAAACTAATTTTAATCCTGTTTGGGGCCACGCTGATGAGGGATCAGATTAATGCGACGCACTCACTCACTCACGGGCCCCGAAGATGTGATACGAAGAGTGAAGACGATACAGAGATCGGATCGGAATGGGAACGATCTTCATTTTAGCGGTAGGTCCACGTTAATTTATTCTAAATGGCTTTTTGAAATCTCCGAAACAAGGCAAGAAATTTACTTATGACATGCGCAGCGACGCTGGCGTCGGCGTCGGTAGTTCCAACGTTCCAAAATGTAACATAACCACGAAATCCCCTAAAATTCCCAAAATGCGGATGATGATGATTCAGACAATTCAGGCTGGGCCCCAGCATATTTTTCTCACTTTGGCGTGTCTGCGTGTTGTTAGCAACGAAATTGATGAGTTCGAGCAGGTTATAAAACCCGATACCTTTTAGCTACCTTTTGTTATTGTTGTTGTTGTTGTTGCTGCTGCTACCAAAAGCCGAAATACAATAACACAAATTAATATAAGAAGATGAGACAAATTTAGCCGCCGACAAAAGAGAGTTGCGCTTTGAAACGATCTCAAAACTCGAAGCACGAAGTCGAACTCCATAACGAGAAAGTTATAAATTTAGGTATTTTCATTTAGGTTGCTTACGAACTAAACTAATAAATGGGGATTCCATTCAACAACCGGTGGGGTCTCCAAGTTGTCATCGTTGGCTGCTTGTTTACACGCTCGTAATGCGTTCAATAATTTCATATATTTTGTTGAAGGTTTTTTCATTATTATTAAGTTTTCTAGTTGCCCTTCTCAGCGGGTAGTTGCAGTTATTCTCCCCGTCGTGGACAATGCGAGTTTTTGCTCATGTTGGCCCGCAGCTGTTTTGGTAAGTAAGCGCAGTTACATGTTGTAAACATTAACATGGCTAATAACATTTTCAAGTGCCTGCAATTTTCGGTGCCAAAGAACATGTCAACGTCCCTGGGGGCATATAATCAACTCTTCTTGTCGTTGTTGTTGTTGTTGTTGTTGTTGTTGTAATCAATGGCAGCATGCGAGTAATTTCTTCATATTATTGAGGACTTTCTTTTATACAGCCGCAATTTGTGTTTTTTTTTGGGATGGAAGGGCGTTAAGGGGGTTATTCCCCAAAAAGAAAAAACATAAACGGCCAAATCAACAAACCGTTAGCGCGCCATGTTCCTTCACTTTTGATGGCCCCAAAAAACGAAAGAAAACACGGATGTAAGCGCCGGTAATTCATCAGGCGAGAATGAGTCTCAGTCGCTTTCACATAAGCATACATACATACATATAATACACTAGTATGTATGTATACGTAATTGCCAGCCAAGGAATGGTATGTACAAATATAAGCATGTATTATGATATTTTGATTGATTTAAATGGCTGGCAAATCAATTGCAACTCCAACGCAACTCTGCAAACGTGGTCATCCTTAATTCAATAATGAATACGTAAAGCGATGTTTAAGTCTCAACTATGTGGATGGCCACACACACACACACACATACACACACACACACACCGCTACATTCTACTTTCCGGCTTACCAATCGATCTGGCAAGAACTGTGCAAAAGCTTTGAGAATCGCGACGTCTTCAACTTCGTCGTGGTCTTCGTTTTCATCTTCGTCGTGGCCGTCGTGTCGGCCCGGCCACAAAGCGTCGGCGCTCTTTGATCAGTATATATGAAATACTATGGCCACGCCCTTTAAAAGGTAGATTAAACGAGATGGCGCTCGGCCAACATATACTTAAGTTAACGTTACGTAAAGAGCAATGAAGTCAGTCAGACGGTAGACGACCAAGTTGAAGACGACAACGACGACGGCGACGTCCAGCTCGACCTGAACTTGGACTTCCATGTCTGCATGACGCTTGCAACCCGAGGCGCACTTTGCTGCAGTTGCACGATCGGGTCAGACAGTGGGCCACAATAATCAATTGACAGCTCATTTGTTTGCAATAATGTTTATAGAATATGTTATGGCAAACCAGCTTATAAGACCCGAAAGTTTTAAGGAATGGGATTCTGAATTTAAGAATTTGTCATTTGTCATTTGGGACGGTTTAAGAAGATTCTTACCACAACATAGATGAGGAATAAATAATTGAAAATGTATATAATGAATTAATTCTCAAGGCCCAAGAAAAGAAACAAATAAAGGATTGGATTTAGCAGATGCATAAAATCATATAAATATTTGAGAATGTATATAATGAATTAATTCGCAAAGCACAAGAAAAGAAACAAATAAAGGATTGGATTTAGCAGATGCATAAAATCATTGAATATTGATCTGTCATTAACTAGAATTCTCTTAAAGAATTACTTAGTTTTTAGAGCAATTATCAAGAAGTATTTAAAAAGAATGCAACTAAAATAAGGACTAAGTTGAAATTCATTAATAATATAAAAGATTATTGTTATTTACTCTGAAGTTAAACTTATAAATTGAAAGATTTATTTGTAGCTTAAAAACCATTCCATTTATGAGTTGAACTTTATGTGTTCAATTACTAAATTGATCTAAAAACTCAATGCGGTTTTCTTCTTTTATCATATTAATCGTTTCTCTGGCTAATTCTCTTATTTTATTCCACAGTGCGAGAATTGCTTGGTCAGAGCAGAAATAATAAAAATTGTGTGGCTTTTGCAATTTTAATGCAGCTTCCAATGCAGAGGGCGCAGATACAGATACACAGACTCGAGACTCCGATACAGATACAGATACAAAAGCAGAGTCGCGATCACAGTCTACATAGCCTCCGAGTTGCCACTTGGCACTTGGCTTCAGTTTTGGCAAGTGAGTCTTGAGTCCATTGGCTGCCGTTGTTCATTGCCCATTGCCCCAGTACTACATCATTTTTATGTTTGCATGGCTTTTAAAAAGGAGACTAAAGTGTAGAAGATGAGAGGGAGGCGGGGGGGGGGGGATTGACTGCGATTCTGGGCTGAGATGTGGGGCGGTAGTTGGCGGCGTTGTTAAGTGAAAATCTGGCTGTGCAATCGCTAACATCAGCTAACAATGGTCATCATCATTAAAATGCGATCAAAGAGCGGCGAATTTCTTCTGATCTTACACTCGTTACCCAACGCATTCGGTATGAGTCCTGTTTTACCCCCACCCCCCCTGTTTCCCACTGCACTGATTGAGTGACCTTCCTTGCCCACTCAATGTAGGCCAAACGGAGGCAGACTTGGGCCGAACTCAAAGTGTTAGTTGTCTTAATGTCTTTATAAGTAGTACTCTTTTATATAAACGTAGTATCGGTATTTGTATGATGTAGTATGTTACGGATAGTTGGCAAGAAATATGCTTGTAATCAAAACCGTTTAAAAAACTACACACTAATTGAGTTAGAAGTTCGCTGGGACTTTGAACTGGCCGACAGATAAAAGGGACCGACGTTTTATTGGTGGCACAACAAAAAGCGTTGACAACAGCATAAAGCCAACAATGCCCCCAGGCTGCCAATAGGGCATAGATACAATGATACTAGATGAATGAATCGACACGATGATGATGATGATGATGCGATGCGATGCTGAACAAACCGCTAACATGGCCCGAAGACATTGTTCAATCGTGTTGGTAACTCAGCTGGCCTAATGAGCATTAGCTGAATTTGTATATTACAATAACAATAACAATACGCGTTGATATTATGACAAGCTGTCATAAATTACAAATTAATGAAACGGCACGCAATGTCTGGCCAGGATCGAAGCCCTTGCTCACGAGTGAGCGGGAAAAGGGGAGCGACTGCAGGTAGTTGGCCGTAACATCTATCTGTATCTTAAACTCGATTCTCATCGATGTTGCTCAGGTGGCGGCATTGGCACCGCATTGACTTGCCTACCTTACACCTTCGAGCAGGCGAGATCAAAGACCGCACTGCCGACTTAATAACATAAATTAATCTTCTCATTGTTAAGCAATCTGACTAGCGTGCAAGAGCAAGACAGAGATGGTAACAGAAAGAGAGAGACAGAAAGAGTGGAAACTGTTGCAGTGACTGTGCATGCGTGCCAAAAATTACAGAGGAACACGCTTTAAATGTGGTTATATGCTAATTCCCTTGCCATCGACTAACCAGGCCCAGTTAACGCACAGCGCACACAGACAACAGAACAACAGAACAAAAAAAAACGGCACTTAATTTGAATTTGATTTGATTTGGATTTGATTTCATTCATTATTTTTACCGGGTAATAACTCGGTGTGAAAGAGAGGCGATCGTTGAGTTCAGCGAGCGTCGAGCAAAGCAAATCAGTTGGCAAAATGAGTTGAATACCCTACGCAAAGGGTATTATAAAGTAGGGCTGAAGTGTGGCACACACACACTTTCGATCTCAGTAGAAGAAAGGAATACATAAATGATGAATGATCAAAATGTAATATTATATATATATAAGTATATCAAGGCTGCAAGGTTCTTTGGTTCGAATCATAAAAGAACATTTCGGTTTGACTCACAGATCGGTTTGAGGAATGCCAGAATCAAAAGGTTTGGAATGGATCTTCTTTTTGATTTAAAGAAGACAAATATATTATTTTCTTAACTGTTTTGTGCTATTTTACATTATTTTATATCCTATAAAATCATATAATAAAAGTACTCTTTAAGGAATCTAATTTAAAATACTATTTGTATACAATTAAATATTGAAAAATACATAAAAAGTATAAAATATACGTAATTATTTATTAATCAATCCATTATTTGTTTACTACGATCTGTTTTCCACCAGTTTGCAACCTTGATTTGTCTATTTTGTTAATATAGTATGAATTCATCACCTTTTGAAATTATTAAGCAAATCTCCATATTATTTTAAAAGTAACTTTAATTGAGATATTGTTTAAGTTTACATGACTTCAGCTGGAATATATATACTTTTCCCAGCAAGTGTATTAAATCTTCGGCTAATCAATGTTAGTTTTGCCTTTTGTAGTTGTTGTTTTATTTTGTTTTATGTGTGAGATCAAAGTAAATATGCCGCCGGCCGTCTAGTAGATGAGAGGAAAGAAGAGAGTTGTGGTAAGATCGAAGACCGGAGGGCAAATCAAACGTGGCAAATATGTAGAAGATTTTGATCGAACAACGATGACGACGTCGACGCCGACTGAGCTGATCAGCAGCCGTAAAGTATTTGAAATGACTTTCCGGCATGAGTGAGTGGAAAATGAAACGAGCGCAGCAAATTAGCCAATCAACGCCCATTAGTAGGCAAGGAAAGGGTATATTGGAATTTATGATAAATTTCCGTTAATGCGCACGCAGCAGTCGCAGTCGCAGTCGCTGTCGCAGTCGCTGTCGCTGTCGCAGTCGCAGCTTCAACTGAGCCAAGGCACGAGCAGAACTCACAATTCAAAAACAAGTTAATTTTTTCAGTTTGAATATAATTCGCCTTGGCTTGCTAACTTGGTAATCCAACCCGCAGCAACCCCTTCTGTTGCCATGTCTGCAGTCCGGCTCACGGGATCGTCGCTGTGATAAAGCAGGTAATTTTATAACGCCGCTGCGTACGCAGCAGGACGACCAACAGTCTGGCTATTAAACAAGTGTATATATGTATGTGTGTGTGTGCGTGTGAGTGTGCGTGTGCTAATAACACATAATTTTCTTGTAAAACAACCGCTGCGCATCGTTATCGTTATCGTTATCATTATTGTGCATTTTTATGTGCGCCTGCATGTTGACTGCCTGCCGTTGCAGTTGGCAAAAGGCGTTGGCTGATTTCATGCAGCCCATCTCCCCTCCCGGCCACCTTTGTAGTAGCTCCAAGTTGGAAGTTGCGTCGACAATATTATTTTATTTATGTTTATCGATATTGCCGGACAGATAAGCGGGAACTCTTAATCTTTTTTTGCATGTATTTAAGGTGCGCTCGTAGGTTTCTTTTTTAGTGAGAGCAGTTAAATGAGTCGCTAGTTGCATGTTGCAAGTTGAAAGTCCAAAAAACAGAAAGAGATATATAGAGAGAGAGGGAGAAAAGCAGAGAGTGCGAAAGAAAAAGAAGGAAAAAGCTGAAATAGAGAATAAGTGGGGGGAGTGTAAGCAATCGATGAGCAATTGTAAATGGGGTGAGAAAATGAAACAATAAGGGGAGCTAAAGTACTATATATAATAAATGAAATAACTAAAAGAAAGGGAGAGAAAGAGGGAGTAAGACATCTAAGAGAGAGATGGAGAGTTGGACAGTCAGAGACAATTGGGACAATTTAAGATATAAGTCGTTGGAGATTGGTAAAAGAAAGATGGAACAAATTGAAAATAATAGACACTATGAAGAAGGTCCCCCTGAAGACATGAGGAAAGATGCAGAAAGCAAGAGAAAGAATTATAGAGAGAGAAAGAGGCAGAGAAAGAGATAGAGTTTAGGAAAAAGTAAGAAATAAGATGGTGAGTGAGTTAGATAGGAGCGAAATTGCAACAAACTTAAAGCTTCTTAGGCGTCTTTAGTTTGAGATCTGAAATGCCTACAAATTATGCTTAAATTGAACCTTTCTGAAAAACAAACTATTAAGTTTGATTTCGGTTTTAATTGAGTGTATTTGATTTAAGGTTGATTTCAAAATATAAAATAGTTGGATTAAAATATAATCACAACATATAAGACACTTTTAATATATTTCAAATAATTATTTATATGCTTGCACTTAAAGTAACTTTTTCAGTGGCTTTTGTAATTATTTTTATCACCAGCTTTTCTGTAACTGTTTTTTCCTGTGATCCTGGCCCGGACATTAGCCATAACAAGGGCCCAATGGCATTGCATGTTGCAACTCGAACTAGTTAGAGTTATGGACGGCTGGCATGACAAATAAACTGCGAGTGACTGACCATAAATTAAAGTATCAAAATGCGTGTGTTACAGTCAGCTAGAGGAAGGGGTAGAGGTTGGAAGAGGGGAGATGGGGTGGAGGGGAGAAGGGTTGGCGGCTGCTTAAAGGCGGCGACGGTCACCTGACGACATGTCGTAGCCAATTGTTAAGCCGTTGATATATTTGGCCAAGTGTACACACACATATATACATTTATACGTATGTGTGTGTGAGCCAAACAGACAAGCCGAGGCGGCTGTTGTGAGGTGGGCGTGTTACACCTTTTGCGTGTGTAATTGCACAGCTCGTTGGATCAAACAAGAAACAAGAAAAGGCATAAAATAAAAAAAACAATAAATTATCAACAATAATATGCAACAATTTAAAGCTGTTGTTGTTGCTGTTGGCGCTGCAGCTGCTGCTGTTGCTGCTGTTGCGTCGCAAACAACGCGCAGATTTATTTAATTGCTGGCGACACACACACACACACACACACACACACACTTATACACATAACTGTGTTTATTGCAAATATGTATGAAAATGCGACAACTTTTGCTTTTGCTGCCTAAGCGCTTGCTGCCGACGTCGCTGTCGCTGCCGCTGCCGTTGTCGCTGTCAACGTCTCTGTCGGCGTCCCTTTTTTTTTTTGCTGCTGTCGCCGGCGTCGCGATCTTGGAATTTATTTAATTAAATCTACGCCCCGTTGACTGCCGCTGCCTTTGCCGCTTAGGCTCTGATCTGCCAAATACGCATAAATTGCGTAGTTTATGAATTCTGTGTTGTTTTTTTTTGCGCCTGCGGCCATTACGCATACGCCGCGTATGCTGTCGCTTATTGCGGTTGATTGCTCGAAAAAAGAAAAATGAAATGAAATGAAATAAAATGACTGAAACAACACAACTGGCCAAGAAATGATGCCTTATGACAATATCGTTGGCGTTTTTTAAACGTTTAAGCATTGCGATTTGCTTGGACTTGGACTTGCAGCAGACGCAGTTGTTGTTGCAACTGTTGAATGCCTCAATTCAATTGGCATAGAAATCCGGTTCAATTGCAGCATTGAATCTGCCACCTGAGCAGGATATGAGCAGCTCTTGTTTATGATGAGGCGGCGATGGGGAAACTAAATTGAAAGATAACTCATAATTCACTATTGATAACTCAACATAAATATTATGATTAATATCGATAGTAATTGCTAAAATAAAAGATATTTATTGATACTATCTATCTATTATATATTCAATGGAAATATATTTGTAATTATCGATATTAACTTTTAAGAAAAGAGATTGATTGATGTTATCGATAGTACAATCGATCGGTTTACATTTATAAGTATCAATAATAATATGTTAAAGATTTAAGTTGTCTTTATCAATAGTATTATGTTTAACCATACATTTATAAATATTGATAGATATACGTGAAATTATATTAGTTGATAGCACCGATAGTGTATCGATAACTTTGCATTTATAATTATCTAAATGAGTTAATACGATCGATAGAATAATTTATAAATAATTATCAATTGAAATGTGTAAATTGAGATTTTCTGACACTATCAATCGCATAATTGATCGTCTTTTATACATAACTATCGATAGAGATGCATAGGAAGTGAACCATTGATGTTATCGATAGTACTTGCCATTCTTCACTTTCGATACACTTCTATACTCTCCACTTTTGGTTAATTTGAATTCCTTGGCTAAAACTAGAGTGATATATACTGAGTGTATTCTTGGCTAACTGACTGTTGTTGGCTGGTTGTCTTTATGATCGCCCTTTGTTGGCCCATGTGCAGAGGAGTCCAGTTGCAGCTGCCTGGCTCGTAAGTAGCCTGGCCATTGTTAGCCATGATCAGACCAGGCTAACAGCAACAACAACAAGAGTAACGATAACAACAAAGAAACTATAGATCTTAATGGCGAGGGGTAACAAAAGCGCATAGTTAAGCATAATTTAATAGATACGCGGCCAAGTTTTGCAGTCTCTTTATGGTTGACACTATTGTCTAGGCCAAGTTTGTATGTGGCTGTCATAAAGTGATGAATGCATTATTATTATTATTATTGTTATTGTTGTTGGTGTTGCTGTTGCCGTTGCTGCTGTTACCAGTTGCCGGTTGTTGTTGTTGTTGTTGTGCATACTTTGTTAGGTCTTTGTTGAAAAGCGTTAATTGAGTGTTGCGAATGTGCAACGGCAATTGAAATTGTTTATGACTTTCAGTTGGTTGTTGTTGTTGTTGTTGTTGTTGCCTCGACTCGGGGCCTAACAATGTGATGCAATTGCCAGAGCCATAGTTACACAGATATAGACACCAACTGAGACGGAGACAGAGAAGGAGACAGAGAAGGAGCCTTTGGCTAATGGACTAGCGGTATAAGCTGCATACTTGGCTAATCAGCGGCGACATCTAAAATGAAATCCTGCACAAAAGGATCGTGTACTTGACAATGCTGAGAACACTTTGGGTCTTCATTACGACACAACTAATTAGAGCCTGGCAGCACACTCGTGTTAGTTAGATGTTTTATTAATAATTCACATTGGGATTCAAAGGCACTTGAAGTCAACTGGCCACTTGAAGGCGACTCCCATGGAAAATTCAATTGATTTTTCAATTCTTTTCTTGTATTTAGTGCATTTTAATTGCCGTAATTAGCGAGAGCGAGAGCGATACACCCAAAAGACATTCAAGTGCATTTTGAAGCGCCGCCGTCTGCCAGTTGCCAGTTGCCAGTTGCAAGCTGCCAGTTGCCAGTTGCCTCCGATTGTTGCTCCAATATGGCTGCCAAGGCGGAAGCAATTGTTGGGCAGCCATAAAGATTGTCTATAAATTAACACCAAACCGATTAGTGAAAAGTGCCGATCGCTATCAATACACATGTTCTTTGTGTTTACTCCTCTTTCCCTGATAAGTCAGTGTCTCGTCAGTTGACTCTTGGAATCAGTTGGAATATTGGCACATTAAAATCAATTAAGCTGCTGACTTTGATGGACAGTTGCTGATACAATGCAGGTTCCATGTGGCCTTAATGAGCTTGTTTACGAGACTATCATTTCTTTAGAGACCTACAGGCATTTAAATGCTGACTAAGTAGCATTTGTATTATGCAATAAAACAAAAGGGTTAGCAGTTAGTTCGTTTAATTGTTTTACTGTCTGCGTGCAATTATTCTATAATGAAGAGACTTTTTACAAATTAAAGTTGTGATCAAAATATTCTACTAATAATTTATATAGGTAAATTGATAAGTTGATAGTAAATTACAATTAAATAAAGACAAATTGGAAAACTGTTGCGCTTTAACTTTTCCTTTAGTTTAGAAGAATATATTAGAAAACTTTAATCGAAAGTAAATGATCTTATTTAATGCAAAAGTTTGCAGATAATGTAGCTGTAAGCTTAGAGTATATTTGATTGTGGAACTCTGAAGATGGGAAAGTAAAGATTCAGCTTCTGAGAACTAAAACAAACTAGAAAACTGTAAGTTCATTAGATGTATACGTTACTTCGAATTGGAATTACATTAATATGAAAATAGTACTCCCTAACTATACAGCTACTGTTTTATTGAGTTTATTCCGTTTAAGTGTATAGAACTTCACCCACAAAAGTAATTTATTCATGCTTGCGTTGCCAAAAAAAAAGGAAAGAAAAATTGAATGTCATGTCAACTCGTAGACACGTCAATTTTAAATGATAAACTCCAAGCACGAGTCCAAATGAAAAACCCAAAAAACGCCGAAAAGCCGAACCCAAGTTAAGTGCCACTTGGGGTAACCCTTATGCAGTTTTTTTGTTGGTCTTTCGGTTTATTTTTTGGCTAGCTGGCCCCTGGCATTTATGTTTAACACTTTAATTGTGATTACAAGCTGCAATCAAACAGAGAGACGAAACCTACTCGTATTGCAATCGAGTAAAGAATAAAAAAACTGAAGTAAAACTTGCCTCGATATATGGCTGACTGAACTGACTGACTAAATGACTAACTGACTAACTGACTGACTGACACTCGAGCCGCCGCCGGCATTTGCTTCCACTTCCATTTTGACTAAGGCTTTGGCTTATGTTTATGCATGTTTAAGAAGCAACAACAGCAACTTGAACAAGAATAATAACAACAAGCGCGTCATGTCGCTGGCTTTATTAAATTACTTGTCAAAAAAGTGCACACTCACACTCACAAACACACACACACACACACAGATACACATATACACGCGAATCGTGTGCCAGGTTGAGCTGGCTTTAACTGTCCAGACCCGTCCCGAGCGGGCCAAGTTGTATCGGGTTTGGGCCTGGCTGCAGAAGGCGTCACAAACATGAAACAGCCCGACGACGCCTGCACATAAGCTCATAAGCATATGGGCATAGTTATGGGTAAAGGAAAGGCTCTGAGTATGAGTATGAGTTTGAGTTTGAGTCTGACTCTTTCAACGGGGTATACATATCGTAAGTATGTGCCGCCTTTCGTTGGCATAACAAGACTTGTCACAACAATTGCGCATGAAAGTCAGCAAAAATAAAAAAAGAAACGATGGAAAAAAATCAATTATTGCGAATGTTACTTTGAGTTATACGCAACACGTATACGCGTCGTTGGCAGCGAGACTCCCTCAAATTAGTCAGCCACCTCGCACCCCCCACACCCCACTCCCCCACTCGACTGGGATTAATTAATCTTGTCAACGACTGCAAGTCATTTACAACAATTGCAGCGACAGTGCATCAAATAGTCAAATTAATTTTCTTCACACTTTAATAAACGATTATACAAACACAAAGATACTCTTAACAGCCCCTTGCCTTCCCTCAACACTCCCCTCCCCCCACCACTATATTGCTGTGGGCTGTGATGAAGGTGTTAAATGTTTTGTTGACATTGGCAACAACACAACTTGTTCGTCGCCCCCTTTGTGTGTGTGTGTGTGTGTGTGTGTGTGTGTGTTGACTTTTATGTGTCGGGTATTTCGGGGAAGAAACATTTTTCACAGCTTCCAAAGATTTTAGCGTGAAGTTTGTCATTGACTTACAGTTGTTGTTCCTGTTCTTCCTGTTGTTGTTGTTGCTTATGCCATTGCGGTGGTTGTTTTGGGGTGTTGTTGTTTATTGTTGTTCGGTGTTGCTTGTAAACAACTTGCACATTTTTCCAAATCACTGCATTTCTTTTCAATTTTCGGTTTTGATTGTTCGAAATTGTTAGAAATTTGTTATGCTTTTATTATGGCATTTGGATTGGGGTTTATTTGATGTAGGCAAAGTTGGGAAAGGGTTGGGATTCTTCTAAATATATAGAATGTATGGGTGAATCGGTTAATACTAATTAAAGAAAGTTTAAAGGTTGTATGTAATGTGGAAATGTGTAGAAATTAAACAGGGATGAACACAGTGAAAATCTTCAATGAGTTATTAAATATGTAGAGGTATCAAAAACTTCTCTTAAGCAGTGAGACTGTCGAAACTTCCGTATACATTTTATGATTCGAATATACAGAGCCTCTCATCAAGTTAAAGTTTTGCGAGATGAAGATACAAGAATTATTCATTATTTGATTAGGATGCCTTTGAGAACGATCCTTTTTACCCAGGAAATCGTAGCTATCACCGACATTTCTCGAACATACTTGTATAACTTCTTATACCTTTATTTATCTCTTATTCCAAGTAGGATCTGTCCCAACATTAGCGATTCGTCTTGCTCGAAATGCTCGCATCAAATGGAGAACATGTCGAGTCTAAGGCCGAACTAATTGCGGCTGCTTAACATTAAATTCTGCATTACAATGCGCATTCATCTTGCATCAAATGATCCCCTTGAATCGCTGATCAAAACTGAAGTGTCGACATCTCGTCAGGGGACAACATGAAGTGAGTTCATCAAATGGCGCACCTGCCAGCGCATCGAATGGGCCAAGAGTGGAGAAAAGAGAGCACACCTTGTTGTCTGGGACACTGGGACACTTCTAAAGGCACTTCCTTTTGGAGCGCTGTCTTTTGCCCGCAGCCCGCATTGTGGAAGTTCCTTAGTATCTGAAGCCGAAGCCGTAGCTGTGAATAATTTCCCCATCCGTTGCCCCCGTCCTGCCCCTCTTCGTCTGCCTGGCCCTGCTTGCTCGTTTGTTCGGCATCGTTGCTAATGATTTGAATGCTTTAATTTATGCTGGCTTTTCAACATTTATCATCAAAGACTCGACCAGTTGGCAGACGACAAAAGACAGATGGACAGACAGACAGCACCCAACACCGGACATCAGACATCAGCCATATAAATATGATTTGTCGATGTGCATTCTCATGATTATCAATTAGCAGTTTTTTCGTCTGATTTCGAAATTTGCATAGGCAGCAATATCTGAAGGTGTATCTATTTATATTTATCTATTTCGTATCTAACACTAGACATGTGAATAATAGATTCATAAATATATATATATACCTTTTATCTGTATATTATTATATCTGCATATATGTTTGTCTCTAACTGAATTTGAATAGCAATCTCTGTATCCGATTCTGTGCTAGTATCTACCTGTGAATTTTTCTATGAATTGATATTAATTTGGAGTTGAATATACTTATGTATGCATCTGATTTTTATTATAAACTTTATTCTCTGCAAATGCATCTCAATATTATAATAAATATATATGTTGTTATTCTTTTGCAGCTATTTATATGTCACAATTTATATATATATATTAATCTATACATATTTCTTAATCTTTTTATACATATTTATAACATGTCTATCCAGATCTACCAGATATACTTTCTGTATAGATTTCTTGATCTGTGTATGTCTCTTTAAGCATCTGAGACAATATCAATCTATATACATACATATATATCTGCAATTGTATATTTTCCTTTGTATTTATTGTAATATCATGCGTAGCTTTAATTTTAACAGACTTTATCTATTATTTACTGATCCATAATTTGTAACTCTTGACACTATCTACAGCTATGTCTCTTATTTTATCTGCACTCCTATCTGTATCTTTATCTGCATTTATATCAGCAGCTTGCAGTACCTGTTTCCAAGCTCGTCTTATGCATAATGCATTGAGGGGGTTTAATTGCCCACGCTAAGCCGGGAAACTAGTTTCCTCACCAAGGCGCCAACTGACCCATATAACAATGTGCACAATGTGCGCTGCGATAACGAGCTGAAGCCAAAAGTCGAAAGCTTTTCCCAGTGTGTTTTCCAGCCCAGTTCATTCGTTGTCTGCTGCGTGGCCCACACGAGTGTTGCAGTTGGCAGTAGTTCGGTTGGGGCTGTCTCTGAACGCATCAATCTCCATGCGTGGCATGGCCAGTTGCAATTGCATTTGCCCGCCCTGCCACAGCCTCGTCTCGTCCCAGTTGATTGCACGATGCCCCTTTGGGTCACTCCGAGTGCTGTGGGGCAGGCAGAAAATGCGTTTTTAAATGGCATTTTATGCGTGGCGCGGGCTTTTGATGTTTCCCTCGGACACACATGCCACATGCCGAAAATTCACAGCTCTGGCGGCGGTCCAAGTGTTTCCCTCTTGGTGGTGATTAATGTTTGGCATAAACGCGAATGCGTTTTTAAGAACTTTGACAAGGTCCTGACTTGCCTTGGCCGCCCATATGTCTGGCCCTGACTCTCAGACTCTTTCTCTGTTTCTCTCTCTTTGTCTCAGTCACTGGGCATGTAGTATCTGTATCTGGCAATGTATCTGCATCTGACTTCAGCTTGCGAGTCATTTGTTTGGGCTTCCTTTTTGTATTCTGCGCTGTGGTTTTGTCTGACAACAGTTGGGAATCTGCCTGGGCCTCCCATATGGTTCATATGATAAAGTTATTACCAAAATTCTCCCTTTTGCATTCTTCTCTCTCTCTATCTCTATCTCACGCTCTTCTTTTCTTTTTCTCTTCCTCTCGTTCTTACTGCCTGTTTTAAGCAACTGTCGATGCTTGATTTTCGCTTGTCTTTATAGTCTTTATATGACCGGCTTGCCGGCTTTGATCTTGACGCTGCTCCCCACCAATCTGCCCCTCTTTCCCCTCTCCACCTCACTCCTCTTGCCAGCGCTTCCTAGAGGGGTAATGGGCCAGCCAAAGAAAAATGCAACTTGAGCTCAATTAGTGCTCATCAAAAGCGTGCAGGTAACACCTTCAGTGCGTTGCTTTTGCACACCTTTTATACACCTATATATGTGACTGAGTGTGTGTGTGTGTGTGCGTGTGTGTGTGCGTGTGTGTACTGGCCTTTTAGCAAGCGTCATTTGTTGCTGTTGCTGATGTTTTTGTTACATTCTTCGGGACGTAGCATGCAATTTTCTTAAAGGGTCTGCCTGACTGTGTATATGTGTGTGTGTGTGTGTGCGTGTGTGTGTGTTGGACCACCCATGTGTGTGCCTGAGTATTCAGCAAGGGGTAAGGAGGGTCGTCAGCTCAAAGTTAAAGCAAAACACCTAAAACTGTTGCCACGCAAGTTGCAAGTCGCAAATTCCTAGTTGCCATTTTCTGAATATTTTTTGAATGCTTAACAATAAATGCAAATGGTTTATGGCCAAAACACACGCAACCCCATATTTCTATGGCTATTTTACAATAATCTTTAATAAAATATTTTGTTAGGCGCAACCGTTAATTAGCGAATTTATGTGAGCGCCAGCTTGTCAACTTGTTTGGGCCACGTCCAAGTGCCTCAAGGCATTTTTGTATTTTTGCAATTTTTCATGCTCAGCCATCACCACACACACACACACTCACACACATACATATGTATACCCCTCCATATCCATTTCCCAACCCCGCCCCGTTTCTCTAGTATTATCTCTTAGAATGTGGCTTTTTTGCGCTCGAAGACATTCTGTTAATTTTATTGAGGCAATCGCAAACGATTCGCGGTTTATACTTAGTAATTTTTATAGTAGCCGCAACAATTTTAAACTTTTTGTTGTTTTTGCTTTTTGCCGTTTTAATGTCATTAACAAAATCGTTGTTGTTGTTGTTGCTGTTGTTAAAACTTTGCGCTTTTGCTATTAATCATTTGAAATGGATTTTTGTTGTTGTTCGCTTTTGTGCTTTTATTGGATTTTCTTTTTGTTTGGTTGATTTATGTTTGGAAATTTCACAGCCCGTTGATTTTTGCCAGCTTACGAGTATTTATGATTATTCAATGAATGATTGTGTTGGCTCGTGACGTGTTTACTTTTCCTGGTAACCATTTAAAATGAATGAAATTGCAATTGTATCTCGTCCAAGACAAGTGCGCACTTTATGTGTAATTTGTTTACAATTCTGTTAAGAAAATACTTAAATTACGAAGAATTGAATTTGAATTCATAACGGATAGAGAAATCAAAATCAACAGAAGTCAATCAATCAATTCCAAGAACATACTATTACTATTTACTTACTAGATAGGTGTAAATCTTATAGAATATACATTCGTATCTCTTCAAGTATCTCTGGCTAACTGCTTATTAGCTAAACCCATTCTAATCACACACAATTTCCATAATAATTACAAGTATGGCCTCATTATCAGATCTCGAGTTTCCAATTGTCCAATCTAAATAATAATAAACTGAAATTATAAACCAAATTGCCACTAATATGCCAGATACATATCTGACTAATGCCAGCTACATGTTAGTACTATAGATAAAACAACCGAATGGGGCGTGGCACTTCTGGGCGTTCGATAATCATGGCACGCCATTTTGAATGTCACGTTCGCTATAGATACATTTGTATCTACATATGTGTATCTTTTGATTGTACTGTCGATTCGTGAGTGTTATGGATATGTTATGTATAGGAAATGTAAATACTATAATAGATAGAATACTGTCTATGCGCATGCAAGCTGATGACGTGACTGAAAATTGCATTCTAACGATGTTGGTTAAAATCCAGTTTACATGGTCGTTAGCTATGCCACAGTTTTCCATTTCCATTACTATTACCATATCCACTTCCATTTGTTACTGTAATTATAGAAATTTATGCTAATTATAATAGCACTTGCCTAGATATATATATATATATATATATATATATGCATATATATATAATGTGATTTTTGGCACCCTCTTGAGCTCAGCATTAAGTATACGTCTAGTTGAACTAATTTGTTTTGACTGCCCTCTGTTCGCTTCCTTCTGCCCGCATGTTTATACTGTTATCTGTCAAATCAACTGTCAACTCAGAGTGCCATCACACAGATCTGCCATTTGTTGTTGTTGTTGTTGTTAATGTTGCTTATGTTGCTGTGTTGTTTGTTGTTTGCTGTTTGTTGCTGTGCATTTTGTGGTTCACGGTTCGGTGGACAAAGTCTTTGGCTGCCATTGCGGCCGCCTTTTGTCAAGTGGGAAAAGTTTTCAGTGCGAGTAATTAAATTGTAATTAGGGCTGCATCCGTTGTCTCTCTGCAGCTCTTCACCTCGTCAGCTCTTCAGTTCTTCATTGTTGTGCTCTCTGTGCCGCTGTGCGTTCAATAATTTAACTGTCTGTGCCAATTGTCTTGGGTGTTTTATCAACCAGCGACAGCGACAAACAGCAGCAAATGTAGGAACAGCCCGTGCTTATGCCACTCCCTTTCTCCGCCTCTAACTGTTTTCTCCATTTTCCATTATTAAGTATTATTATACCCTGTAGCAATTAATGCATATAAGTGGAGTATTATATAACTTATGCGAACTCAAACAGGCAACTGTATTGTCATAAAATATATCTATCTATATCTAAAAAAGACAATAGACAAAGTTGTCTGCGTTATCAGCTATAGTCTGTTCAAACAGTTAATGCCTATAGCAATGTAATCATAGGGCTTTAAGGAATAATGCAAATTAGAGTTAAAATTATAGGGAGTTAAATCTATAAGCTCGTTTTCATTTGCAAGAGCTGAAAACACAACTTCATTGATCAACTAATTGTTGGAGTATCAACTTGTCGATCAGTATTTTCCATTTTCTTATCATTTGTTTCAAGCCCTAACGATAAATTGAATTAATGTATAGGGTATTTTCCAGCTGATAAGTCGCCTTCACACTTAGCTTGTTAAATGAATACTTGGCTTTAACTAAAGCTTTATTGCTTGCAACATTCATGGAGTATCTACTAGTTGCTCCTACTTATTTGCCTCTTTTCCTGCATTTACTGTGCATTCTTTTATATTCTTTACTTGCTGCATTTCCAGGGTATTCGCTAGACGATCAAGCTCGCTCAGTAGCTGCGCATTTATTTAATTTGACGAGCCCTAACGACAATTTCATTGTTCAAATCGCTACAACTTTTCAGCCATTTTCATTGTAATTATTATGTGTATGAAGTCTCCTTAGTTTATGTTGCCAGCAATGAGGGTTATTAAGTTGTAAGTATGTTGTTGTCATACACACACACACACACACACTCACACACGCACAGCGACACTCAGAGTTGACTCCTCCTAATTACTAGCTTTTTGCCTGGCAGCCGGAAGTGGCAAAGATCCGCGAGATACTTTCGCTCAGCTGAGAATGGCGGCGGCGTTGAGTGCTTTTGATCAACTTCTAATTAACAAAAGAGTTGAGCAAAGTGCAACAATAAATTGTTGTTGCAATGTTGCACTGCACTGGCAATGTTGCACAACCGGTGGATACCTGCTTGGGAAAATGATTTTTACAAAACGTGGCGCTTAACTATCAGCTACAGATCATAAACATAATCATAACCATAATCATATTTGGGTGCCTCAAGTCAATGCCAGTAGCTGCTGTACAAGTAACTGATTAGATGGCAATCCAGAGCAGGCAGTCGGGCAGTCGGACAGTCGATTTGTGGCAGATGCAACGTTTTGTTGCAGTACGTGCTGCGCGTAAATTCAATTTCAGTAGCCGCTTCTTTTTATTTTATGGAACTCACACGAAATACAATTGAGTCTCGGTGAGCTGAGATGAGCTGATGGATTGCCGGCTGGCTGGCTCGATGGATAGAGAGGTTGGAGACCGGGGGGAATGGTTATGGGCCTTAACGAGAAATCAACGCCGCTAAGCAAATTATGCCGAACGATACGCATGCGCCAGAGTCATCGGTGAGATCAGCGCTGATCAGCAGATATTGCGAAAGCAGAGACAGAAAAAATGATGCAGATGCGGAGGCAATCAAAGTGGCGACTGAAACCGTGTCTGGTAATGGCTAAAATTGATTTAGCCACCTCGGGGGCAGCCTGACCTTACTACTGTTTTTACGCTTTAAGCAGAATCTCATCAAGACGACGTAATGACCACAACACAACAAAGCAACGATGTGGAGCCAGTTAATGGTTATTATGGTCAATATCGAATCTGTTTATATTAAAATGTAATTTACTTGCGGTAGCGCCTCCCCCCTCACCACCCTCCGACTTACCCTGCTCCTCATCAAAGTTTTTGGTGGACAGCTGAAAGAGTGCATCAAGTGGTGTGTCTGCTCCCGCTTTTAATTTCTGGCCGGGATCACTTGGCGTCTGCTTGCCCTTCTCAGCGTGTTCCCTGTCCCTTGTCGCTGTCTGGTTGGGAGAGCAGCAATCGGTGCTGCCATTGCTGCTGCTGGAGCGCTGGGAACGCTCCGAGCTGCCATCCTCGGATGGTATGGGTATAACGGCGGGATCCATGCTCATCTGCCGCAGAAGCTGCGCCTGGAAGTGCTCCTGCAGCTGGCGCTGATAGTCCCAGGCCAGACGTTGCTCATAGCTGTGCAGCAGAGCTGGCGGCAGAAACGGATGCAGTCCTGGATGCAGCAGAGCAGCAGCTGGAGGAGCAGCTGTTGGTGCAGTTGTTGGAGCAGCTGTAGGCTGAAGACGTTCATGCAACTGCAACTGCAGGGTACTTGGTGCAGGTGTGACAGCTCTGCGATCATCGGATCGTCCCAAAATGTCCGCTATGGAGAAGCTCTTGATACGCTCGCCCGGCGTGGGTTGGAGGCACTTCCTCGCGCCCTGAATTGTCGCCGGACTGCGAAGCATTCTCAGCCGTTTAATATGAAGTGTCGGTGGTGGAGTGGGTGCTCCCACGGAGATCTCGGATACGGCCGGACTGCTGCAACTACGTGCGGCCATCATGGCCAGTGGACTGGGCGTGCGTTGTGGCATCTTTGGCCTGTGGTAAGCTCACAATTATTTGTTTCAAGTCCAATTAACAGTTTTCACATTGACAATTTCTTGACGCACATTTTTATTAAATTCACACGTTTAAACTTTCGTTTCGAATTGGCCAAAAACGCGTCGGCAAAAACGCGAACAGCGGCAGCAATAACGACAGCAACAGCGACAGCGTGCAGCGCTCAACGTGCAACGTTCAACATTCGACACAACAACGAGAACGCGAGCGCTCTGTTTGCGTCTGCTCTCGTCAGAAAAATGGCTTTGGCTCTCCCTCTCTCACTTTGACTTTGTGTCAGACTTGGCGCTCTGCCGTCTCTGCCGCTGCCCATGCAACCGGTTTGGAGCGGCGCTGCCAAACGAGTTTGATGACGTCACAGCTGCAGCTGCGCAGTCCACCTTCTAATTGGCATTGCTGTCTCGCTTTGTCTGCCGCTTCAGAGGCGTGCTTTGAACGCGCAACCATTGGGCCAATCAGAGCAATGCACCCTCCCCCTTACTCTCGCTACCCCCCTTGCTCTAACAGCAACAACAACATCATTTCACGAGGCTGTCAACGCGCGAACGTCATCAATTTTTACAATTTGACATGCGTTTGCTCAGCTCTCTCTCGCTCTCTTATATATATGAATGTTTCTCATTCTCGCTCTCTCGCCTGCTGTCTCGTTTTATCGTGCCCTTTCAGTCGATCTCTTTTGGTGTGAGGCCGCCTTTCCACGCGGCTGACTGTGTTAATTATCGTAATTGCTAGTGCAGTTTCTGTCCTCTTTTATCTCTCGCCACACTCTCCACTCTCTCTCCACAAGTGGCCCAGCTGCTCGCTGGCGCACTCAATTGTCATCAATAATGATGTCTAGTTTTCAGACTCTTCTTGTACCGTTTTTATTTCGTTTCTCCTCTTTTTTTTTGTATTTCTCGTTTGCTTTTTCGCCTTTGTGAGCGTCTATTTTCGCCGCTGATGTATTTGCTGACTGCGGCAATTTGCAAAAACAAAAACGTCTTTAAAATCAGCTTTGGGAAGGTGTCCCCCATTGACGTCGACGTCGACGTCGGCGTCGCTGTTGCGTCGTTTCCATTGCTCCATTCTCATTCTTATGGGCAAGTACTACATACATGTGTGCTGGTATTAGTGTGTCTTAGCTTCATATTGGCACACATCGGTTTGTTTTTTTTGGTCTTACTGCACGCCAGCTGCTGCTGTCGCACTCCCTCTCCCTCTTCCTCCCCTCTTTCTGCTCCCTCACGCTGTCGCCTGTCCCTCTTCTCTGCATTGCATTTAAATTGATTGCAGTAAATCACATTTACCATTTGCTTATGTATGCATGTATGTGTATGTATGTGTGTCCATTGTTCGTGTGTGTTTGTGTTTTATTCAGTTTCAGCTTCGTTGTTTGTCCTGGTTTTTCTTTTCGACATATCTTTTGCATGCAAATGTCTATTTAACTGCAATGTTTAACCCCCCGCGTCACACGATTTCAGTTAAGTGAAATGATGCAACTGTTGAACCGGAATCGATAATACACTCTATACCCTTATTACCCTTAGGAGTAGCTCGACTAAGTCATTGCTTAGGATTTTCATGAGTGTAAACAAACTATTAGGCTTACAATATGAAATAAACCAGGGCTGCAGAATAGTTCTGGATTTATAGGTTACCCGAAAATTATCTACCCGTCGCACTCTAACTTAAAGACTAGATTTATTCAATTTTGTTTCAATATTGAACGAAAATAATAATTACATAAATATTTAGTACGATTTTGAGTCAGTGGAAGATTGCCTTAAATTAGATAAATTAAACAGTTATATATTATTTTTAAAAATAGTATTTAAAACTTCAAAATATCAAGATAAAATTGATTACAATTGGGTAAAAATTCTTTATATATATTATATATAAATTGAATCAAGTTTCGAAGCAAAACTTTATTATCAGCCCTGCTAGAAAACGGCTCGAACCCTTAAAAGAAATCTTCTTCTTTTATCAAGACTAACAGCCTTAAAATATATTGTTATTTAATAGAAAATACACACAAATTCACTTTAAAAACAATTCAAAGTGCAACGCAATTTAGTATAAAGCTTAAACGATACTTACAGACATTAGATTTAATCCAAAGATTGTCTAATAATTTAATTAAATAGCTATAAGCTAATATATAATTGCAAATTTGTAGTGCACTACTTGTAGTGTTGGAAAACTCAATAATCAACTAATAATAACTAATAAATGTAATAGTATTATTGATGTTAGTTTGTCTCTAAGTCTTTAAGGATACATAGAAGTTAGGGAATTGCATTTACAGCACTTTAAACTTTACTTTCCCTTCTTTGTTATCCTTCAATGCCGTTGCCTGGCATTTACCGCCAGTTTCTTGACTGTTTCGCTTGGAAGATGGCCGTGTGCCTTGATTAATGCCTGCACTTGACTGACTTAAATGTGTTTTGTTGTGTTTTAGTTTCCTTGGTTCAATTTAGGGAAATTGGCGCATAGCAACGCGTCCGTCTGTCAGCTGTTTTCCACTGTTTTCCATTTGCGAGTTGCGAGTTGCGAGTACACTCGTATTCATATTCAAAATCAATTACAAAATGCCACTTAATTGGGCGCCTCAATAGACGCGACACGCCCTGTCAATCATAATTATCACGCGCCCCTAGCAAACATTCACTCGATTCACTCGATTCACAAGGCATTCACTCGACACTCATTCGAGCATTCGACGCGCCTCTAATTCTGCAAATTCATAAGCCAAATGTATCGGTATCCTTTTCATTAGTCAGCACAAGATGGCCGACACCGAGTGTTCATTAAAACCTCATAAATAGCTAAAGTGTTTATTGTCACACACACACACACACACAGACACACACACACAGCTGGCAATCCCAAATCCCAAGTCCCCAGAGATGTTGAGAGGGCTCTTCACATACATATTTGTATACAATATCATTGGCTTTGGTACTCGCTGAATGGTTATGGTTATGGTTAGGGGAATATAGGGAGCACGAGTGTCACTTGGTAATAAAGTCATTGGCATTGTCGTTGTTGCCAAATTTGTCACGCCCCTTGGCGGGCACGGCTGCCGGCAATGCATTAATGTCGCCTTTTGTTTAGCTACGGCTCTGACTTCAACTCCGTCTCCGTCTCTGACTCTGACTCCGGCTGCGCATGCGCCTGCGGCTGTTGATGAAGTTGTGCCATGTAGTTGTCAACATACAACGTTGAACATCCCAAGCGAACCCAAAAACCGGCCCAAAACCTGGCCGAAATGCATGCCAATTAATGACAGCCCTGCTGCCACTTCAGCTGTACCCAAAACTGTGACGAATGCGCTTATGAGTCTGGAAAAAAGCGGGACAGTCTGAAGAAGCATTTCTCAGATGCAGAAAAAGGCTACACCTGTAGCTTTTGCAAATCATTATGCAGATTTCTTGACCACAAACCGAACAAGCGTTTAACTAAAATTTGTGTCAGTCTACAAAACAACATATCTATAGGCATATTAACTGCAGTTGAGATCGTGAGACAAAACCGATACTCAGGCAAATGATATATTTTAGCCTTAAGTAGGGCACAAAGCCGCAAGAATGAAAATAACATGAAATGACAACAGAATATCAACAATTCGAGTATAAGTAGTTCTTACCGCATTCGAATAATGATCATTTATCGAGAAGAAGATACACAAAAGTGGTATCGATTTCCCGAGGGCAAGCGGCGGTCTGTCTGGGCCAAATGGCAATTTGTATATCTTTGTGATAAATCAAATTATTATCAATAATAAAATCGGTAGCTGTTTGCCCCTTGGGAGCATTTGAGGTGGATCTCTTTTTCTTGTGGTCAAAACTGAATACTGAAAACTGATCACCGAACGAACGAAAAAGCATTTTTGAGTGCTCTTCTTTAATTTGTATGCAAATTGAAGTTGAAGTTGAATCTCTGATGAAGCTTAATGTGTGTGTGGCGTGTGTGTGTGTGTGGATCACTGGCGGATCTGTTGGTTGAGTGGCTTTTAAGTGACAGACATTAACACTTTTGTAGCTGGAGCTGTGAAACTTTTGATTTTCACAAATTTCAATATATATTTTCAGGTCTTTCTTCTTATCGCTGAAATAGCGGTATGGCGTCAACGTCAATTCATTGGCATCAAACGAATTAAGTGGCCATAACGACTCTGGAATGGAATGGACCGCACCGCAGGCGCGTCAAGCGAATTCCACAATGCATAGTATATAGAATATATAAATATATACAGACAATTAGTTGGGGGGACCCCGAGGGAATCTCAACGTGTGTGTTCTGCACGAACAGCAGCTAATTGGATGGTAGCTGGTAAGATAAAAAGATGCCACTCGATATGGATTCTGATCTGGCGGCTTTTGTGATGTGATCTTGATTGTACTTAGGTTAAAGTTGAGTTTAGTCTGCTTTAAATCAAGGAAGATAGCTGAATTGCAGAACCCTTGATTGCTTGGCTTTCATATTGTATGTACAACTTCATTAACAGTACGCTTAGGATCGTAACGAATCATATGATTTCATTCATGAATCCAGAAAATTATGTTGCTCTTTTGATTGTGGCATTCAAATACGCCTCATCATCAGTTGAATCAACTTGATGAATGAAATGAATGAAACAAATTGCTTTCAGTGCGCTTAGCTTGCCATTTTCTGCTGTATCATTTCCATTTTCATTTTTGGTGCATATCCTTTGGCCTCACACACAGATACAGACACCAATACAGAGGCTGTAAAAGTCTTTGAGCAGCATTTTTGTTGTTGTTGTTGTTGTTTGGTATGAAAGATGCCCGAGGTGTCGGCTGTAAGCTAATTGGAAGCATGTTCAAAGGCACCGCCACCAAATTAAGTATGAGTTACCAATTTAGCTTTTATATCTCTATCGCACACACACATACATGCACTGATACAGAGAGACTCGTTCTCAAACACAGACACAGACACAGAAGCAGAGGCATTCTCAGAGTTGTTGCGGATGCGTTGATCGTCGCTTTGGGGGGGCAACATCTAGTCTCACTGTCTCTCTGTCTCTCCGTCTCTCACGCTCTCTTAACTGGTTTTCCTTGCTCACACAACAATGTTGTAATTGCAGTCCTTTGATTGCATTTGTGTGCCAAGCTGAATTGTTTACATTTATCATAATCAGCACTGGGCAAAAGTTGTCTGTAAGCGCCGCGGGCGCAACTTTTCTTTTGGCAACGGCGCCAGTTAAACTGTAACTGAAAGTGCAACATGGCTGGTACTGTATGTAGTTAGGGCTAAAACTGAGACTGGCACTGGCACTGGAACTGAGGAATGATGTAGGTCGACGACTAAGGGCAGCACTTGATCGTGTGATCTGCGATCTCCTCTGACGGAGGCAAATGTAGCATAATTGCTGACAATCTGACTGAGCAGGAAGTACGCAAAAGTCTTTAACAAGCAAAGGAGCAAAAGATGATAGAGAGTGAGAAATTAAAGACATTAACGAACAATATAAGGACAAACCCCATCAGTTAAGACAATTGCTGCTTCCGCTTGAATCGTCAGCCAATCTTCTATGCAAAAATTACAATCCCACAATTATCTACATTAAATAACATTTAGCTCAAGCGACAGCGAAGGAAAGAGAGTTAATGAGTGACAGAGAAGGAGATTTTACTACACTCATTAGTAATTTTTAGTTGATTCGATTAATGGGTTAAGACATTTACGCATTTCTACTAGTTGAATTGTATAATAATACGCATGTTTAGCTGCGACTTGACTGCTTTCGTCTGGTTTTCTATTTGTTTTGACGGAAGTGCTAAGAGATTTTCCCATAATTAGAGCTACGGTTACAGCCTCAATTTGCGCGGCAAATTTCTCAGCTACTAAAACTAAATGCTACCGGTAATGGCCGGTAATTTGTGGCCTCCTTTACTCCCTTTCCCACTTCCTCTTGCCAGTTAAAAATTGACTCACTCTAACACTAAAAGTAGTAGTACTTAGTGGTAGTAGTAGTAGTGCTGTCTCTATCGCTGTCTCTGTTTGTCTACCTTGATTTCAATTAAACGGCTTCCAGTGCAACTTTCGCCCAGCACTTTCAAAACGCATTAATCACGCCCAGCTACCAACTCTCAGAGTCAAAGAAAAGAGTTTGTTTTTTTTTTATCTTGGGGCATGCGTTGCATTGTCACACATTTGAAAATGAAAATAAATTGCTTTTAACTTAAAGTTAGCTCTTGTCGATTTCAAGTTACAAGTTACAGATCTCATGCATATGCAATAGGGTTTTCCGCCTAGTTTACGAACTGTGAGAGACAATCGAATCGTTCGTTGGCGGCGCGATAAGCGCCAAATTAAACCGATCTAAAAGCAAACCGATCTATGACTTCAGTTTCGTCTGCTTCTGCTTCTTCTTTCTCTGCTGGCTCATCATTAGCTTTTTCAGCTACTACTTCAATCGGTCGGCATCATTAGCAGCGGAATTGATAGCTTGATTATTCAAATTATTAACAAACGATCGGCAGACGGTTTGGAGTGTTTTTGGTTGGCCAGGCCAAAAGCGACGATTGATGGCGCGCTTCAGTTTCGGAAAGTGCTCAGGTGCAGGTCACAGCCAGACTTCAAGTCAGAGTCGAAGTCGGAGTCGGAGTCAAAGTGGAAGAGTTTTTGAGTTGAGAGTGAAAAATGTGCGCGCCGGCGGCGGCGTCCAAAACCTTTGAACTTGGCCGCAAACGGTAGCCAGCACAAGCTTCGTCAGTCCATTTCACTTGGAAATATTTGAAAACGAATAAGAATATAAGTAGTTATGGTAAGCGACTGCCAAATACCCTGTGTATCGGTAGATAAATCTGTATATCACAGATAAAACTAGCTATTTGAAGATATATATAAATGATTAAGTGTTTTACAAACTTTCAAGAAGATCAACAATGATTAAACTATATTTAAGCAAAATAAATATTCAAATTTTGTCTACTCTTATATAACATTATAAAAAAGTGTATCAATAAATTGGTTAAAATCAATTGAATGCATTTTGTATACCCCTACAAGATTTTTGTAATCAATTAATTGAGTATTGATTTGATTTAAGTAAACTTCGATTGCATTTTACAAACGTCTTCCGAAAAGTTGCCCTCCCTTTCAGCTATGTATTACAGGGTATAATGATTGCTTGAAAATTAATAAATATTGAAATAATTTAAGTGAATTTCATATGCAAATTGGCGGCGTTCAGCTGGTTGTGAGCTGCAAAACGCGCTCGGCTTTAAACACTTGAAGCGGTTTATTTTTTTTTTTTGGTTTGTGGTCAACTCGTTTCGTTTTTGTCTCTTTGTTTTTGGCATGTGATTAAATTAATAATTAATTAGTTTAAATTTTGAATAACGGTTGTAAATAATCATTAATAAAAATTAAAAAAGATTTCTTTTATTTTAAGAGCTTGACGAGCCTGAACCCGAATAAGCGTCTACAATATACGCCGCAAAGTTAATTCAGAATTTAAATTCAAATTCAAAACTGAAATGCAAACGATTCAAAGAGTTACGGAGTGAAATGTGGATTGGGTAGAGAAATGGTAGCTCTTTTAACTTGTTTCTCAAATGACCAGCGACTTCTGCGTTATTTTGCTTAAATATGCTCAAATTTATTGGCAACAATTTGAATATTTCTTTGAACAATAAAATGGGTTAAAAAGTGTATAATTAGCGGCTTCTAACAGGCAATAAGACACCGTCCACTGGCTGAGCTTGAATATACCTGATAGGTATCCACAATCACGTCGAACTTCATGTCAAAATTTGATATAGAGTTTTTGAAATCTTTTTCGACTAATTATTATGAATGGAATAAGAAAACTTCAAACGAATTGAATCCCAGAACAACTTTGTTTTAAATCAAGAAAATGTTTTATTTATCAATTCATGCCAAGAGAAGCGTATAATTGTATTTGATATTGATATTACAATTGTTTTATTTAAATTTAGTTCGATACAAAAGTGTTCATTGTTCATTTAGAAACTTTTAATACTCTTTGCCGACACTTTTGGTGGCTCTGAAAAGAGCCGATTGGCTTTGAATTGTTTGCTTGGTAATTGTGTCGCAGCTGGTGGGTTTTCTTGTTGTTGCCCATTGCAAGATTTGGCCGTAATCGACCTTAGTCCGGAATGCTCAGGCCAGAAGCATGTTGTGGGATGCCTTGTCCATGGCCGTAGTCCTTGTTTGGTTTTCGCTTGGCTTGCATTTTCTATGCTTGTGCCTTTGCCATTAGATTCATTCGATTGTCACATCCGTGTCAAATAAAATCACAAGAGTCTCGCAGCGGAGTTACTCTGTCTTTAATATCTCTGTCTCGCTCTCTTTCTCTCTCTCTCTCTGTCTCTCTCTATCTCTTCCAGTTGCTACATGTGCAGAGGGGGGAAACGGGGCAACTCCCTTGGGCCTCCTCCTTGCACTGTAGCTCCAAAATTAAACAAAATGCACAACTCGTCTAGCAGTCGTTTGATGATAATGTCGTCCTCAATACTTTGTTCACTTTCTGTACCATTCGTCAGGTTGCATATGCGCTATACGCATCCCACCTCCCACTCATTTGGGTGGCGCCCCCAGCGCCTGGGCAGCAGCCTGTGCCTGGGCAGCGGACACGGGAACGGGAACGCCGACCATTCCGGCAGCAGCAGCAGCTGCCGCCAGACCAACCATGTCTGCCTCGTGCATCGGTTTCTTCTTGAGGATGCTCAGATCGTTGACGTTCTCGAGGAAGGATTTGTGGGCCGAGAAGACTTTGACGCTATCGAAGTCCTTCTTGAGCTCCTCGATGTCCCGCTTCTGCTTGGCCCGACGATTCTGGAACCAGGTGATCACCTGGGCATTCGACAGTCCCAGCGAGGCGGCGATCTCATCACGATCCGCTGGAGATAGATATTTCTGATAGAGAAAGCGTTTCTCCAGCTCAAAGATCTGATGATTGGTAAATGCTGTGCGTGATTTGCGTTTCTTCTTGGGCTGCGGTCGGTTCGAGAATATGTCCAAATGCGACTTATCTGCAAGAGGGAGAGAGATAGAGAGAGAAACAGAGATTAGAGCCAAGTTAGTTTAGTCTTTAAGTCAAACCGGTTGGGTCAGACACAAGCGTTAACAAGCGTCGCATTTGTAAGTCGCATTAGAAATACTTTGTAATTGCTTTAGTCGAGTGTTAATTAAATCGTTGTGATTTATAAACTTAAATGATTTAATTGCAAACGCTTTCATTATAATTCACTATATAATTTACTCTTGATTAATTACTCAACTGCGAGTTGTGGGCGTCATTGACTCGGAGTCTCGGAGTCTCGGACTTTGGCTACATGCATTTGTCTTGTTTGCCATTTGATTTATAATTATTATTGACACCCGTAAATCAGTCATAAATGTTGCTTGATTAACAAGCGACTTGATTGCAATGCACAATTTGTGCACTTGCATAACACTTCCTGAACAGAGACAGAGGCTGAGAATGAAATACGATCGACTCAATTCAAAGTTTATTTATGGTCGCCTTCAAAATATTTGATACTACTGCTACTAATCATAAATATGCATAGATATAGATATATATATATATTAGTATATGTATGGAAACCGGTTCGATTGGCCATTTCACGCCCATTCCGATGGCTTGTCAAACAAACTAGCCCGGCATTAAACACTAATTAAACGCTCACAGCCCCGACTAAATTAGTATACTTATTTGAAATGCAAAGCGCATTAATTTGCCTATTTGTTGTTATCTCGAGCACGTTTTGTAACCCAAAACCCATTAGGCACTTGAGAGAGTGTGCCCCCAACTGCAAGACATTCATATATGTATCTACATATATGTAGATGATATACATTTGTTGTAAATGTTTGTTTTTTTTCTTTTATCGGAGACTCATTAAGTAATTTCTGTGACTTATCTACCTAAACCCACCGACTGAAGGGGAAAGAGAAATGTGCTGGCCACTTGGGCAATTGGTCTGTCCTCAGGGTCTCAGGTGTCCACTTACATGGCAAACATGTTTTCACTCATTATGAGTGTTATGAGCATTTAAGGGGTGGTTTGTTTTGGCTGCATTTGTCAAACGTCTGTGTACTGGGAAACCTTTCACATCATGCCCTCCCACCAATATGGTAACGTATGTCTTGAAATTCGAGTTCAACTCGACTACGATTGCTTTCCGAGTACGAGTTGCCTTCTTGGCACAGTTAATGGCAACGTTCTTACGTTTTAATTTGTGGCAATACCAAGAACTGGTAACTGAGCCAGACAGCGTGTCTGACATGCTCATAGAAAGTTGAATAACTTTGCCACAAATACTCTGATTGTCCGCTGATAATCAACTCAAAAAACTCACTGAACCCGATCTGAAAGTTGAACATTTTCCATTACATTACTCTAAAAGCTAGATCTTTAAGGCTGTGATTATAATTCATTTAGCATATATACTATTTACATCCTGATAAGATATAGATACATTTCGAAAATGTTATTAATATCATAGATATATTTTTCTTGTAAGTATGTATCTCTCTCTTCCTCTGCCTGAGTGTCAATGATATTAATGTGCCTCGAAATAGTCTACTTATGACTACAGTGACTGCCAAAGTATTCGTATATAATACAAGTTTATCGGGCCAACTTCTTGTTGTCGATTGACAAACGATGAACGCTGTGAACTCCATCGACAGCCAAAAGTCGTAAATACATCGTCTATGCATCATGTACAACATTCGATAAATACCCAAATGAATATGAGTGCTCGTACTCGTACTCGTGCTCGTGTCTGGGTGTGAGTACTGTACACAAGTACACGAGTACAGTGCGTCTAATATGCTTATGACTATCAGCTGCGGTTGGGGGCATGTCATTTATTAGTTTTGTGCAGCGGCAAACACAGTAATTTAACCAAATGGAAACGGCATGTTAATTGTGCACAAATACAAAACAACTAACAAAAAAAAAACAAAAACTCTATTAGGTAATGAACATGAGCTAAGTTGGCCGCTGGCTAATTGTTGCTAATCGTTGCAGAATCGACACGAATGCACAAAATACGAGTAGAGACAACTCGCATATTGAAGATATATATGTATGAATATAGACATAGTTATAGCTATAGTTGTAGCTATTAAACAATAATTACCATGAAACACACAAAATGTCTAAGCTACGAAGAGGATAAGAGGGGGGCATAAGTTTGGGGGAAGTGGAGTTGTGTCTCTGTCTCTGACACTAAAACGCCCACTTAATGCTGCCAATGAGTGTAAACATGAACTGTGACTGAGAGTGTGACAGATGCGGGTGTATTGTCAATGATATGGAAAATTAAAGTTATTAAGTAGGAAAACATCGTTAAATTAACTAAATACACAATTGCATTAATATTTTGTTGGCCTTAGTTAAGATATATATATTAAATGAATAATAACTATAATATTATAATAAACTAAGTCCATATTTGCATACACTCAGTGAATCGATGATTTCTATCCCTCTATCATTTCCTTACTCTCAGTTCTCACTATAAGTATTTCACCTTTTTTCTCCCCATTCTACCCTCTCATATAAACTATATACCCATTCTATAACCCATCGCAAGCTATTCTATTTATAAATATATTTTAAATATATTATTTATTCCTTTAGCTGTAATTTGTTTTGGTTTTCGGGTTTTTTGGCACATGCCGACAATTAATTGAAAGACAAAAGCTAAAAATTAGTTAGAAACGGAAATGGGTATGGGATAAACTGATGATCGTTCATTTCAATTAGGCAAATGTTCGTATTTGAATTTGTATTCACAAAAATTGCTTGAAAATTAATGGGTTGCTGTTACTCGAATTTGAATTAAAGGCCCCAAAAAAACATTCAACATTCATTTAGTCCAATTCATTTCAATTTCGAGAACAATGCCAAATATTGAGACATTTGTCAATGGAACATTTATATGCTAATCGATCGATCGATTGCTTGCTGATAAAAAGCCGAACTCGTAATTTGTGCAATTTACGAGCATGACAAGTGCTGAATTGTCATGGGTTTGGGAAGGAGGAAAGTAACTGGGAACTTGAAATGGGAATTTACCTTGTGACTCGTCAAAGTCCTTGGTGGTCATCTGGAAGAGTGCATCCAGCGGTGTGCCATTGGCCTTGGCCTTTGCCTCAGCGGCAGCAACGGCGGCCGCATTGTTCGCATTGCCCGTTGCCTGGGAGGGACTCGGGGCATTGCCCGATCCGCTGGAGACATGACGCTCCCGATCCGAGGCTGCCTGCGACGACGACTGCGGACTGTGGCTGCGACGCACTGCACCGCCAGCAGCCGAGTCCCGCACAATCTCCGGCGAGCAGCAATCGCTGGCCGCAGAGCTGGAACGATCTGAGCCACTCTCGGAGGGAATGATGTCCATGCCCATGTGACGCAGCAGCTGTGCCTGGGCATTGAAGTGCTCCTGCAGCTGGCGATGATAGTCCAGGGCCAGGCGCTGTTCGTAGTGCAGCAGAGCGGAGGGAATGAAGGGTCGGACGGGCATTGGACCCAACAGATGATCCCAGGGACGCACAATCTGTGCATTGGGCAGCAACATGGCAGCCGCCGCCGCCGGATGCATGTCCAGAGGTTCAGTGCGTGGCTGCAGCAAACCGGCGACTGGACGGGCAGTAGGTGGAGCCAGCAGCGTGGAGGCCGGAGGTGGCGAATTGGAGGCACAACGCTGCTTCTCCGAGTGTCCAAGTATGTCCGCAATGGAGAAACTCTTGACGCCCTCAATCGCCGACTTCGTGGTGCTCGTGTTGTTCGTCTGCGGTGCCGGCGGACTGGGTGTCTGTTCCCGCGGCTCCGAGGAGGAGGAGGACATGCGCAGACGCTTCAGCGGCTGGAAATAATCCTCCGGCAGCGCACCGACGGCGCTGCGCGTCAGGCCAGCGGCAGCGGCGGCGGCGGCGGCAGCAGCAGCATGTTGCTGCATCAGGAGCTGCTGTTGCTGGAGGAGATCAATGGTGCTGCCACGCGGATGATGCAGCTGATGATGCGGCGTCGGCAGCGGGCTGGGAGCGCCACCGACGGAAATCTCGGATTCGGCAGGACTGGCCGGTCTCATTGTGGGCGGACAGAGCATTTAAGCACTGGCGTTTATAACTTGGCTAATCACACACACACACACACCCACACACAAAAGCACACTTGGCTTTTACTCAAAACACTAATCGCTCTGCGTTGAATTGTTGGCCTTTTAGCTGCCAATGTCAAGAAACTTTGTGGATTTTGTTGTTCACTTTATGTCTGCGTCTTGTTAATACACGTAAGTAAGTATACTTATGTATGTATACAGAAATATCAATCAGTGACGTGCAACGTGCAACGCGCAGCGATAAACGATGTACGATGAACGACAACGACGCTGATCCAATAGGAGGACCTCTCAACTCGACGTTTCACTGTCAACTGTTCGAAACTAGATTGAAGATTGGTTTGCTAACTAGACACGTCGATATTTCTTCAGTTCTTTTGCTGCCCGCGCCGCTCTCCGCGATGCTCACACCAGTCTGTTTGTCTGTGTGTGTGCGTGTGTGTGTGAGTGTCGACGTTCGCTTGCGTGTGTGCATGCCGTCTCTTTAACATCGTTTGCTCTCTCGTCGTCGTGTCTCGTTTGTCGGTGGTTAAACTCGGCAATCAAATCATAACTGCACAACAAGCGCTCTCTGCGAGAGCCAACCAGTTTGCCATTGCTCGCATGCGTTAGAGCAAGGCGACGATAACTGTGCGCTCTCTCGCTCGTCAGCCAATCGGCTGGCCGGAAAGCGATGCCAACAAAAAATAGCAATGGTGGCGTATACGTAACGGTAATTATGGCGTTCATCATGCGCCACGCGTTCGAGCGAGCTAGCAATAGCGCTAACCGTTTTGCGCGAGTGGGAGCAAAAACAGATGAAAAAAGAAAACCCCAACACAAATGCGACGCTCCTCAGTTTGTAACGAGACTGTATTTAGTATTTGAGCCTCTGCAAAGTTTTCACAACTTCGGCAGCGACGCGACCGAGACTTCCTCCCTTGTCAACCCGCTCAGCCAGCGCTTTTAATGACGCACATAGACTGCCCCCCCCTCCACGAACGCTGCCGTGCTTAATTGTCAAACGTTTGCATTTAATTTGTGGCAAGAAAAACGTTTAATTAATTTGAATGTTCCGCACAACGCAAAAAGGTAATAATTTTCACAGTGTAAAAATACATATTGTATATAAAATTACATATTTAAATAATAATTGAAAATAAAACGAAAGAGTTGAATGTGTCGAAAGTCAAAATAGTCAATGAGTAATATTTAATTTAATTAGATATTTGCATTTATGATACTAAAGTAATTATAATTCTGTTAAATAATAAAATTCGAGTATGCCTTAATTACAATTTAAATCAGTTTCCGACGGCAAGGAATGTCACTTCTTTTATTATAAGTATTAATATATTTGATATATTTCTCTATTTACAATACAATTTACTGTGTCATTCAGAATCACAGAATACAACTTTGAAGCAACTAAAATGTTTTATGCCTTCGTCTGCACTTCATTGTTCAATTGTCGACACATTATGCTTGGCTTAAACACATTGCCAACACTTACAGGCCCGGCAAGCTGCTCATAATCCTTTTAATTGAAACAAATGCGCATTTACTCCAACATCCAACAAAACAGAACAAAGGGCCCAAAAAAACAGTCCAACAGAGCGGCTACTGACAACACAAAAGGCGTCAAGGCGTCTGAAAACAATGGGCCAAAGGGTCTATTAGCTAAACGCTCTTAAGAATCGGAATCGAAATCGAAATCGAAATTCGAAACCAATTGCCGTCGCTGCAGGATGCTAAATGAAAAAGGAATCGCCGTCGCTTCGCCGGCAGCGACCACCAGCCGGCGAAGTCAGAGAAGGAGACGAAAACGAAAACGAAGACGGAGGCAGAGACAACGCTCGACTTTAGCCGCAGTGGGTCCCGGATCCCGGGCAGAGCGGACTACCTGGCGGTCAGCGGTTGCTGCTGCTGCCGCTGCTGTTGTTGATAAGGACTAATCACACAAATATTTGAGCATTGGGTTTGTGATTGAGTTTCGCCGCGGCGACCAAACAAAGCGGCGCGTTTGATTTCCCAGTTTAGCGCTTCTGTATTGCCCCAGTGTCTTTTTTGTATAGTTTTTTTTATAATTCTAATTTCTTATTTCTTTTCTTCTTGGCGGCTATTAGTGTATCTATTAGATACACACACACGCATTCAGATAGAGATTGACTCTGACTGTGTGAGAAAGAGAGATGCATGCTGCGTGGGAAAACCTGCGGTGTTAATTATACCCGCAAAGTCCTTGAGCAAAGCCAATTTAGTGAAAATCCTTTGGAGAGGAAAGTCAATTTACACCGTCCACCTGTGCCACCGTCTGTGGCAGTATCCGTGTGTGGCTTCATTCACACGCTGATAAATTGTGGCCGCTTGTTCCTTGAGGTGAAAGTGGAGGGGAGAAAGGGTTCATTAATATTCAAATGCAAAGGGGAAACTGGGCAAATGGCGACGATTTCAATGATTTATCGATCTGGGTAACCGGGGCAGCTGCGGCACACACACAACACAGTGACTGCCAGATGTATCATCAACTGATACTGTTACTGATTGTGGCGGAAATGCAGCAAGGCCTGGTTTAATTTTCCATAATTTAGCTGCTTTAGCTTTGCCTTATCGCCTGAGTAATCGCTCTAAACGATTTCCACTTCAATTTTTATCTTAAACGCAAAATTATGCAGCACATTCTCAAAAGCAACGGCCCACGCCCACATTGAAATATTTGTTATAACCCATATGCCTTTGGGCCGATAATACTCCATGGCCATAGACTCGACTAGAGTCGTGTCGACTTGGCTTGACTTGACTTGACTCTAATTGTCAATTAGCAAGCTTTCAACAGCAGCCAGGCAGCCAGCCAGCCAGTGAGCTCGCAGAGTCACAGCTTCCATTTTTGATTTTCCCGCCAGTTTCCACACATTTCGTGGGAGCAGCTGCCTCACAATTTGCATATGCCACAGCCGTTACCTTGCCACACAGCCCGACCCACGCAACATTGACACATGGCTGTCACTTCCACTTGATGTTGATGTGATTTCTGTGCCAGATAAACGTTCCACATTCAACTGATCGACTGACGTTTGGTAGCATATCGAAAATTGCCTCTAATACCAAATTATTAATTTCGATTATAATTATAAATTTATACGCTATTTGATCATGCTTCAACTGGGTGTGTTTGAATCGTATCGAATGGATTAATTTAAGAAGCATATATTATTTATGTAAGATGTATTATTAATTTTATAACTTACCGTCTAAGACTTGAGTTATTATTTTGACTTTATACAATGCAATTGCTTAATTGCAATCATTATAAAAAGATAGTTTAAATATCTTAAGCATTTCACTTTTTTTTTTTGTTTTAAACCGAAGGTAAGTGCGTTTTTCCCTTTTAGAAATTCTCTGCCACTGTCGCAGAGGGAGAGATAGAGAAAGTCTTGAGCTTAAATGTTTTGTGGTCGAAAAAACTAAGGAAAACTCATCAAAAAAGTAGTTAGACTTAAACCAAAAGACACAAGCGACCATTAAACATTGCCAATTTCACAGTAATCAGTAGCAGCATGGCCGACAAACAACAAAGTCGGGCCCAAACAAAAGGCAAAACGTCGACAAAAGTAGCAAATCGAACTAAGCCGTTTATGGCCACCCACATTGAGGGGAAGCCAAAGAGTTGTTGCCACAACAGCAGTAACAATAACAACTTTGGTAGCAACAGCAGTCGCAGTCAAAGAGCAAGCAAAGAAAATCAGCTTTCAGCTTTCAGGTCAAGATTGGTAGCAAGCACTCGGCCACGCTAATCAAACGCTCCACAATGCCAGCTAAAAGCGAAAAACCTAAATACTACAAACTAAAAAAAAAAGCTAAAAACTAAAAGCGAGAAACAACGACAACAAATCAAACGCTTGCTGCAAATGGAAAGCACAACAACAAAAAGTGGAAAACAATGAACAAGCGAATGCTAATTAAAGCGATGCTCAAATTGAAATGTTAAACTTTGAGTTTGTCATACCCTGTACTATTAACAATGACATATGTAAGAGTATGACAGACTATGCACAGACAGTCTAGATTAAATTTAGATCTATTCATTGCTAGCCATACAAGATTTTCCTATAAATTATTGTGCTAGTTGCTATTGCTAATAATTATTTAAAAAGGAGATATAAAGATTAATTTTGAAAAGATTTAATAGTAATTTAATTTAATATATTTAAAACTAATATGTAAATTAATGTAGTTCAGTTTAAGTTCTGTAGTTTTGTATTTGTTGAATTACAGATAACTTTGAGCTAGATTGCTGATCATTCTGATGTATTAAAGTCCTCCCGGATTCAAGTAAATTACTTCATTTTAAGCTTGTATAGGATAGTTGTAGATATACGATCTTACTGCTAGAAGTTAAATACAGAGTATTCAGTAATAAACATTATAATTACTAGCCAGTGAAAGTTTTCAATTGAGTTTAAAACTACGCTAAGAGCTATTTAATTGGCTGATAGTTTTCCATGAACATCCTCTTAGAGTCCTTTAGGTTTCGTTAGTGTTTGCCTAACTAGAAATATATCTATAAATTTGTTATGGATAGGATGACTTACTTCAAACACTACCAATATTACAGGGTGTATTTCAGACGAATATGCAGCTAGAACATAGAATCATTTAGACTTACGAGAATTTTGGGCGGTGTAAAGCGGCTCAAATCAGACTAACACTAGACACAGAGTCGAGCTCCAGCTGATCAATGTGTTACACCACGTAGGGGATTCACAGGCATTGCTGCCGGGCTATATCAATATTGACCCATGATCCAGCTACTCACACGCTCCAATGTGCGTTGGCAGCGGCGGCACATTTACATCTCTTGAGAACTTTGTTTAGATACTTTTTCGACTGAATGCCACATACAAATATTTGTGGCCAGCGTCTGTCTTAATTGAGTTAGTTGGCCCAGAGTTGCGCGTGGCCGGCGTTCATTTTGACCGATGTGTGATAATTACACTAGCATCGATGCTGCGGCCACTTTGATGAGCCAAAGTCAAAGGCCAAGACGGCGGTGGTGCTGTGGTTGAGGAGGTTGAGGAAACTTCAGCTTCATCGGCAGCGGCAGCGGCATTTTCCCTTTGACTTCAATGCCGCGTTGGCCGTGCGCAAACAAACGGTTCAGTGGCATTTAGACTGCATTCTTTTTATGTGATGTTATGCCATGTTATGGTATATGTTTCTTTTTACATTTTACATTTCGGCTGCGACCGCTTGTTTAAATATTGAGACTTGTGTTTAACGTAATTAATGCAAGTGGCAATTACAGTAGCCGACCGGCAATCGACCCAAGGGAAATAATGCTTTTTTCTCTATAGAAGCAAATGCAATCAGCATTTGCATGCAAAATACACTAATTATATGGCTGCACATTGTTGTACTTAAGTACACTCTACCACAGAGCATATTAGCTTTGTTAGTGTGTAGCTTACACTTTGTAATTTGTATACTCTTTAAGGTTAATATCAATCAATTGAATTGCAGAGCTGAAAATGACTTTATCTATAGTTGTTTCCCCTTGAATTATTTGCGAATAACTCAAAGTAATATCGTTCTACAGTCACTCTATTAAAAGAGGATACAATTGATTTCAACTTCATTCCTAATTCAATCTTTCATAATCTCTATAGAATTGCAGTTCTTTATTTGAGTACAATAGAAGATTCAGCATTGTTCGGTGTCTATTTTAAGACGTTAATAATAGAAGACATTTCTTTTATTCAATTACCTTTTGAATCATTTGAGTTTCTGTAAGTTTTCCTTATTTCATTTATTACAAAGTTAGAGTATCTAACCCATCAAAGATACTTAATGTAGAGAGTATACTTATTAGAGAGTAGAATCCTATTGAAAACATACAAATTGATTTCATCAATGATGTTACTAGAAAATGCTGCCTTATTCTAATATAAATATTTGTGAATCAATTTCTAAGTTTATTTTTATAGTAAAATAAACATTTGTTACATTAATTAATTCATTCAATATGTCAAATATGTCAGCAAATTGTTTAATAATTTATTCAGTTTGTGTATTCATTAAATACTAATATCAAATTACTTGGTAAAGATATCCTAGAAAAGAGAATTCGTTACCATTCTTTACAACATAAACTTAAACTTCCATCAGGTTCATTAAGTACAACAATGTTAGAGTATCAAACCTTCAGTTGTAACTGTCATAAGTATTACTCATGTTGTTGTTGCTAAAAAGCCTCACATGCATATACATGCAAAGTGGCAAGATAAGGGGCAGAGGGTGAGGAATAAAGGGGCATCTGCAGCGGCGGCGGCGCACGTATGAATATCAAAATCAACTACAATGCAGTTAAAAAGCGCATTTCAAACACCTCGCAGTCTCTTCTCGTTCACAGATCGCAGTCTGCAGTCAGTTGCTTGTTTGGTGGTCCACAACGCCTCAAGTAAGCATTAAGAGCTGCTTTGGCCCTGGCCCTGTCTCTGGCTCTGACTCTGTCTCTGACTCTGACTCGGACTCTGAGTCTGGCCATGGCCCTGGCCTCGGACCTAAAGAACTCAGACCACATTACTTGATTGCCGCGCGTCGCTTGAGATGACGTTGCAGTTGCGAGGCTCAAGTTGAGGTCGACGTTGGGGCAGGAAGCGAGGAAATGTGGTTGTTGCTGTTGTTGTTGTTCTTTTTTTGCGCACCCATATGTGGAAATAACAATTCCTGTTGCAAACAAAACTGGCTGAGGCTGGGGCAGGGACTGAGGCAGAGAAAGAAGCTGGTTGCTGTTCATGAGGAAGCTGATGTTGATGCCGATGCAGCAAAGAACTTGCAAGCTGGAATCTATTGCTCTGCTGTGTGTGTGTGTGTGTGTATCTGTGTGTGTGTGTGTGTGGAGCTGAGCGCCATCTCGTTTAATGCCTTTAAGGCGTGACCATAGTATTTTATAATATGAACTGATCAAAGGATGCCGACACGTTTCAACTTCGCCGGCTAACCCAGAGAAGACTCCAGTTTTGCACGCTGGCAAAAAGCTGTATTGGTTTGTCTGTGTGTGTGTGTGTGCAGCATCCAGCGCCGTCTAAAGGCAACTCGCAACTCTCAACTCGCAACTGGCAACTGCAACAATAACAAATTGACCAAATCGATTTGTTTGTTGGCTTCGCTTTTGCTCAGGCTTCTTCTCAACTTCTTCTTCTCTTTTAGCCCGTTTGCTTTTTCTAGCTGCCTTTTCTTTAGCGGCATTTTCATTTAGCTTTATTGCTCATTAGCTGCATGAGTGTGAAAATGGCGAGTGCCAGTCTGTCAGTCGCTGGCAGAAGAACCCCCAACCGGAAATGCTGGCATCTCGAACTTTTCAGCTTGGCGCATGCGACATGACTAAACAAGTTTCGGGGCATGCCCCCTGCACCTGCCACTGCTGTCAGCAGTCGCCCAAGTGGGCGACGCACTCAACTGTACTTGAATTTATGACATTTTAATGTAAACAAATTAAATCTCTGCAGTCGAGTGGAAAACGGAGCGTTCCCCCCCCCCCCCCAACCTCACGAGAGGGTTGTCCTCGCCACGCCGACAAACAAGTGCGCGTGACAAATGCGGGAGAAGCATGAAGGTAGGCGGAGGGTGGATGGGATGTGATGGGCAACAATATGCTCATCGATTAGTTGTACAAGACTGGGCCATGTCACACTTAATTGAAAACTCATTAGAGCCTCCAGCTTTGAGAGTGTCCTGGGGCAGGACAATAGGGCCAATTGATTGCCAAACATGCAGCTGGCCCATATGCATTTATGACTCTATTAAAGTCAAGAATCGTTTCGAGGGTTGACTGCCATGATTTGATTGACAGCGCGACCAATGGACAACTATGAGCTGTTCAGCTGAAACATGGCAAATGCATCATTTATTTATGAGGCATGGATCTCTTGCTTCCTTAATGCCACAAATTGCTGCAACAAACTGCGAGTGGGCACTGATTGCACACATCCAAGTGTGCTTCTCATTGGTGGCAAATATGTACGTAACAACTCTCGGGGATTCATTAGCCTCGTTTCGCTATCCCCTCCCCCCATCTGTGCCACCGATCTCACTGTCAGTGTGGCGGGTGGGCTGCCATGGTTTTTGCATTTATTAATTGCCTGACATGTCCATTAATTTAAATCAATGATATCTATATATATATATTTATTTTTCTGTGCTCAAGTGCACAAAAAAGTCGATGATGCCATATCTGCTGTGAAACGTCGCCTTCCCCCTACAATTAACATAATTTTTCGCAAATTGCGGCATAAATCTCATATACAATTTTATTTAGTGGCGTCAAGTCAATTAAATCTGTGCAAAATTAAATGCTCAACACCGCAAAAAGCTGACCTACTACAGACTGAACTGCCTTGAGTGGACAAGTCTATTTCTGAAATGACTGGCTCTTATAGTTGCTGAGATCAACGCGTTCATACAGACGGACAGACAGACGGACAGACAGACGGACAGATAGACGGACAGACAGACGGGCAGACAGACGGACAGACAGACGGACAGACAGACAGACAGACAGACGGACAGACAGACAGATAGACGGACAGACAGACAGACAGACATACGGACAGACAGACGGACAGACAGACGGACATACAGACGGACAGACAGACGGACAGACAGACGGACAGACATACGGACGGACAGACGGACAGACAGACGGACAGACTGACGGACAGACTGACGGACAGACAGACGGACAGACAGACGGACAGACAGACGGACAGACATACGGACAGACAGACGGGCAGACAGACGGACAGACATACGGACGGACAGACAGACGGACAGACAGACGGTCAGACAGACGGACAGACATACGGACGGACAGACAGACGGACAGACAGACGGACGGACAGGTGTCAATCAACTCGGCTATTGATACTGATCAAGAATATATACATATACTTTAAAGGGACGGAGATGATTCCTTCTGCCTGTTACATACATTCACACAAATTCATTATACCCTTTTTTGACAATTTTTAATAGGCACAGGGTATATTCCAAAAGTTATTGAATAAAATTAGATGGTAAATTTCGAAAACTACATACATTTCAATTTATTGTCTAGTCTTCATAATCATTCTATTAATATAATTTTTATCAAAACTATATCGTTTCCCTTGTAGATTTTCTAACTGACCAAGATTTCTTTCTTTGAAAAGTCATTTGTATAAATGTTATCCTCTTAATAGCAGAAGCCCTGCATATCCATTCAAAAGCAGTAAACACTGTACTTCATTCTCACTCCGGCTGGATTCATATTTAAATTGCTTTCAACTGATTTCCTTATACCTATCACTCTAACATTATGTATAATAACTATTTATATATCCACTCCACAGCACTGATCACTGTACTGTATTCTTAATCTTTATCATGGTACAATCTAACTATATTTCCGATCCACTCAATCGATGTGTTCACTGTGCTATTGAGCAAAAAAATAAGCTCGAATAGACACACGGCAAATGGAATTTTCGCGTAGAGTTGATGACTTATTTACGATATTTGATAACAATTAGTTTGTTGTCACAGACGGACAGTTTGATTTGCTGCCAACAGAGGTGACAACAATAGCAACAACAATAGCAACAACAACAGCAAAAGCTGCAACAACAACGACAAAGTTAATAAACTATGATTAGTTGCATGAGACTTGCCATTGGTCCGTTGCCCTCGGCTTTTTGTTGTTGCCACTAATTTTGATCGTTATTTGGAATTTATTATGGCCAACTTTGAGCTTATACTGCTGTGTTTGTGTGTGTGTGTGTGTGTGAGTGTGTGTGTGTGTCTTGTGCCACCGTTGAAGCGGCTTCTTTGACTTCTTTGAGTAAATAATTAATTAATTTTATTGCCGAGGCAACGAGCAACGTGAATCGCAGTCGGTGGCATTTCATTGCGTTGTGACTTGATTTTCGTTTGAATTTATTTTAATTTAATTTAATTTATTTTAAAATGTGAGCTCTTCGAGCTTTTGCTTTTCGACATTCATGAATATTCATTGCGATGCGGATCCATCACATTATTCATTTGCGTAAACATTTTAATTAACAGCCAAAATGTTGTGTTTGTGATTAATTTTTCAATGATTAGTTGGTAATTTATTTGGCCGTCTTCATTTGCCAAATGTTAAGATCTCTGGCACAATTCGGCACACCATACAACACACACACACACACACACACACACACATATCGTCTCTATCAGGGTGGCCATCAATCAGGCGTTGTTCTTATCGTCGATCTTCCGAACTGAATGGTCCACATAGTACATGATATGGCAGATTTGCAGATGGGATATTCATAGGCATTGCGAGTTCCATCTATGTACATACATCTTAACCGGAACAAATTCTATAAATTAACATTTAAGTTTGGGGTGTGGAAATCATTAAAAAGTGCTTTAATTAGCAGCCTTGTGGTTAGTGCAAAAGATTCTCATCTTCTCAGAACTCCCTCTCTCTCTCTCTGTCTGCTTCAAAAGAGCCGTCGACATCATATTTCCACGAAGATTTCATTTGTTAATGAAAAATCCCTCAGAAAAAAGCCGATAAAAACCCGCAGAGGAAGAAATCAATGCAAACAATACGGAAATCCAGGAATGCATTGATCCTAACTAGCTACCGTTTAATTTTTATTACGACCAAAAAAAAAATGAGAAAATAGAAAAAAGGCGAGTGTGAAATTGTCGGTGTTTTTATGATTTTGTGGCTGCCCCTTTGATGGTTGCCTCCCGCACTTCCCTCCTTGCTTCTTCTCGTAGCCCATAGCCCTATTTGATGTTTCTATTCACACACACACACACAGATCTTGAGATCTTGCGATCTCTGTGCCCAATGCCAATGTCAATCTTAAGATTGGCCACTCGCACGCCCAGAACTCGCGACCGAATGTGCCTCATAAAATATCTTTAGGAAAGGGTCTTCGTCTTCGTCTTTCCCTCTCACCGACTGACTACTGCCCGCTCCTTTTGCCTATTTTGACGTTTATAAATATCAAACAATTTGTTTTTGTTGCTGCAGCAATCTGTGACGTAATGCTGATGGACAAAGGTGCCGCATGTGAGAACATATGTCCCGATTCTCCACTTTGATTGCTTTATTTGTTGTTTTAGGCTGACACCGGGCACTCGAGAGGGCGTTGCAAGTGTGTTTTGATTATGTTTCCTTTTGTTTTTCTTTTCTTATTGTTTTTTTTGTATTTTTTTAAAGCAATTAGTTTCAAATTTTCCGCGCATCTTTGGTGGCACTTGCCTCTGGTCGCTTGCCGCTTGCCTCTTGTTGCATGGGAAGTGCATGTCCTGCATTTCCTTCAGGAAGTGCCTCATTTTGTGCTCGCGGCTAAGCGGCAGCTATTAGGATACCCATTTCAATCAGCCGATCATATTCTTCATGAGAATAAATCGTTTAACTTTAATGTCTACCGCGAATTCGTTTGTCGTTCTTCAACCCAAATCTGTCTGCTTGGCGGTGATGCGTGGCAGGAGTTGCATGCCCCTTTTGAAAAGCGAGACGCCACTGAGACGCCTCGCTGATGTGCCCCCTTTTGACAGTTGTGCTAATGATATTATGAATTCGCTTTGGTTTTTGGTGTCGGGTCGTCATGACTTTAATTTGACAGCATTTTTGCATGTCACTTTGTCAGTTTTGTCGCCCAAATCGCAGCAGCAGCAGAAGTTGGAAGGGGTAAGGCGATTTGTCGAACTGGCGGCGTCTTGAAACGCCACACAGTAGTATGCCACTTCCGCTGTGGATCATCCGTTTGGGCCTGGGCAAAAGATGTCATGGGAATATGAAAATGGCATTCGAGAGTCGGCAAATATCACATTTGGTGTCTGACAGAGGAAGAGCTTTTTTCTCTGTCGCTGTTCTTGTATTGGAATCAACATTGGCATTGGCATTGGCATGTCATTTGGCAGCAACGTCAGCTACCTGCCAATTACCTAGCCATCATTCTAGCCCAGTCGGCTGCCAGGCGACCACCAAGCTAGCCACATCTAACAGCTAAAGCGCGCTTTTGATCTTTTGCCGCCTGGCCAATGGCCAAGCAATGTGATTAAGCCTGCTTTACACTCGCACATATACACACACATTCGCCCAGTGGCTGAGAGAGCCTCTTTGGCTCCTCTCGTTTCATCTAACCCCCCCCCCCCCCCCTTGACAGCTAAAAGCCTCAGCCTGTTTTTTCGCTCGTTATTCTCCACTTTGTACGCCTGTCTGCTCATTTATCAAAGCTGAGGCTGCGTTTTGTATCTGTATCTATATCTGTATATGTATCTCTGCCTCACTCTGTGTATCTGCATCTGTATTCGTGCCTCTCTGACTGCGTTAAGCGGCTCATATACTCGCCTTTAGCTCACAGGCCAACTGTCTGTTGTTGGCTTTGAAGTTCGGCGCAGCTGCGTGATTGGCTGGGGCTAACTTGGCTTTAACGTGCCACACTGAGGCGCAACTAAAGTCTTTAACTGGCTTCTACTTGGGCAGCATTTTTCAACTTCCACAAGAACGCATCTCCAGAGGAAGGTATATCATCTCTTCTTGCTGCTGCCGCTGCTGGTTCATTAGAAAAATGACGGCTTTGTCTTTTTTATGGCTTACTTTAACGCTTACTTTAAGCCTGATGTTGCTGTTGTTGTTGCTGTTGTTATTGCTGCTGCTTCTTCTGCTTCTTGTTGGCTTAACTCATTTGGCCGCAAGGCCTCTTGCGTTTACCCATTAGCCATAATGGCCACATTGCCACCTGTGTTGCTCACGCACACTCAAACACACGCACACTCGCACACAGACAATAACTGCAAGTTCACTAAAATTGCTGCATACTTTGCGGCGCATCATTTGTCGCTTTTTTCTCTGATTTTGTCGTTATTATTGATGTTTGCTAATGATTTGGTTAGCTTGCTTTTTCAATTTTTCACAACTTTTGCGGCGTGAGAAAAGTTTCTGTCAAATGTTGGGAAAACTTTTTATTTGCGAATTGTGGTGAAAATCATTTTGTCTCCACGCTGTGAATTAACAGCTACAGTTTCCGCATTGTGTAACGTTTTTCGACAAATTTAGACTAATCATGGCCATAATTTATTGTCACTCAAAGCAAAGCTGAAACTGTGCAACGAATTGGTCAGCTCATTGAACCACCCCCAAAGGGGGGAGGGATGGAGGAATCCCACTGGCAAACAAAAGTTCCGAGTCAACAAATCGAAATACATGTGAGTGCGAAAAACTAATAGATTGATTTATGGGCTTTAACACCTGGAGTGCTGAAATTTATTGTCGGCCAAAAGGCCATAAATCAGCACAGGACAGGCGACACTTTTTGCGTGGGCGTGATAAACACAGACAGAAGGAGAGAGAGAGAGAGAGAGAGAGAGAAAGACAGATAGAAAGTGAGTGAGGAAGAAAGTTGGTGAAATTGAAAAGGGATAAGAATTTGCCACGCCGCAGACGACAAAACTTTGAGATTGTCCACCCCGGGTATCGGGAATCGGGTTGTGGGTCGATTTGTTGACTGCATTTTGAGTAATTAATAGCTCCCAGCGGTATTTTTGCGATGCGACAATAAAAATATGTCTCTCGATTTGTTTGACTTTGACTTTTGGGGTCAGACATGGATACAGATACGGATACAGCTACAGCTACAGCTACAGATACAGATACATTCTAAGTGTGTGGGGGTGGCGGCGAACGAAAATTAATTGCTGTCATTAACATGAGAATTAGGAGTCGATGTGGCAGCAGGAGACAAAACTCCAAGTCAGGATGTAAACGAAAAGTAATTTGGGTTTTTATTGCTTCCGCGTTGAGAGATTGTGAGATTCCTTTTGGGGTAGCGCCAAATAATAGAGATTAATATGGGCCGTGAACCGACAGATGCAGATGCTAATATCAAGATTTGGAGGCAGGAATCGATCGATTCGAGTGGAAAGTGGAAAGTGGATGGTAGACAGGGTGCAATGACTGTGCAGCAATTAACGCTGTGACGCTACATTTTTGTTGCTATTGTAAAATGTGTAAATTAGTTTAAACTTTAAACATTTCAACAGCAAATAGTGTGACGCCCTCGGCGATCACTTGAGATCAGTGGCGATTAGATCAGTTTGATCAGTTGGGATGTTGGGTTTCTCATGAAATGTGAACGCGAAGTTTCTAACACAATTATAAATCTCTGCTAGAATTCGGCTAGAATTAATGCCTAATTGCGGCTCGACTATTGGCCGAGTCTTCATCTCTCGGGGCACCTGTGTCAGACGGCTCAGATCAAAGATATAGGGATACAAAAGGATCGGCTCAGATTCAATCGCTCGTTTACGATTCTTCACGCTCAGTCGATGTGCAAGGAGTAGGTGTGAAAGGCATTGACCAAAACTAAAGTGCTTTCTCGCCGAGAGTCCATTAGCCACCTACACTGATCGAGCCAAAGACGAAGACGAAGACAAGGTCGAAAGGATCTGTGTGTGCAGGTCCTTGCGCTAACTATGTGTGGCGAATGTGTCCTTTTGTTGCCGACCTGTGGATTATCACACGCTTCATAATGAGTTTTCCTAGACCTGCTGGCAAACCTGTGCCAATTCCCATTCTATGCCACATTTGTTACGCATCCTTTTCGCCCAAGACAATGGAGCTTCTCTTTATCCAATCTTTGTGAGGAATTGTTGCATTTGTAAAGCGTCATTAACACACGCGCTGACACACACACACACACACACACACACACACACACACACACACACTCACACACACACCAGCAACAACAAAACAATAAGTAAAAAAGACAAAAAGTATATTAAACTAAATCGAATTAAGTGGACTGACATTCAATTTGTTCTCTGGGGCATAATGTGCATTTCTATGCATCAAACTGATTGCCACAAATTGTTGAAAGGGCCTTTAGAGGGGTTTTTTTTTGTTCGATTCGATTTGATTTGATTTTTGAAAAATTGAATTTTAATTTGCCACACAAGTTGCCAGCGCAGCGTTGCTAAGTTGCCTAAAAGGTTTCCACCATTTTCCGATAAGCGCGAGACAAGTTGAAAATTTACCATTGGTTCCCACTACATTCATCTCAATTTCTGAGCGTGGGCCTTTAAATAAAGTGGGTAGCATTTAAGCTGGAAATAGAGTGAGATTAAATTAGTTAGCCGTAATCTTAATGTCATTAAGCAGACGCTCAACATGAGGAAGAAGTGTTCTCTACAGAGCTAAGCTAATTAGAATATATTGTCTTTCTTTACCATTCAATCAAAGGTTTTCTATACAAAAAAGAAATAATTTACATAATTGGGTATAAAGGTATAAAGCTATAGATCAATATATAAATATTATAGACTTTTGTAAGACAAAATAAGTGAGCATTACATTTAGAGAAACTATAATAAGAATGAATAAAAAGCAGCAAAAACTGAAACTTAAATAAGTACAAAAATTAGAAAATACAGATAATCTGATTAATATTAAGAAAAACAGCTTGGAATTTGCTTTTCAAATAGTTAAATATCTTTAATTTCATGGCGCATGTCCTTATCAATATTAATGATTACAAAATGATAATATAAATCATAAAGAAGTGTTTGATAAAACTTACTATCGACAAAGATGATTCTAAATAAATGATATGACAGAAAATTAAGTCTCTTGCTTAATTGTTTTCCAAGAATTTCTAGAACTTTAACAAAATAATTAACAAACGTAGAAAAAAAGGGTAAAAACGGAAAATCGATCGAAGAAATCTGAATTCTTAATCCTAATTATAAAAATACTTATAAAATATTATAAATATATATTTAAAAATAAATATCCTCAGTATTCATCTATTCTTCCACATAAAATCTTCAAATAAGCCTTAAAGTTAACAAGAAATCCCGTAAATTCTAGTTCTAGCTTTCAACTGCAACTCTTGGCTGCAACATCGAACATCGTGGATGTTGCAACAACAGCTTCAGACGCAACACATTGTGCACTTCCCTCTTGCTCTGCTTCTTGTACTCGTTAATCCAGCTCTCTTTCTCTCGCTGTCCCTCTCTTTCACTCACTCTCTTCCGCATTGTTGCTTCTTCTCGCTTTAACGCCAACGCTGGCAACATGAAGCCGTGTTGCAGGCGTGTCTTACATGCCTGTTGCAACAGTGACGTCATTGGGTTAAACAACCAATCAGCGTGACGCTTTCAGGCGCTTGCGCTGCGCGTCGGCGCAGAGGCAAAAGTCCAACAGAAACATTTAGCCAAATTAATTGCAGGATAATAACTTATGATCTGACACCGCCCCACCCCCTGTCATTCCCTCGATTCCGGCGATTGTGACAGCCGCAGGCAGCGCAGGCCAAGTCTCTAATTGGTTTTTTGTTGTTTTTTTGTAGGTTCGCCTTTTGCCGTGCCACATCGGCAGCGGAGGCGACACAGAATTCACCCACAACACGCCTACAACGCCAACTCGATGGCCCTCTTACCATTCCCGTCATCCCTGCCATCCCTCTTGGCCGACTGGTTTTGGCCTCAGTTCCGACCAAACGACGCCATTATACTGAGTGAGAGAGTCGCTATCTTCATGCCATCTGCATTTCATTTTATTTGTAATTGGACGTAATTCAATTTGAAAATAATTGTTGCTATAATTTCAGTGTAATTTTCTGTAGTTGTCGCTGTCGTTGTCGTTGTCGACGTTCTACAAACACAAACACACATTGGAGTACAAATTTATCATTTTTTTTTTCGCCTTTGCCAATTGCATTGCGCCTCGTAATTCAAAAATAAATTAATGAAATGAATTCACATGGAAACCTCGTCATCGTCATGCAGCATTGTGACATTTCAGTTGGATGCATTTCAATATCAACCATTGTACGACTACACTGTGCAACAAAAACAAGTGCAAACTAGTTGGAACTGATTAGAATACACAATAAAACATAGTTATATTATTGTCTAGCTTAGCTAAAAAATGTATGTAGCATAGGGTATAAGTTGAAGCTGCGACAAGCAGTATCAAGATTAAAGGAATATCGATACCAGGAATGTTATCGATATTTGCTGCCGCATGGAGTCGGAGTCAGTCGGAGTGAACGGAGTCAGGCGAGGAACACAATTGGAAAAAGCAGCATCGAGGTCAGTCGATATCAGCCAAAGAGGAATAGTCAATGAGCAAGCTGTGCACAGAGACTTTTACAAAAATTGAAAGCCGTAAGACGTAAAAGAAGTCGATCCGCCGTTTATTTACCTTTAATAACAATCTAAATAATAATAAACACCGCTAATATAATAATAACCTTACATGTATGTAAATATTTTACAATAATTTAAATATAGTATAAAGCACTGAAATAATTTCTGTCTATATAGAACAAGAATTAGCATTAATTTAATTGACATTGTGATAATCCATAATATTAAAACTGCCTTTAGTTCCCAACATAAGTAAATTTATTAAAGAAACTATAGAAATAATTTGATTAATATCTCATGCAATCTGTTCATAGTTTTAATGTTATTTAATAAGAAGTTCTATTTTAATTTTACTGTTTAATATCTTTAAACATTTCTTGAACTTATTACGTATATTTTTGTACATTTTAATAAATTCTTTAAAATTTATTTCAACACCTATTCCATTTTTATAGTTTCTTGCACTCTTTTCCACAATTATTTTTGTGATTAATAGTAAAATTTTGTTTTCCTGTAGCATAGTGTATATGCATATATACTCATGAAAGAGGGAGACATATATAATTTGGTGTCCTGAGCTGAGCGATACATACATTTGCTTAAATTAAAATATCATATAATTATTGGTAATTGCGCTTTTAGCTTAAGCTTGAATTACTCACATTCACACTCATTGCATTCACATTTGGATGGGGCTATGTTAACTTTGAATAAGTCCCCAACTGAAGCTTATTGTCTAATTAATTAGCTATATCTGTTTTGTCTGTCTGTCTGTCAGTCTGTCTATCAGTCTGTCTGTCTGTCAGTCACAAATTAATTAACGCCGCCTTCAACATAGACACGAGTATTTCTGTGAACGGCCATTAGGCTTGATGACTGGAGCTTTGAGTCTACTTCGCATTGTCTATGATTTTGGGACTGGGATGGCATCCATCGCATCCATCATTCAGCACGGCACGAAACAATCATTCTCTATTCATAATTGAAAAAGTAACGTTCCACTACCGTTTGGCATGTCTACGTCTGTAGAACCACAAGCACATTGTCTAATTGCCACCACTTAATGGCGCAATTTGATTTTCAAACAGCGGTTCGGTCTCTTTCGAAGATCATCAATGACAACTTTTGTCAGCAGCTTTTCAATTGAAACGACGAGCACACGTCTCGACTCGACAAGTACTCGGACTTTCAACATATTTCAATAAATTGTTGAGTATGATGGTCAAGTGAAATCAGCTCCACAGCTGAGTGTAAAACGTAAGACGTAAGATGTGAGATGTGAGATGTGAGATGTGGTCAAAGAGTTTAACACGAATGAAATTCCCTTCAATTGAGGGTAATTGTGGTGCGACCACAGAGTGGAAGAACTGGAAGAGTACGTGTCGATAATAATATTTCAGGCTAATTGCGTCTACAATTTCGATCGGGGCATCGATAGCAACGGTAGCCACAAAAGTGACATGCAGCTGACAGCTGAGTTATGATGAGGGGCCCGAGTATCGAGATGGCTACTTAAATAAAATTTGGGGTTATACGACAAGCGAATACAGCCGGCGGCCATTTTGGCCAAAAGTGTGTACAAATTTACTGTGAAGCTTTCGCTGCCAACAAGAATGCGAATGCGAATGCGAATGAGGATGAGAATGGAAAGGAGTTCGATCGCTGATCATTGACAGATCACGTTGGTAAGGCAAAGGGCCAGAGCTCTTTATCAACAAGTCGCTGTCGCTGCCAGTGTCGCAGTCGCAGTCAGTCACAACTAACACTAAGATACCCTGGTCGTACCGACAAGGCGACGCAAAGCGAGACATAATTACCACCTTTAAGAAGATGATGGTGGTTTTTCGCGCGCTTTGATCTCTGCCGCCGCAACAAGAGAGACCAATTCTTCAGCTCAGAGAACGCCTTGCAACGCCTCAGATCTCCTCTCTGTCTCTGTCTCGGTCTCGGTCTCAGTTTTGGTCTCTTCAGTCGTTGAGCTTCGTTGGCGACCACGAGGCGTTCGTCGCAGTAGTTGGCAGTGCTCAATCTATCTATCGATTTTTAACGCGAGACTGACGTTAATGGAGATTCTCTGTCCTCTCTTCTCCTCCCTTGCCACTCTTTCCCTAAACTCTGTGTACTCGGTGTAGGTAATGAGAATGCGATTTGCTTAAGTTGCTGCAACGACAACGACTGCGTGTCGCCTCAGCGGTAGACAACAATGCTGCGCATACAAATAAGTCCCGTAACCGCGTTGCACCCTTTGAGCTGTTGCCAGTTTGTTGTCTGTTGACGGCTTTTCTTTGGCAACAATTACACGCATGCGTCATGGCTCCGACCACCTTATCGAGGCTCTCTAGCCCGTGTACGTTATATAATTACGGCGTACTTTTCCCTATAAGCTGCAAAACCTGCAATTAAACTTTCTTGCTCTTTTTTTGTCTGTTGATTGCATTGCCATCAAATGCATTGTTTGCGCTCATTAATGATCCACTTCGGCAGAGGATTGTAGAAATATGAATATGAGATTTTAAGTATAAGAAATTATATCTTTAGTAAATTCTATTAAATTCCACTTGGAAAACTTTAAATGCTTGCGGCTTTCTATTATATTTCTGTGAAGATTTCATTCATGATACTTTTCTGTCTTCCACTCCATAACCCCAATTTGCTGGACAATTTTGAGCTGAGTTGAGTTTTGTAGACTAGTATGTAGGACACTTAATCTTCAGTCACGGCACGTTCATAAATCACTTGACTTTCTAATTTCAATTTAAAAATTTCACCACACAACATAAAATGAGGAAATGAGGAAGCAGATTGTAATAAATGTTTGAAATTTCAAGTTCATTAAGTTTTGCTAATAAAAATAAAGTCACTTGACTGCATTAAATCGGATTGGACACGCACACTTGTATGTACTACTACAATCCCAATTGCAATCTGAAATCCCAACCCCAAACCCTCAGCCGGGACTTACTTCATTATGCGGCAGACATAAAAACTGACAGCTAAAACTTAGTTACGCATACCAAGAACAACAACAACGAGAAGTTCTTCAGGATAATGAATGCAGGTGCAAATGGGAAGCGGAAATACGTCACGCTTTTTGTGTGCGTTGCAAGAATACGAGTGGGGTGGTGCCACATGGACATAAACTTGGATGACGACCTCCCCATCGTCATTTCTCGCTGTCGTTGACTCTGATGACGATGAAGAATTTTCAATTTCATGAGGTTGGTGGCAAGTGTGCTCGACCAGCTCGACCAGAGCCAGTTAGGCTGTCAGTCGTTTTGAGGTGTTTTTCTTTTTTGTGTATTGTCATAATATCCATGTCCTTGTCCTGCCTTTTATGATGACGCTCTCTGCAGTAGACAGACAGTGGAGAGGGGATGAGCATTTAATGAACTTTTCCAAGTGAGTGGTCACATTCGTTTCAATTTGTCAATCTCGCTTACCACACCCAAAAAAAGCTACAAAGGAACCACCCCCATCACCACCCACACCCATAACCATACCAGAAAGTGGTTCTTAACCCATGACTGGGCCGGGGCGTGTTTTAATCCCGCTAAATGGCCCACTGTACGGTGTGCTGTCATATATGTTGTATGCTTATAAAATATGCATGACAGCTTTTTCTCAATTGCGCACACAATAAACACTTTTATCACAATCATAACGTGACATACTTAAATGCCGCTGCTTTTGCTACCCTGTAATCAATAGAATGACGGAGAGGGTTGTGATAAACCAAGCGCAGATAACATAATTATACATATGTTATACACTCTGAACTATCTAATACTCATATACTTGATCAAGCTTAGTTTTCAATTACAGGGTATCACTTTGTCGTATTCTCATCAATGGAATGGCTTTAGGATGTCTTTTAGTCGTAAACTATTTCCTATAAGAATATAGATACATCTGGAAATAGTTGTGGATGCTTAAAGACTAGAAGGTTCTATTTATAGGGTATTTCATAACTATACAATCCCAACTGTAACAATGCAACTGTGTTAGAATACTTGAATTTTGGTACATTTAGTTTTTTCATTGGTTTCATTGATAGACAAGTTGATTAAAAGATATCGCTTAGTCACTCCGCACTAGAAGAGTTTATAGATTATTATAGATTATAGATTATAGAAATAGATTAGATGATTATAGAGTATCCCTTAGTTACTCAGCTACATTCAATTAGTTGATCTGGCTGATAGATGCTAATAAAAAGGTATTCTATAGTCGTCTACTCTCGACTAGAATTGTCTTGTTTATTATTAATTCTACCTGAGTTATTTTATTGATCTTGCTGACACTTGGGCTGATTACAGGGTATCTCTGAGTCGCATTCTTCCCACTATAACAGTCTATGCTTAGTTTAAGCTTTTCTGAGGCTACTGTAGATATATGCTCTTCATCAAAACCATCTACTTGTTTCCTTTCTTTAGCTGCAGTCTATTCATTGATATCGTTGACACATGCGCTGATTATAGAATAACTGTAAGTCGTATACACCCACTCTTGTTGTTGTTACTAGGCTAGCAGCGGCCATTTTGTTAACGCTGTCGGATAGCTTTGGTAGCTCTGGTCTCTTTCTCTTCAATTCGCGGCATGATTGACGTTACTCGATCGATATCGATCGCAGAGAGGAGTGCGATCCAATCAGACGCTGCTGTAGGTCGCTTTGGGGCATTAAGTCGACGCCGCTGCGCCATAATTTAAGCGAATTATCTATGAAATAAAATCACCGTTCGTTTTGTTTACTCCGGCGCCCGCAACGAGCAACGAGCAGGAGAACTGGCAATGGGAATGAGGAATGGGGCATGACACAGCAGCTGCAGATGCGGGGCAAGCGGCATGCGGCAAGTTGTTAGTTGATTTCGGAACACACGTTTCATTGTGGACTATTTGTAATTAGAAATAATACCAGACAAGACTTGGAATCAAAATTGGGGCTGCTTGTAATTGCCCAGTCAGGTCGACACACCTTGAATCTCTCGTTCTCTTGCTTTTACCCACATAATGTCTCAATATTTCTCAATTACTTGCAACGCATATAATTTGTTGTTATACGCGCCACAATCACCGATCTTCTGATCAGCAAATCGGCAATCGCCAGAGCACAGCAGCTGGTCAAAACCGGCCTCAACCTCAGACTTTGCAATCGTACAAATAACTCCATCGTTGACTCCAATCAACTTTGGGCAGGCGGCTGCACAGTTGCCAGCCCCTCACTGAGGAACACACACACAAATATTCACCAAACACACACAAAGAAAGGGGCAAACTCGAACTGGGAGGTCTCTGTCCCAGTCTCAGTCTTAGTCTCAGTCTGAGAGCCTCTGGCTCCATCATCATTGCCACAGCAAGCCGAGTTGAGATCGTGCGCCGAATGCTGCGAATGCTTCACATTATTAGATGCGGATTACCACTTTGGTGCAAAGATCAAATCACTTTGCTGCAACAACGCTGTAGGTAGAAAGACAGAGAGAGAGAGAGAGATAGAGAGAGAGGTAGAAACGTCTTGGCCAGGCTTTTGGTGGCGTTAGCGTGAGGTGGCTCCAATCACGTTTTTTCGCGCGCTGCTTGCCTTTTACGATTTGTTTGATCTGTCCCAAATGAATTGCGCAGTTTCAATTTGAATTATGCTGCGGCAATGTTGCATCATTTCAGCAGAAACGGCCACATGCTGTGTGCACAATTGCAATTGAAATGTCATTTGTCAAAATACAAATTTAATGGTCTTTCAAGGTGCCGCGGCATAACGCCTTCATAGCTTGATCCTGATCCTTGGGCATTGTCCTCACAATGCATTGCTTCTTGTGCGTGTTCAACACGTGTGCTAATCTCATCAAAACAACCGACAGATCGCACCGACTAAACGCAACAAATCAACCTTCAATCAAGACAATCGCAGAGAACTCGCCTGGGCGTTGTTTTCTCGATCCTTGTGCGGCATCATCAAACTGGCATAAATCTTTAATGGAATTCATTCATTATAGACACCAGGCGATGTTCAGTGCTCGGTGGTCGATTTGACCACAAAGCAACAAAAAAATAAAAAAAAAGAAAGAAAGAAAGACGAAAAAACGGGCAGCGCTCCATGGAATTTGGCAAGCCAACATTGTGCCTTAAAAGACACGTCTTGCCTTTATTCCTCCCCTGTTCTTGTTCGGTCCTTGCGGGCATTGTAAATTCTCCTTTGTGTGTTGGAGGGCTCGGCTCGGCTTGACCTGGCTTGGTTGGGTTCGGGATCGGAATCGGAATCGGCAACGGCAACGGGATCGGATCGAGGCTGCAATTACGTGTGCGGCATGCGGAGAAGGCGACGCTTGGCTGACGATTTTAGCCACATTTGTTAGGTTTCACATAAAGCGAAGGCGCTAAAGGATAACACCCTCTTAACGCCTACCAATCAGATTGTTTGTGTTGCGGCATACATCAAAATGAAAGTAAATGAAAAGTCTTTGATAAATCATTGATTGAAGCCAATTCTTGCAATCGGAAAACGCTGTACACTTTTATAATTCATCAAGAAATGTTACACAATATATATACATATGTATATATTGAGTAAACGATTGGTTTATAATCAATATATTGTTCATTTGTACACATTGTTTTGTCATTAGATTATCCTTAGTAACTGTCAGATACATTCACAGCAACATCGCCAGTCGCAGTCTCATAATTAAGCCGTTCAGCCTTTCCTCCTCTGACTTTCTCGGTCTCTCTCTCTCTCTCTCTCTCTATTTGTCTCTGTCTTTCTGTCTCATGTTGTGATTTTGAGGCGTGAAATAAATTGATAATTTGGCTTTATTGGATTCTACTGCTACGCATTCCTTCACATATCGTACATGCTTCTCCTGCCTCATGCTTCGTTGCGCTGCTGTAGGTCCCCATTCTTATTCCCCTTTTCAATACCTCCAACCTTTTCCCTTGCCCTTGTCCCGGTTCAGCTCTCCATCTTCATCTGGCCGTCTGGCGTCTGGGCAATTAATCTGGTAGAGCGTGCGGCTGGGCGGCCGCTGGGTGCACAAATGTTGTTAAGGATTAAATCGATTTTATGTAGATGCAACACAACCACATCAATCGCTGATCGCTGATCGCACTGATCATGATGTTTTTTTTGGTTAGTTTCAAATTATGAATTCGTGTGGCCCGTTTTTATTTTTTTTCTCATTTTTAATGTTTGTGGTTTAAGCTCTTATGAAAATTACAACGCTTCGGGCTTCCCCCTACGAAACGGTAGCGAATTGCTTCCCCTTTCCCCTCTTTTTCACCAGCACAGCCCCGGCAATGTTGCCCCAAGCGGTGGCAACAGTTTAGCGCATTTGCTGTTGTTTTATTATAGCTCTCAAATGTTGTTTATCGATGGGCACAAGCGGCTAAGCGGATCTATATACATATAAATAAGTATATACATGTCGAGTGTATGCATAAATTGACTTAAAGCTGTGTGTGTGGTGTGTGTGTGTGGTGTGGGCTTTGAGCTGCCGCGCAACACTCTTAAAAATCAATAAATTTACAGTCAAATTTCCTGAGCGCGTTACGGCAAAAGCCAAGAAACTCACGTTAAAATGTCATAAACAACTTTGTCATAATTTTGGTAATTAAAATTGGCCGCCCGCAAGCGTTGACCAAGTCCAATACCCTGCCTATATAATACGTCAGATCGGCCAGATCGTCTCTGGCTCTGATTTATCGTACCGCTTTGAGGTGTGACTTTGTTGTTTGGTTTTATGATGCCGACGATGGGCTACTTACTTCTGTATGTCGGTTTGACCCCCCCCCCCTACCAGCAGCTCCAGCTCCCCCTAGGGTGTACATTATAGGGCCTTAATGACGGCTTTTACAGCTAATTGAATTACGAGTATGTATACCTGAAAGCCTGTGATGAGTCAGAACTCATCAGCTCATGCTTTTTCAATTAAATTTATAGCTTTTGCCTTGTCTTTATTATTATTATTACTATGGCAGCGAGTTCAGGAACGATCTGTTGAAATACTTGAAAATGGAGAATGAAGATTGATATGCCAAAATTGGTAAGACTAACATTTATTGCAGCTTGACAAACAGCTTAAAAGCAAATGTATTACTATTATTCTGACAGCAGTTGAATTGTTGCTGAATTTCATATGTAGAACCAGAATTTAATCGGACTGTAAATAAGTTTAAGCTTATACATCCCTGAATTGTCCATTGACTGGAGAGACAAATATCGATAAGAGGGTGGTTTAGGGTATAGGTGTGGGGTGGTGGATAAAGAACAATTATATTTCAATGAATAGTTATTATTATTTGTCTATTCTCAATTATTATTTTCTGCCTAATAAACTTAAACAAATATCGTAGCTCTTAAAGTCTGCGCTGTGCGTTCATTTCGCATTAGTAAGTCAGTCATTCTGACAGTGAAAGAGCCCAAATAGTTTTATATATAGAGATGTTTTTCACACATATATATGTATATATATATAGATCGGATTTCGCAGAAACTGTTTAGCATGTATGGCGAACCGTTTTTATTTAAAGCTATGCGAATAAGTTTAGCATCGTCTTCAATTAGCAGATCCTTCAACTGGTACCAGTTGATATAATTGCCAATCCGAATTCAAATTTCGTTATCTCTCTTACCAATTAATACCAATTAGCTGTTGCTGATGGTGACGTTGATCCGAAAGCAACAACAACAATACAACAGTTGTTGGATGTCTTGGCCTGAAATCGTTAATCGTTCGGTGCAAACCACAATCCAAGAGATTAACTCATTTTTAGCGGTTAACAAACAACTGCTGGCAGTTGCCAACTGCCATTTGGTAGTCCAGTAGTTGGTAGTTGAATAAGTTGGCAGCCCGGCAAATAGAAAGCGTTTAGAAACGCTTGCCGGATGACGAATATAAACAAAAACAATTTAAAAACCATTTGGCAAAACAATTTTCTAATGACGCTCATATGTTGTGCATTTTCGTTGCGGTTTTCATGCGGGAAATTACTAGAAGTAAAAAAAGAAGATAGAAATGCTCATAGCAGAAGGATAGGGATTCTAGGCAATTAGAAGACAAACGAAATCCTTTATCAAAACAATGGGCAGAGTCACAAAGGGTTCGCCTCAATATGTATGTGGAAAAGAAAGGGCACACTAATAGATACAATGCCTTGCCTAATAGATACATTTTACAAGACCAATGCCGCGTGCTCAGAGGCCATCAAATATTTCGACTCTTGAGGCTTTTGTTGCTGCTGTGGCCCATCAAACAAACAATAAAAAATTTATTAAAGAAAGGCAAGAAAATTACACAACGAACAAACTAGAAAAGAAACACAGACATAGACACAGACAGACAATGGGCCAAGGAAAGTGGCATGTCATATGGCCAATGCCATGGAGGCCCCAGGAACACCCAGAAGCAATCGACAACCGACAATCGACAACTGAGAACTGTCCAAGTCCAAGTCCAAGCCCAGAAATTGAAATATCGCTGCCAAAGGGCCGTGAGAGCCGGCGGGGTAATGTATCAATTTAGTTCGGGTTTTTGGGTTCTGGGTTTGATTGGTGCGCTTAGGGTTCGCATCAAAATCATTTAGGGAATTGATATGGCAACTGATGGCGTCAGTTATATACGTATATAGCTATACAGAAACGCGTACCACACGCTAACAACGATTATAAACAAATTTCCGCTTTTGACGCGCGCCGCACTTCGAAGTTAGATTAGAAAGGGTGGGCAGAGGCGGGGGCAGAGGCAGGGGCAGGGGCAGGGCCGACGTCTAAGTAATTTCAAAATGGACTGCTCAAAAACGAATTTATGCAATTAACGCCAGCCAACAATAATAGCAACAACAAACAACTTAAATAATGGACATTTGCTTTATTAATTATACGCCATGTTGTGCCCCCCCCCAACAAAAGGGCCACAAATGCCGCAGCGGGATGTAGGCTCATTTAGCTGCCATTTTGTTGTATGTAAATGCTAATTGCAACTCCTGCCACAGCCAAGTGTGGCATGGCATACTTACCAGGTATATTAAAGAGTCGTTTGTTTAATTAGATTTTAATGTTGCCAACTTTTGTTGCCTGTAGAAATTATAATAATCTTGGCATAATAAGTTGACTATAGATTACATCATCATTAGACTCGGAAAAAAGTATCGCTTAATTGTGAAAGATGAAATATGAAATGGGCCTTCATTTAATTGGGTATCCACATGTGAAGTTCCTATGAATAGCTCGCTTGTAATTCAAGTCAGACCCACTCTCCACAAGTCAAAAGACAAGGCACACGTGCCGCACCCAGCGGAAACTCAAAACTCAGCATGTGGCAACAACAAATTGCAAATCAAACAAATGGATTCACTTTAAATTGGGCCAATTCATAGCTAGATACGAGTACCAGCAAGAAATACCCATATGGCAAACACAAGGGTCGCCATTAAAGCCATATACAAACAAAAAAAAACATTGCTTTAAAGCCGACTTAAGGCCACGTTACATGTCGTTATTGGGCGTGAAAGTGGAAACAACCACCAGCAATTTCCATCGGAGTCCCATGACAAGTTCCAGGGTGTCTGCTGGGTTGGTCGAGTTTTTCCATTAGTGTCCAGTGAGGCGCGTGATGCGCGTTAACCCTGCCCCCTTTTGGACTCCGGCGGCACTTTCGACGCCATTATGTACAACATTTTGTTGTCAAAACCTGACTTGCATATAAATAAGCAACAAAACAAACGAAAATAACAATATTCGCTTTAGTAGATACTCGGACCGACCGACCCCGGCCAGGATAACAGAATAAGTCTGAATCTGGTAAACAACCACAAAGCGAGATAAAGTTAAACTCATTTTACGGTGTGCGAAATTGTAAATATTTATGTTTTGCTTCAGAGTTGCACAGTGGTTGAAAATGGAATTAGGCTGGGTGCACAATAATGCATAATTGAAGTGAAAGTATTGTTTATTATGCTTAAAACTAGTATAAGTTAATATTCATTGTAATAAAATTACTTAAAAATATATAAATTCTGATTAATATTATAAAAATAGTAATAAAAACATAAAAATTATATTATGTTGTGTTATCTAGATTATTATTACTATCATTTATTTCATCAAGTATTCTTTAATACAACAAATATTAATTTGTTATATATTATTAGGACGAAGTTGAAAATAAGTAAATATATAAGTAAAGAAAACCAATAAAACCATAAAAATGAAAAGGAACATCACATAACACAGACTGTAATTGTAATTGTTATTCCATTTACAATTAATTCAATTTATATATATTGTAGCGAACTTTGCGTGAACCAGTATGTTCCCGCCCTCGTCAGTTTTGCGATGTGAACGATCCCTGTTTATCGATATATCGATAGACAATTATTGGCGCTAGATTCCAATTGGTCCAGCTCTCGCTCTCTTCTTCTTAACCTAAGCTTGCTTGCTTTTATTAAATTTTTTATAGTCGCTGGCTGTACTCCTGCAAACGTAATTCATAAACTGAGCGTTGCTTGTCCTATTTGTTCCATTGTACAAAGAGTCACTCAATGTTGTCGCCATATTTGTTTGTGGGTTGTTATTGTAGTTGTTGTTGTTGTTGTAATTGCTGTTGTCGTTGTTGTTATCCTTACGCATCACAAGACTTAATGCGGATAAATGGTCTGACAATTACGTTTATGTCAACAATAAAAATTAAATTAAATCGTTTTTAAGAATGCCGCTGAATGCGTCTCCCTTTGCACCCCGAACAGATGTTGCAAATAGATCGAGGTGACACACACACACACACAGAAGCCAATCAAATGGCGGCAATGGGCAGAGTTGCGGGGAGTACATTCGTAGAGTATGAAATATCAGGGGAATGTGTTACGAGGAGTTTGTCATGCCGCCATGCAAACTGTCAGGAGCGGGATGTCAGGCAAGTGTCAGCGTTGGCGGCCTGCAAAAAACAAACTTCAAAGTGACACTGGGTCTGAGAATGGAACGTTTACTGGGTCTCGGACTGGGACAGGGTGTGTGCGACTGGTGACACAACATGCGTGACAATTTAATGAGCAGACGCTGCTCTTGCGCTCTTGCAATGCCAATGTTTTAATCAAAATTACGCGTAATGGATTTTGATTTTATTAAATGCGACTTAAATGACTTGGGACATACATACGTGTCCACATGTGAGTATCCTCAGTCTGAGTATCAAACTGATGCAGACTAATTAAGCAGACGGCACTTTGCTCGCGGCTACGCAACATCTACAACAGCGCCGGCCGTGTTTATGCAAAGAGGGGGGAGGAGGACAGAGGAGTTCGGTTGAGACGGGTGGGGGGGGGCTGACGATTTGGTTGAGATCTCCTCGGCGCTAATTGCGTTTATATCCTTCAGTTAATGACACTTAATTAACAACTGTGCCGCGGCATTGAGGCATGCATAAAACGGTTTTCGGATATGAATACTATGCGAAGCTGACAGTTGACTAGATCTAAGTTTATTTATAAATAAATTAAATTTTATTTATGCGCTCACTACAATACTCTATACTAAGTGAGCATCGTGTTGGGTGTGTCAATTTATATTTATTGTGAAAATTTCTCTAATTTATTTCTAACAAATATAGATGCAGAACAATACAAAAGTATTGTTAGGCTCTTCTTTTCATTTTGATGCTGAAACTAACACAAATAAGTTTATTCTATAGCTTATAACACAAGAATGTTAAGCAAACAATCAACAATAAACTACGATCATGTTAACTAAAAAAACTGCACAACTACAAGGTAAATAATTGCCTTAGATCTGAAATGTAGCCACCAAGTAATATATCAAACATATGACAGCTAACAAATACTAGTGTTGGTTAACGATTCTCATTTATATAGTGAACACAACATTAACCAAAAAACATAACAATAACATAACATTTACATAATAATGAAATTCAACTTCAAATTTCCTGAGAAATCGTTAACTTTTATTTATGTATACAGTTTCATTTCGAATATATATCTCATTGTTTATAACGAAATGAATACGTATATTTGTATAAAAGTGGGCGTAATCAACTAAAGTGAAATTTATGCCAGTTAAATTCAGCAAACAAAAGCCACTCAACACTCGTATACCAAACTGACAGTCCAATTAGCAGAAATAATCACACATACACAGAGAGACAGACAGACAGACAGAAAGATATGAATACGTATTTGTGCCGGATGTGATGGAGCACCAAAAAAAACAAAATGAAAAAAAAAACAAAATGAAAATAAGCGCTACGACTAATGCATATATGAATTTTAAGTGCCGCCAACGCAAAGATCTCCAGTCCGATTCCCAGGCCCCCAGCCAAGCATAAAGCCTGTAGTTGGGGACTGAATGATACCATTCCCATTTCCATTCCCATTCCGAATCCCAATCCCATTTGCCAGACCGAATGCAGTCTTGTCATTTGGCATGCATCGCTGCCAATTCTTCGGAATTATACGAAACGTTAAGTTTTATTAAGCAGACATCAATTGCTTTGAATAAAATTCGAATAAATAATAAAGTCAAACGACATTTGGGTACAGTTGGCGCCGAGTTCGATCAGTTCGGTTCTAGTTACCTCCAATATGACGCCTCTTGATGAATATTAATGTTAATTGATGTCAGTTCTCAGTCTGTTTTTTGTTCACTTTTATTAACTGTTGCCATGACTAAATTATGACAATTGTTGGCTTTGATTGTTTAGCTTAATTAGGGCCACGTTGCTAATGAAACTCATGCTCAACCCGGGAAGCAGCTAATTGATTAGAGTTTCTAATGAATGTTGTAGGCCCCCTTTAAGCAGGGGAACATTGCAAAAAGTTTATTAAATGCATTTACAAATTGTACAATTAAATCAATTTGAAGTGAGAGAGATAGATAATTTTACTTGTTCTAATGTTTCTTCTCAAAGAAATCAGATATTCTTTAAAATGAAGGAATAATTATCTTCTACTCGTTGATCACATATCTATTGTCCTTTCTTATTAAAACTATATCACAATCAGTTGACTTCAATCGATGCTTTCTAAGCTCGACAATTTAACTAATTAATTTGTTATTTTTAATAAATTTATCACGATACAAAACTGACTGTAAGACGGGCCCAGCCCCAAACCGGGCTGCCATCTACTAATTGATTTGATATGCCCGTATATATAAATAAGGAATGCTGTCAGGCCCCGGCCCAAGTTTAGACGTGATTTGCGCAATACTAAAATGGGTTCAAGTGGGTTTTAACTAATTTCAATTAGCGGCTTTTTGTGGCTTCTGGTTTTGCGTGATAACCGAATGTGCAAATTGAAGTCATATATTCAAGTATATACACACTTATATAAAGCCATAAAACTGTTGTGCTACTATTCAAATCAACAAAGATATATATATTTATATATATTTTTATCTGTATGTTTCATCGTTAGCGATCTGAAATTACCATAAACAGAATGTGTTAATTGGTGAAACCTAAAACTAATTAATTTATATAGCCGAAAATAGTCTCAGACATCGATCGATAGCCACTAATTAGTCTAGTCAGCCATTAGTCCAACACCAGAGACTAAGTTAGTCAGTCGGACAGCTAATTTATTTATTTACTATGTGTGTGCAGTAAAATGGCCGATCGATCGATCGGTATTATACATATAACAGATGATGGCTAAGACTGAGTCAACCAACGTCTGCTTTCCAAGTCCCATGTCCAACTAGTCACATGCATTACCATCACCACCGCAGCTCACGAGACTTGGCCCAGACACAGCCCACTTCCACTCGATAATTATGCTTTTGGCTGTAGAGTACAAAATTAACACTTAAGGTTTACACATGGCAACGCCATGAGAGAAGCGCTATTAAAGCAATTAGTCTGCGAGTGAGGCCTGAGCCGTCGTTATTCATAACGTTCACAACGAAGACGAATAAGTCCAAGATGACTGCAATGCGGCCAAAAGCTAATGATGCACAATATGGCCGGAGCGTGTGCTGTGCAGGCCATAAACAAATTTCCAACAAAACCCTCAACTCCTACTCCTCCCCTGCCTGCTCTTCATAAGCCACGCTTTCAGCTTAATGGCAATGGCGGCTGGTCGCAGTTGGCCTGGCCAATCAAAGCGACCAGTTACCAGTTACCAGTTTTAGAGTCGCTCGCCACGCCGCTTGGCCCGCTTCGAAATGGTAAACTGGACCTGAACTGGGCCAGGATTTGCAAATGCAGTCGGTTCTCAATGATTAGCCGCTGCATTTCTGCGATTTGCATAAACACAATGGGCAGGAACTGATGTTTGGCATTGGAGTCGAGTCTTGTGGCAGCAGGAGCAGCCGGTGAATCGCCTGACACATTATGTTATTATATTGTTGCAACGTGTAATTGGAGGAAAACTTTTGCCGCCAAATGACAAATGCATGCGCCAAAAAAGAAAAAAAGACCAAACAAAAAAGGGAATTGAAACAGAACATCAAAAAGCCGCCGTCAAGCTTATGAATTACAAATAAGCAACGAGAAGGGGCGGAGGTAGAGATAGAGGCGTGGCAACTGCATCTGCATACATCGCATAGACCTGGGCTTGGGATTGGGAATGGGAATGGAAATGGGAATGGTATTGGGGTGTCAGTTGGCAATGGCAATTCGTCACGGACGTCTGTCTCGTTGCGGCTTTTGAGTCGAGGCAACAAATACATTTAGCCAACTAATGCGCCAATTTAAATGCAGCAATAACCAAAACAACAACAACAACATCAAACGAAACAGACAAAATATTTATGTTAAATGGCAGTTGGAGTTGAAATTGGAATTGAAATTGGAGCTGGAGTTTAGTTTGCTTTTGCCTGTATGTAATTTGCAAAATGAGATACTTTTGCAACTTGCCAGCGCTATAATTATAATTAATACGACTACAGCAATGATCAAGCAGGCCATATAGCCACAACAACAACAACAACGTTGGCACAATTTCAAATATGGCCGCAACATTGTCATTAAATTTATCTTTCATTGCTATTACAACAATGTGTTATTGTTGTTGTTGGTGTTGCTGGTTGATTTTTGCAATGGTTGCTGCGGGTGTTATTTGATTTTACAGCTCTTGAATTAATTACATTTCACATGCATTTTTCATTTGACATTTTCGTATTTTACATGAAAATTAATTGCGGTTATTACGAGCACAACGGATGCCTTTCAAAATGACAAGCTCAGAATTGCAATGAGGAAAACAATTTCAAGCAAATTACATTCACTTGATTGCAATCTGTTTTTAAATATATTGAAATATATATATATATAATAATTGCATTATAAATGCAATGGCTAACAGGAAATGTGTTGGCTTTAAACAAATGCGAGGTAAAATAGTATTTATAATATACATGATAATGCAATGAATTCTTGCAATTATTAAATGAAAGTTATGTATATTTAGTAACTTAATATTAAGTACGTATGAATTATGAATTATGAAGTAAGCAAAAACTCTTGACTTGAGCAGTATTTTGTGCTGTCATTACGTTGTTGTATTTATAAAATGTAATTATAACACACCTCCTTAAGTTCAACTCTTAACCCTTGATTACACACTAAGCCGAAAACTAATAATAAAAATTTATACATAAATAAAAAACGAAATAAATGGAAACACGCCAAACGAGCACGCAACTTGAAGCTGCTCAAGCTGCTTAGTGCAACTAATTATCAGCTATACAAGATATATTGCCACAATATATACAACAAAAAAAAGGAGAGAATTTACAAAAAAAAGAGTCAAGTCACAATTATGTGAGGCGTCGGGGAGAAGGGGGGGCGTGCAGGGCGACGGAGGCGATAGTTTAATGACCAACAAACGCCTTCTCATTAAACGCTAAATTGCACAGGCGCATGACACGAATTTCAGCCAGAGAGTGAGACAGATAGACAGAGTGACAGAAAGGGAAGGAGACGGCGAAAAAAAAGTAAATTTACTAAATATTGTATTATAGAACTGGCTGCCACTGTTGGCAGCAGCTAGAAGAAAATACGGTTGCATGCAACAGCCAACAATGCCATTTACACAGAGAATGTTAACGAACAAACAAAGTCGAAGTTGGCCAACACGTAGCAGACTTTGTTAGCTGATTTAAAGCAGCACATGCACACACATACATGTGCGTGTGTCTGTGTGTGAGTGTGTGTGTGTATTTAGCCTAGTATTATAATAAAGTATAACCAGAGGGTGTAAAAAACGCAAAGCGCTGCTTGCAACAAGCGGCAGGACAAGGCGTTCTTGCATCTAGACGCATACGAAAAAAAAACAGAAATGGGCTAATAGATGCTTGACGTTTTGACGTGTTGCTGCGCCACCCGACAGGGTCTATCATTAGGCCCCTAGGGCAATGGAGAGAAGGTAGGGCAGCAGAGCAGAGAGAGAGCCTCGTCTATGGGTATGAACATGCAATATGCTGATTTTTGTTTTGCATGTTGCAGCAACAAACGAAGCCGTCAACGTCAACCATCAACTTGTAGCAACAATGTTGTGCGTGTGTGTGTGTGTGTGTGTGTGTGTGTGTTTGTTGTAGGTAATTGCCAACCAACAACAACAACAACAATAACAACTGTAACTGCAGCAGCCACAACACGTTGTTGTAGTTAGTCGAAGTAATATGCTAAATTAATTGGACAATATGAAGTGCGTGATATTGACTGCTAATTAAGCAAGTTACGGCCAAGTTAGTGGCGCCACAGCACGCGCGCGATTTGTTCGCGTTTTAAAACGCTCGCAACCTGCAGCATGCACCACAGGCAGCTGCAACGTTGCATCGATCAATTGTACGCGCCCACTCATTTTGAAGATCCTCGGTTACCTTTGTTTTCCATTCATTAAATGCCGTCTAAGCGAACTGACCCTCGACCCCGGCATTAGATGCAGGTAACACGGTAGCACGATGTGTCCTTCCTAGAAGGACCTGCTCTGTTGCAACAATATAAATTGCATATAATTATGCAACGGCAACGTTTCGGGGCAAAGCGGCAAGCGGCGACTGGAACCGAGCGACATCAAACTTCACACCTTCCTTCGGAAGGGGGCAGGCCAGTTTGTGGCATGCTCGCAACATCCTGTTGCCGTGTCGAATTCAAAACAAACGTTAAAAGTGCCGCAAGCCCTTAGCCAAGTCTTCCATTAAAGCCCGAGCCAATTTGATGGCCTGGACGCCATTAGAGCGATATCATCTTCTGTTTGCATGGCTGGCAGCATTTAAGAGATACATACATACATATACTACATACGTAGAGAGAGAGTTGCGATCCGATCTGATGCGCCTGTCGATTATGCATGAGCATGAGAGTGGCCATGACAACAGGTGCGGCACGTAGTAGGCTTAAGGAAAGGATTGGCCAAAAAAGGATAATCGATTTGACGCTCACAACGCGAACGGCGAAGGCGCCTGCAGCTGCCCCTAATGTGATGTGTGATGTGATGTGATGTGGTGTGTATGATGATATTCACTTACCTCTGTGTGTGTGTGTGTGTGTGTGTAGAGGTGTGTAAGTATGTGTGTGGCTATTGCTTTTATAATGAAATTGTGTTGACCAATTTGTTTTAATTTGTTTCCCTTTTTTCACCGCATCCTTTCTGTTTTGAGCCTGTGTGAAAGTGTGAAGTGTTCGTGGCTTGTGGCTGCAAGGGGCGTGCCCCAAATTTGGTGGCACAGCTGCCAGGCAAATGAAGCAACCTAACTGCCTACTGACACGATCAAACAAACATCATGAAGACAGTAATCCGGCAATCCGGCAATTTTGTGAGGGAAACAAGCAAAATCAATGAAACTGCAGGCAATTTGCGAATGCGGCAAATGTGATTGCAGTGCGGCAACATTGGACTGGGGCACGCCTCGGGACTTCGTGGTGGCACTGACGATTGCCGATTGCTGTTGGTGGTGTTGGTCGGTGGTGGCTAATAAATGAAATGTTTTATTGCCCGGCAACAGACAAACAAATATGGCAGCCACGATAATTGGACGCCATTTTTAAGCGCATTTCGTTGCCAGTCTTTGTTTCTTTGTCTGTTTCTCTTGCTGTCTCGCTGTTTGTTTATAACTCAGCCAGCGACACGCGCCACTGCACAAAGCAACAACAACAAGAACAACAACAACAGCGACCACAACAACTGCAACTGTAACTGACAATTGCTGAAATGTTGATTACAACTGACGCAGAAGCAGCTGCTAGCGACTGATGATGATGATGATGATGATGTTGCCCCTAACCCGCACCACAAATCTAGGCCCATTTCCGCCCAGTACCAATACCATACCTCGAGCCCTTTGACTGCACTTTATTTTAATAAGTGCTAATGAGTTGCACAATGAGCGAAGACCACGACCAGCATTAAATGCCTGAGTACTTTGCATAAATGGCTTTTAGTCAGAGACGGCGACTGTAAACTGCTTCCGCTGGCTGGCGTTGGCAACATTGTATGCAAAAAGTGCTCGTTATGCTCTCGACAAACCGCAAATAACACGCATTGACTGATGGCAACTGGCGACGTCTTCGACTTGAAGCCCACTCGAAACTCGAAATGGATCTATGGGGTCGTCTCGACACTGGCTGGGATCTGGTCTTAACCGCAAACTTTAGATCAGCAGTCATAACTCATGACATTTATGTCATGCCATGTCAGTCATTCAATCAGCCAGTCAGTCAGCCAGTCAGTCAGTCAGCCAGTCAGTCAATCGCAAAGATCTTGCACTTAGCTGACTCATCAAATTATCAGGCCTAATACACATTGGGGCTCATTAGCGTAGCAGCCAATTAATAAACAAAAATAAATAATTGCACAATTCATTTGGTAATTAGACATGGCTCATAAAGTTGAATTAGGTAAAAGCCAAATACGCCGATGGCCAAAAGCGAGATACGACAACGCCAGACAGATACAGATACAGATACAGTCAAGTTCTAATGCATAGGACAAATCTCGCACGCATGCAAATGAAATGAAATTGGCTAGAAAGCAAAAACAAATTGAGTGTAACTACATCATGTTTAAACATACACACACACAAACACACACATGCATGTGTATGTACATGTGCCATGTATAAACAATTCATTTGTCACACTAAATTTGTTTCAATTCATTTGCTCGAAATGACAAATAATGCGATATAATTACAGTTTTTCGTAAGCGAGCTCGAGTTGTGCTCATTAGGGCTCTTGGTGGAGATTTTTAATGAGATTGTTACTATTTATGTACGTTTTTCCACAAAAATATGCGTATGTCTGTGTGTGTAATTATCATTTCCCTTCATCAGCAGCAACGTTGCGTATGAGTGTTGTGATGCCAGCAGCTAGCAGCGCTGCCGCTGCCGCTGCCGCTGCGACGCCGACTGCGTTTACCGTTCCACTTCAATTACCACACAATTTGCGCACACTGAGCTAAAAACGGGAGGCCCCCATTGACATCGGCTAATTTAAAACAATCACATGAAAGGCATAAGCATTGGACAACATATTCCTGAGCAGGAGCATCAGGGCGGTCGATCTGGATTTGGTGGCTATTAATGAGGCTTGACAGCAACGTTCCTCCTCCTATTTGAACTGTTGAGCCGTTAATAAATATGAAATGAATGAGCGATTAAAATCTTACTGTGTGCAATTGGAGATTAGGAGTATGATATCGAGACTTATTCGCTAAAAAAAAACGCAATTCAGTTTCGCGGTTAGTACACCAAATTAGAGCTGCATTACTATCGAAGGCGCTATCGATATATCGATATATCAGATTTGTGCACTATCGATGGCCACATTCCATAGAAAACACGAACTCAAAGGTGGCGCATGTATGCTTCGAGTAATATTCAAAAGGTGGCGCTATCATTTTGAAACGAGCGGCAGTCAGAAAAGATACACATCATGTTATTTCTCCCGAAAACAACGTTTTTCAACGCTTTTCTCTATATTTAAAGCGAGTCTCGAAATATTACAACAATTATTGTTAGAATTTGGTCGAGTTTATATAACAGTTAATACGTATTTTATCCCCGAGATGTGACGATGACTCAACATTCCTTCAAATAATCACCTTGAGTTCATATAGTTTCAAAAAAATAATATGTAATTGATTATAATATCATTTCATAAATAAAAATTTATTTAAATTGCATTTAAATTGCGCGCATTTGTTGCGAAACGGTTATGGTTACCAAGCAGTGCAAGCAGTACGACACAAGCAGTGCAAATATTATTAAGTCAACAGTCGATAGGTGGCGCAAGCAGTGAATTAAAGGTTTGTGTCTTATCTAAGGGTGGGCGCACACAGTGCACACTATACGCTCAGCAGAGCTTAAAGCTTATTCAGCTCAGATGAGCTTTGTTTGAGGGACGCAGCATGTCTGTTTTTATCAGCAGCTGATGGCGGAAAATGATGCAGTGAAAAAGCAATAATGAACGCAAAGAGAGAGAGAGAGAGAGAAATATGCTTGCAGATCAACATTCAGCTCAGCTGTCCGTGTGCGCACTTCAGATTCTTCAGCTTATGCTGGCAGAAAGTAGCTTAGAGCTGAAAGTTCAACTGTCAGTTAAGCTTTTAAATGATTATTAAAATCATAATATTAATTCATAATATATATGAACATTTATTTTATTCCTTCGTCACAATAAATGTGGATGCTTAATATTAATACCATTTGACAATATGTTAATTTTTTTCTCTTACTAACATTATACTAACATTTTGCAGCTGGTATAACCGGCATAATCAATAATTTTTAATTTAACATCAATCGAACAATCGTTTCTGTTTCAGCGTAATGACCATTATTATATTTTCAGCATTAACAGGCAATATAACAACAACTACAACAATAGCATGAGCTACAACAAAAAGTCAATTCAATTTTAATGGAGTAGCAATAAAACAGAAAAGCGCAAAAAATTGATATAGCCATGCGGCAGCGGCCATAAGCCAGCTTCAGCTTTGGCTGGCTGACAGACAGACAGGCAGACAGACAGGCAGCTTGGCCAGCAGCATTGCTTCCCAACCAAATCCAAATCCATATCCCAAGTCAGAGACAGAGACGAAGCTATAACCAACCAAGCATATCTGCAGCTAAAAAGCCATTCCATGCCATTCAGTCGGGCAATACAATTTTGCAATTGAAATAAAATAATTTAAAATCGTTTTCATCAACATCAGTTCAAAGAGTTTTTTGTTGCTAGTCAAAATGCAGGTAATGACTTTGCGGCAATCAGTCAGCAATGATCATAATGAGCTTGCTGCTGATGATGATGATGATGATGATGTTGATGGATGATGGATGGCTATTTGAAATTGATTCGCGCTGAATGCGAATGCGAATATGAATGTAAATGTGAATGCAAATGCAAATGCGAAGGCGAAGGCGAATAGGATTCTGTACGATTTGCCATCATTTTCATAGCCAATTGCATGCTTTTGCATGCTCTCTCGCTGTCTCTGTCTTCGTGAACCTGACGATTTTCTTAATATGAAACGTGCCTGCCTGATGCGCCGTGTCCAATTATATAGTTCACTCTTTGTAGGGTATGCTAAATCGTACAGAGAGTTTAACATTTGCCGCACATTCGCATTCTCGAATTAATCTTTTTTTTGCGCGTTCTCAGAGGGCTTTTTTCTTGTATGTATCTTTTCATAATGGCCATGGGAAAAGAGGGGAGGAGGAAAGGAGGGCCTACCTATCGTTTTAGCCGATTTGCGGTTAAATTGTCTTGCGAAAGAAAACCAATTTCAATTTCAAACAAAACGTTTTGTGCAAATTACGCAAAGGTTTTACTCTGTACGTGTTGCATCATTTCAAAGATGGAGTTGATTTGAGTTAACTTGAACGAGATCTCATCGGAAGTGTTTTTGCTGATTGCCAGTCGCTCATTTTGGTTAAAGGTCTCATGGCTGTGGGCAAAAAAAAAACGATTCACGGAAACGATCATGAAGTAAAAAAATGATTTACGCTCGATCTAATAAAGAGTCACAAGCGGAAGGAATCATCATCTAGTCGAACTCGACGAGACCATGGCCATATGGTCTCTGATCTATTGATACGATACTTCTTACACTGTCTCCTTTTTATTTCTCTAGCGAATGACAAATCGATTTCAAATTGTTGTAGTCTGTCTTTTAGCTGGTAATTAGCTGTATAAACAATAACGCCCACCAACGTGCGCTCTCTCATATCATTTGATAAATTATCCACTAACAGTTTTCGATTCGATACGATGCTTATTTATGTTCCCGATATAATTTTAATGCTTTTGTATGCATTATCATTTTATAATTTCTTTCCCTCTCCCTCTCTCTCTCTCTCTGTCTCTCTGTCATTCACAACCTATTGTCAACACTCCACAAAAAGGGCCAACAAATGGCCGTTATCCAAGCGCCAGTCGAGCGCATCCGCGTCCCCATCCCCTTGTCCATCTCCATTGAGCATATCCGGTGTCTCAGCATAATGTTGTTGTTGTTGGTATTATTATTATTGTTCTGTCTTTGATAAGTTTTTGATGCGCCGCTGACTTGTCTGTCATATTATCATGTTAACATGTCAAAAGCGCCAGCCAATTATTATGGCTGTCCAGTCGCTGAGTGTTTGCCCATTGTGTGGGCTGCTGCCTTGTCCAATGATTGGCTATGGCTTTTTATACCCTGCACCCAAAGGGTGACCAAAAAGGGGTTATTACACGCTAGTGCAAAGGCAGGTAACAGACAGCAAGTTTGCTCTATAAAATCTAATTCCATCAGATATTATTTAGATAAAGAAAGTGTAAGAGAAGTTGCTATAAAGTACAAATAAAGTTTCTAATTTATATATTTATAAACTTATTTATTCATGTCAGATATTATTTAAATAGAGAAAATGTTACTTAAAATGTTGCATATTTTATTAATATTTTAAATTAACAAACAAATGATACACAGAATAAACCCAAAATATCTAGTTTAAGTCTATTAAGTTCTCAATTTAAAATCCTATATGCAATATTCAATATTCAATTATAATATTTTATTTGATATTCAAAAATATAAATTGTGTAATTAAAATCTTAAAAGGATAAGAATTTACTTCGTAGAACATATTAAAATATTTAAAAGTATAACATTTGTAATGTAAAGCTTAACAAAAATGAATCTAAGCATGTTCATTGTAGAATATTTGAACACCAGATACTCTACTCAACTTGAATTACCTCTCCACATCAATTGCACTTTTGTTATCTTAATTGCTTACAGGGCATCTGGCAGTCTAGCATTTCCACCTCGAGCCCACCTAATGGCTAGATTTAGCTTTGTTTTAGAGGCTGTTTGGTTATTTATGAGTTTTATGGATGCTGCCTGTGATTAATGTGTGACAATATATATAGGGGACAAAGCGAACAAAGCCGTATTATGAATATTAAACTTTGCCTGCCCATTTAAGAGCGACATAAATAAGTTGAGGCAAAGCGGCTAAGCCCAAATCTATATACATTAACACAAATCGTTCGTTGTGCATTTGGAGCTGGCCATTGATCCCCCATTCTCCCCTTATTCGACTCCGCCGTCGCGGACACCGTCTTATCGACGCTTGTAAATGTCTCAACTATTTGTTAAATGCTAAAACGACATGGTCATAATGGAAATGACAACTTAACAGCAAAGACGGCGACAACAACAACGACAACAACAACGTCAAAAGCTATGGCAGAAATGTTAAAAGGCTCGGTCAAGTGGGACATCGTTGTCCACTGTGTTCCCTGCTCCCCCCTCTCTCTCCCTCTCCCAATCCAACCCCCCCAATCCCCTTCGCATATCGTCAAAGTTGACGCTGTTGTGATAACTGTATTGAGAGTGTCATTAACATTTTGATTGGTTTGCCAGACACGACGCTTCGACGCTGACCAAGTCCACTTCCAGCTCCAGCTCCAGCTCCAGCTTCAGCAACTCTTATGAGCGCCAGGAACAGGCTATTATCGCCACACAAGACATGCACATCATTTGTTAAATAAAGTAGAGACCAAGCCTGATTCTCAGCTCTCTTGGCCAACAGTTTTACATGAGGACGGCGCTTGTGCGAGGCAATTAATCAAGGCGACGTTTTTGCATTCAAAATGAAAACACCTTTTTAGCAGCAGCAACAACATCAGCAGCTACAACAACAACAATAACAACAACAACAACTACAGCAATCAGAACAACATCGTCAATCAGTATCAGCTGACAACGACAGAGTCAGAGGCAGCCTGCCAGGAAGCCATCTACAAATTGCACCAGCCCAATTTGTGGGGCGGCATATGCGGCGTATGCGTGATTTCTGATTCGTGTGGCGCTTTACGTTTAAAGTGGTTGGTCGGGTGGTGTTAATGTGGATACGAATACGAATACGAATACGGATGCGGGTGCGGTTGGGCATGCTGGCGAAATTAAAAAGCGTCAATTTGTCACACGTGGTCAGGTCAAACTCTGAACAAGACTGGACGGAACTGGTCTCCATCTCTCCGCTCCATCCTCTCTGTCATTAAGAACGCTTTTGTGGTTGAGTGTTTAATTGCCCCACCGGCCCGAATGGGGAAAGGGGACTTGGACTTGGCACACTTCTATACGACTTGTCATCGCCAGGTTGGCTAAGTTATTAACTGCGCTTGCAATCCATTAAGTGAGCAATTGGACGACAATACAAAAAATGTGAGTGGGTGTAATGGAAATGCACTGACACACTGACAGCCCCGCCCCCTCTATCACACACACACACACATGCAAATGAGAGAAAAGTCGTTGACGCCTGCACATATACATACATACATACATACATACATATAAGTATATTCATACATCAGACTTTGTCACTTGGCTGCAGATTGCCGTTTGGTTTCTTGATCTTACTTTATGTACTCCGAAATGCATTAGTCAGACAACTTGTGTTCATGTGTGAGCATTCAATAGTATAGTATATGTTCAATGTATAATAAGTATATAACAACTTGCATCAATCTAAGGTGTCGAAAACGTTAAATATAAATACCGACAGAAACAAGCTCTACACGAGGTAAAGTCTTGAGGCGAAAGCAAATTTACGCCCCCAAAAATGTATGTTATTAAATTTTGTGACTAACACTATTCAATTCAATATATATAATGTTTTAAAATATACAAATAATCGAATTATACAAAACGGTCCAGCATCTTTGTACCTAAAAACAAGCCGAACAGTTGGGAATAACTTCTGGGTTTATGATCCGATTGTATTAAAAATTTAGACCAGGATACTTAACATGTGTGCCAAATCTTAAGTCTCTAGCTTTAATATTGCGTATGTTATGGTTTTTCTTCTGGATCTGTCTGTTAATATAAGAAGTGCAGGGAGATCAAGCTTCTATCACTTACCAGCTCTGTGAGTTTAAACGGACAGACGGACGGACGGGCGGCCAGACGGTCATGGTTATATCAACTCGCCTGTAGATGCTGATCAAGAATATATGTGACATTCCTAATTGATGGTTTCGAGACGACAGCTTCCGTGTTGGCACATACATGGTTATTGCTAGGACGAGATACCGAGGTGCAACAGCGACTAAGGAAGGACATTCTGGCCAATCCGATCAATCAGTGTTTTGTCGATATCGACAAGATTCCTGAATTACCCTTTCTGGATGCCTGTATTCAGTGTAAACTCTCTGTGTAGCTCCTTCTCTCTCTCTCTAGATAAATTAGTATAGTTATAAACTGATTATAAATTATTATTTATTAATATTAAATATTGAAGCTTTACATATACATATATACGTATTATTTCACATGTAGTCACAATGTGTTTTACACTTAATCATAATAATATCACTGTATATGTTATATACATTAACTAGTTTTCACATTTTCAGAAACCTTTCGCTTCCTACCGTTTCAGGCAGTTGCAAGCTATGCACTCATACAATTGAGTTGCCAAACAGCAATGGACCGAATTTTAGCACGGAGAAGTCATTATTCCTCATGACAGACGAAGACTACTTCCCAAATCACGAAGTGTTAACCCATTTTGATGTTAAGATCAATCCCAAGACGCGTCAGGACAATATGTTGAATACATTTGGCCTTAACAAGAAACTGCAAGGAGACATTTGGTTAGAGTTTGCGGCCTGTCTATAAAAGACAAATATGGAAATTAAAACAAATTATATTTGTTTATTTAAATTTGTTATTTTAAATCTGTATTTCTTAAAAGTACCTTCATATCTTCTACTTTTTGTCAATGTTATTGATTGCCGTCTAGTCTCTATGTTTGTTGGTTTGTTGTTAAAAGTCTCAACTTGGCCGCAGCTTGGGAATCGCTGAACACTTTGTTGAGCCAACAAATTTAATCTGTCAGTCAGAGCTCAGACTCTTCTGGACCTGTGTTTGCCTTGGTGGACCTGGCCGTCCTGATTTTTCACAAAAACAATCCCGGAACAACAACAAATAACACCTTCTCACAGGATCTCTGACTGGAGTTGGGCATTTGAAATTAATGAACTTTGATTCACAGCTCTGTTGTCTGCGGCCCCCACAGGGCATGGAATATTTTTTAATTTCAACTAAAATGCATTTCGGATGATGAACGAGAGACTCGAAAGCTGCAGAACCAGAAGTCAGTGCTAGACAGACCCCATTTCCCATTCCTCCCCATTTCCCATTCTGCCCATTGCCATTTTTTAATTGTTTTGGGAAAAAGACGGCCAGAAAAAATGAAAATATTCATTTGTTACACGGCAGAAGTATCTTCTCAGTGTCGTTTGAAAAATGATTGTTATTTGACATTTGCAGCGAATCATTTATAATATTTCGCATATGAATTTATTTAAAAGGAATATACTTAATTCCGGTACTGTGACAATCATTTCGGTGTATATGCAAATGAAATGAAACACTTAATGAGCCTACTAAGCAAATAAACACATTTTAATTAACATTTTAAGTACATATTAAGCAAAAAGCTTTTAAGAAACGGGCAATAACAACAGCAGCAGCAGCAGCAGTAACAGCCAAAAACAAATGCAGTCTGAGAATCGATGTATCAAAATATGAGAGAAAAGCCTCGATCGTTCATTAACAAGCGCGTCAAACTGATAAGAACGAAAGATGATGGCAGAACGACGGAGGGGGGGATTGACTTGGTGAGAGGGGAAACAAAACAGGTCACAATGCTAATTGATTGCAGCCAAGTTGCTGCTTCAACGTGGGCTATAAAATTATTGAAGCCACCGAGAGGAGACACGCATTTCTCGTCTCGATAAGCAAATTGCGTTTCCAAATTGTGACTCATCGCACGGCACGAGCAGAGCACAGTCAGAGAAGCAGAGAAGCAGAGAGAGAGACAGAGAGACAGTCACAGGTAAAAGGTAAGCCACAGTTAGAGCCAAGTGGAAACTGACTCTTCTAATGCACTAAAGACGAGGCAATGGATATTGAGGTTCGGCTGCGTTCACAGATTAAGCAATTAACTTGGCTAGTTGAGATAAGACTCTCACATTACACAAAGTGTACTCATTCTCTCAACTGCTCTCTCTCTCTCTATGTCTCTCTCTCTCTCTCTCTCTCTACAGCTGGGGAAAAGGTGTTGTTTTATGTATATGTATTTCGATCTGAACGATTATAATGCATTTCGATTTATGCTAATCAACATCAAATGTCGAAACGCTTTTGAGCTCCGATTTATTATGTATAATCGAAAATTCAAAAATGCTTTTTTGTATAGAGACTTTTTATGAGATATTTTTATAAGCTTTTAATGTTATAATTTACTTTCGAAAATATTTAACGTAAATATATGAATATAAATAACTTAGTCTGTCCATCTGTCCGTCTGTCCATCTGTCTGACCGTAGATCTTTTGTTTAGACATTTTATGGGGGCGTATGTGTCGATATCTCTCGATATTTTTTACGATCGAATCTGATTTAATTAGTTTTATGTGTTAAAAAGCAGTTAAATATATGTGAAAACTTGAAATGGCTAGTTGTTATATAAATTAGTGGAATGTGCCAAAAATACAGTATACACTCTAACAAATTTATGAAGCACACATCATGTAGAAGTCTCCTTTTACCCCTAAAACCTTTTACCCCAATCCCATTCAATCCGTACCCGCTTGTGGCAATAAAAATCATGGCTACCCCCGTGTAAATGGAGCTAAGTATGATCCATAAATTTTTCCAGCTAATCGTACGCACTCAGACCGAAAACAACGGAAATTGTTTGTAATCATACGAAAATTGCCTACAAATGAACTGCTTAACGGCGTGTCGCACATTTGCCAAACACCCAAACACCACGAACAACAACAACAATAGCAGCAGCAACAACAACAACAACAACAGCCCCATTGTAATCCATTTAACCCGGCCCAGAAACTGTGCCACATTTGCGTTTGTGGCTGCAAACTAAACAACAGCAGGCAAATAATCAAGAGTTGCTACGTAAATCGACTATTGGCATACCCTGTAATTAGTTTAAGATTCAAATTACAATACTATAATGTTGCACAAGTTAAGCAAAACTGTAGTTTAATACTTATTTAGCCTATTAACTGCACTTTATTTATTTATTTAAAACAGTCGTCACAAATACTTAGTAAAAGTAGAAAGTAATATTATGCAATTTACAATTAAACTTAGAACTAAAAAGGTAAAAAGTTCAATTAAGTTAAGTTAAGTCTGGGGATATTTAAATAATTATTTAATTGATCAAATATTTCTATCTGAGATGGGGAAAACCCTAGAAAACACGCACTTAGAACAATAAGCGAAGAAGTAAGTGTTTATATGTTGTATTAGTTGCTAAAATGTTTAGAATAAGTTACTTAAAAAGTAGTAGAACTAGAGGTCTGTGAGTTAAAAAATCTCTTGTAAAAAGTCTATTGTAATCAACAGAGAGAACTCAAAGAGGTTCATGCAGAGAGTAGTTGGTAGTAAATGATTTTTAGACCCTTTACTTTAAAAAGAGTAAAAAGGGATCTATTAAGTTTGTCAAAATGTGCCTAACAGGTCGAAGGAAGTCCGGCAGACCCCAAAAAGTATACATTTTCTTGATCAGCATCAACAGCTGAGTCGATATAGCCATGTCTGTCTGTCCGTCCGTCCATCTGTCCGTCTGTCTGTAAGAGCGCCCAGATCTCAGAGACTATAAGAGCTAGAGTCACAAAATTTGGTATGGTGGTTCGTCTATGGGCTAAGCAGATCACGATCGGATAATAAACTTGGAAGTTATTCAAAACTTAATATTACTCAGTGTCGTGCCAAAGGAAGAAGAAGAGCATATTGATATTACAACGCGTTATGGGAACTATTAGTGTTACTCTTATATCCATTTTGAAGAATAAGAAACGGGTCTCTCATAGTCGACTTTGACTGTAGCCTTTTCGACTGGTTTATCTTATAGTATAGTAGAATATTTACTTATTAGTGATCAAGCATCATTAGCTTATGAATCTAATAGGATGAATAGTGTGCTGTATCAAATATATATATATATATGTTTAAGATGAAGTGAATGTCTGTTTATAGTAGTGTCATTGGGAAGAGGTCTTGTGGCTGGTGTCTTTTGAGTCGTCTTGATATGGGTGAGTTCGCAAGTTCAGTTTGGGGTACTAAATGCGTTTAGAGTAAGTAAGATAAAGTTACGAATAGAAGTATTTCCATTACGAACACACATTCAATACTCCTCTTGGCCCTTTTTGCAACAGGGTATCGTAACAATCGCAGGCTGAAATTGCACGGGGGCATATTTAATTTATAAAACGAGCAAAATGGCGCACACCAAATTGTCCAAGAGCATATGCCACGGCGAGGAAGATGAAGAGAGAGAGAGAGTGAAGCACAAGGCAATAACGAAGGGTGCCACAAGGCGAGAAGGCGAGTGCTGTGGCAAGAATGCGTGAAAAAAATCGGTTACTTATTAAAAATGCCCATATACCATACAATATGCATGTATATGGGTGTGTATGTAGGTGTGAGTGTGCGTGTGTGTGTGTGTGTGGCCTCATAAAAATCAGTGGATCCTGCGTAGAGTGGGTGCGAAATTAATTAAGAACCTTCTGGTAATGTTACGAATATTGTGCTCCCTCCGAAATGAAATTACCTGAAACACTTTGTGGCAATTAAGCGGCATTTATTGTTCCTTGGAAGGCAAGCTCCCAAAAAGATGAAGACTTTACCCCATTGAGATTATACGGATATAAAAAGATTACTTTTAAAAAAATTTAATAATTTAATGTACATATGTAAATATATTTAAGCAATATACAGTTAATTATTCCATAACAAACTTTAAATTGCATATGTACATCGAATAACATTTAATTAGTTTTTATCTACATATATATTTATGCTGGAAACTTAAAGATTAGTTTGAATAGAAACAGAAGAAAGGGCGTGTGTTTATTTACTTACAGTAGTTAACAGCCTGACAAGAATATTTATATCTTATGGAGCTTTAAACTTTACTTTCAATACGTTACATATTTTGCTATTTAGGTAGATTTGTTGATCTAATAAATTAAATAATAAATGATCAAATTGTATATCGATTGCTTACCCTAGTAACTAAATAAGCGCTGCTTCTTTCTATTTATAGTAAATAATTCAGAATACAAATTTTAGCTTTTAGATAACATTTTTAAATGGAATTTATTTATTTGTACTTTTGTTAAATAATCCAAATAATTTTATAAGCAGTAAGGGAAATCGTAGATGTGCCATTGAAAGACAGAAGTTCTATAATCTCAGCTGTTGACTAACCACCCCAAATCCGCTTTTCTGTTGTTTGAAATCAGTGCGTCTTGAGGTTCGACGTCGACTCTGTCGATGCTCAACAAGTCAACCTTCCAAGCTTAAACTTTCTTACGCCCACACACTCACACACACACACACGCACACACACAGACACTGAAAGCAATGTGGATTAAATAATTAATGTGTTAATTTATCGGTTAGCAAATTGTGTGGTCAATTCACTAACAAAATCACGCATAGTCCCAATATCGACAGAGACTGGGATTTCTACACCTCCCCCCCCCCCCCCAACTCCATCGAATCCACATTCAAGTGTGGAAAGGCAAAAAGAATATCGACAGAGGGAAGCAATCACAATGGCCTAGGGCTAAACTTGGCCGAGTTCAAAGAAAGTGCTTTACGTGTTGAGGGAAATCACTTAAATGGCAGACAAAAACGAACACAGAGAATGAAAGACTATCCCCGTCTATCGCTGTCTCTGTCTCGCTGTGTTGTATAAAACTATCGCTGTCTCTGTCTTGATTCGTGGGTATTTGAAAGACATTCACATAAAGGTAAAACTGTCACCAATAATAGCGCTCACCTGACCGCACATAAAATTTGCGACGACGAACAGGGACAACCATAATCAGTATTGGCAATTGGAGTGACATTTGCGCTGTGTTCCGGTCGTCTGCCACGTGCCACACCCACTTTTCCACATTGCCAGGCCACCATTTGTATATGAGCTAAATAAAAATGCATATGAAATGAGGCTGGCTATGTTGCAGCCAGAAGGAAAGCGTATCAGTCGCCATTTGGAGGCACTTGCGCAGAACTTTCCTGCTGAATATTCCATGAAGTTGCCAATAAAGTCAAGTGGCAAGTCCTGCAAATGGGAACGGAGGTGGGGCAAGTGTTCCTGTCGCTGCTGTTGCTGCTGCTGCTGCTACTGTTGACTGCAGTCTGCTGCTGCATACTAATTTTGTCTACCTTCCCCTTTTCCTACCCACTCCTGCCCTGCATTGTGGTGGCATCTTGGCCTCATTTTGTATTCATACCAAGCACCAATTTCTTGTTGCTGTTGTTGTTGCACTTATTTTTGTTGCTATTACTGCTCTTTCCTGTATTGTTGTTGTTGCTGTTGTTGTTTTGGCTGCTATTAACTGAAATAAAAGTAAAAAAATGCAATAAAAATGTGGCCCGCCTCTCGCTTTGCATTAAAATTGCATTGCAATTGCCCAAGTCGAGACCTTTGTTGTTGTTGGTGTTGTTGTTGCTCTTTTATTATGGCAATTGTTGCCGTTGCCTGCTGTTGCCGTTGCTGTTGCCATTGCCGTTGCCGTTCAAATGAAATCCAATTAGTTGGCTACAAGGCCTACAACGACGATGCGTCGTGACTTGAGAAGTCCTTTTGCATCTGACTGTCTACGGCTTTGCATGTAGATTTGAGTACACTGACAAAAATACAGTGCTGCTATTAATAAAAAATGTCACAATTGTTTCATAATTAATTATGGATTATATAGACGAACACAGCTAAGGTTTTGTTTCTTAGAAAAGGTTTCCTTGCTTTGATTATGTAAAACATTATTTAGTAATATTTATTTGAGAAGTTTTAATTAATTTGATTATAAAATGAAGTAGTGTTTTGTAGCAAATGATGAATAGAGTTTGGAAATTTCGCATAACTATCAGTAATTGACATATTAATACTCTTATATATCTATTTTTAGTGAGTATATGTTATATTTATTATATAGACTTTTTAAATGAACTAACCTAATACTTTTTTATATAATAATATAAATTTATTTATTTATTTAGTACGACTAAAAGCAGTCGACAAGAAAATATACACAATACAGAATTAAGAAATTATAAATTAATAAGTAATATTATTTAAATTAAACTGAAAAGAAAAAATTAAAAATTAAAGGTCTGGGGGTACTCAAAGTTATGACTTTAAAGAATCATATTTACTTGCGAAATTAAATAAGTTTAAGGTTAAAACCCAAAAACTTATTGTAGAAAACGGTGAATATAGTGCAAATAACAATCAGTATTTTAATCTATAATTCTCTTATCTGTCTATTATTGCAATACTACTTAAAATAATATTCATCATACACAAATATACAAACTTTTGTTAAATATATTTATTAAAAGTAAGTTGACATAAGATAAATATATGTATATTTTTAAAAAAATAGAAAAATAAGTAGTAAATAGATAATAATTATTATAATAATTATAATAATAATAATAATTATACTAATAATAATTATAATAATAATAATAATAATAATAATAATAATAATAATAATAATAATAATAATAATAATAATAATAATAATAATAATAAAATTAATATTAATAATAATAATAATAATAATAATAATAATAATAATAATAATAATAATAATAATAATAATAAAAATAATAATAATAATAATACTTATACTAATGCTAATACTACTACTACTGCTGCTAATAATAATAATAATAATATTAATATTAATATTAATATTAATAATAATAATAATAAAAATAATAATAATAATTTAATTTTTTTAATAATAATAATAATAAAAATAATAATAATAATAATACTAATACTAATAATATTAATAATAATAATAATAATAATAATAATAATAATAATAATTATAATAATAATAATAATAATAATAATAAAAATAATAATAATAATAATAATAATAATAATAATAATAATAATAATAATAATAATAATAATAATCATAATAATAATAATAATAATAATAATAATAATAATAATAATAATAATAATAATAATAATTATAATAAAAATAATAATAAAAATGGTATTTAATATTAATATACAAATTTCACCCTTTTCTCTCAGTGTATAATCAGTCTCTGTGTGTTGGATCACGCGCTCAATTGAATATGCAGTAATTGCCCGTTTCATTGTTGGCCATGATTTTCGCTGACTTTTGGTACCAAAAAGCGTTGCGCTTAAGTGCAAAATTGAATTTTTGTTATTAATTTTCTTGTGTTTTGCTGAAAACGAGAAAAATCTAAAAGTAAGCAAATGATCTTCCGCCTAGAATTGAGCCTAAAACATGAAATGCTCGTGGCACATGCCAACATTGCAGAGCGAGATTCTTCGAATTTATACGGGATACATTTCACAATCAAGTCGCGGCATTCCATTGCTATTGCTAGCCGGCCACCTGAGTGGGCAACGTGCTCAAGGCCAAGACTCGGCAATAAAACTGTCAATTAACCTTTAAGTGAACCTAGGAAAGATGCCTGCAGGCACAGGAAAAGACGCTAAACAAAATAATTTCCATTTGCATAAGCAGGTGGGCGGCAGGAAGGGAGGAAGGGGGATATCTTATCAATGCTGCCAGAATGCCAGCGTCCAGATAGCAGCAAACATTCTACGCTGGCGCTAATAGAGATCTCGCAGCGACGGCTGTCAATGGCGAAAAAAAAAGAAACCGGACAAGCACTAGGAAAAGCTAGAGGGAAAATAGGCGCAGCCTTCTGCTACGATTTCCCCTCCACTCCGACGCTTTGTGAACTCAAACTGACAAAACGCTGCTATTTCCAATTGTGCTATTAATCTGCCACATTTGCACTTCTCCAGGCCATGCTCTGTTTCGCTCACTCTCTCACACACACATACACACAGTCATACACACACACACATACACCTACACGAGCAGCTTCGGCGTGACGGGACGTTAGGGAAGTTTGGCAACGCTTGGCTAACCCGAAAATAGAAACAATCAAAATGAAAATACATTCTCTTCATGCTCTCGTCTATTCGTAATAAAAACCCCAAAAGCAAAACGTTTTCCATTTAAAATGTCGTCGCAAATGCAAAAGCTCAATGCTGCCAGTCCCCCAGTCCGCCCCCCTTCCCCATTACCAAGCACTGCTTTCATTGAGCAGCGACCAATGGCAAGCAAGCAGTGTCACGCCCACTGCGTCAATTGCCGGCCAGTGCTGCCAAGCAGTTTGCAAAGTGAAACCTGTTTTCCCATCGACCAGAGAGCAAGCAGTATGCGAGCGCATGTGCCGTTGGCAGAGCAAAAGAGAGAGAGCTAGTGGGTAATCGGTAGGTAGGGCAGAGCGAGATGAAAATGTGGCTGGGGCGGGCCAACCAGCGGCAACCACCACACAGCGTACAAGTGCAGCGGCAGCACAGCAGGGGCGAGAGGCTGTGAGGCTGTGAGGGTTGGCTAACGTTTATTATGGTAGGTTAGGTTCAAACAAGGTGGCAAACAGGCTCGTTAACGTTAACCAAATAGGAAGGAAGCAGCAGCGCGCGCAGCCACGACGACGACAGCGCTGCCGGCGTCGGGGAAACTGGTTTTACTTGTTTGCTTATTTTTTTTTTTGTTTTTGTTGAGTGACTCCTGCCTTTGGGCTTGCTTATTTGGCTAACAAGCTACGCGGCAGTAGCAGCACTGACAGCGTCCGCGACAACGACAGAGACGACAACGGCGACTGAGGCAGCGACAGCGACTGAGACGGCGACTGAGACCGCGCAATCGTCCGTCGGCATATTTTTTGGGCTGCATTTATGAAAAGCGTTTACGCCCGCCAGCACGCGCCCGCTCCCAGCTCGGGGATTTTGCAGATCGCAACTCAGTCAACGGCGTCAGCTCAATTTGTCGAGTCGGTTTCAATACGCGTCGCGGAAGTCAATTTAAAGCCAGTGTTAATTAAACTGCCAAAACACGCATCGATTTGCCTTAAGTTCTGTGTGCTTTGTGTAGTATGTGACAAGGGAATTGAGAAAAGATTATTTATACAAGTGAAAACGTATTTGAATATTCGCAATAAGACCAAGTGAAACTTCTGGTGTTTTTTCAAAACTGATCAAATTGGCGCCATTCGTTGTCAACATGTCCAGTCACGAGGAGGATGAGCACGAGCACGAACACGAGCACGGCGACGATGTCGAGGAGCAGGAAATACATGTCGATGTCGACTCCGATTCGCGAATGTCATGTGGCAGCGGCTCCGATGTGGATATGGATGGTGGCAGTTGCTACGACGAGTCCGAAACTCCACTCAGGTAACATATCAATTAGAAGACTGTATAAGCCCCTGAAAACCCAATGGAAAACCCATTGACCAGTTGACAATACTAGTTCATAGGTTGCATCTTTAAATGCTTTGATGGCTCCACAAAATGTTATGCTTTATGGCTTAAACATGCTGTGGCAACACACACACACAAAAGACAAAAGACTGCTATTGTCAGTCTAACAATTCTTTGAGCCGCTTTCATTCATATCTCTCGTTGTGTTGGAGCCGTCGGACAGTTTAAACCAATTTGGCTTTGGCGTGAACAAACAGCTTAAACACTAATAAATTGCCGCAACGAACACAAATGAAACTCCCTGAATTTACAGGGTGCACAGACAGACAAAAGAGAGACAAAGTGTATAGAAGGTAGAGGATTGGGGAATTGGGTATTCAGTATTGAGAATTGGGACTGGGACAGTCGACGATCGACGATCGACGATAAAATGCACATTAGCAAGGCGCCAAAAAGCGCGCCCTGATAACAATTCCCAAATGGGCCTAAACGAGTTCGAGACAATGCCACAGTCGGCGGCCCAAGCATATTGGATTAACATTTTAATAGAGCACGCTATAAAAATCCTATAAAATCGGAAACTCAAAGGAATGTGGAGCGAAAGAGAGAGAGAGAAAAGCATAGCATATGATAAATGTTTAATAACAAGTTTCTGCCAGACTTATGAATATAGTTTTGTATTTAATTTTTAGTTTGGAAAGTGTCGCTCGATTTGAGTTTTAAGCTATTTCAATAACAAACAAAATTAAGTATCAATCGTGACTCGTTTTGAGCGCCTTTCAATGATTTATAGAATCCAAATAAAATGCGTCTGGCATTTGCATAATTACTTAATTTGCCAACACGTCAAATATTCAACATTACGTATACGCCGCGTTCACAACAGCTGCAAACATGATTTCTGCGTGTCTCAACGCTATCCGTCTGAAAGATCAGCAATAGCAACAACTACATACCAGCACTCATATAGTAGCGTGGGCTTTTGTCAACTGGTCGCAAAATGCCATTCGCAACATTAATTAATAATTTGTTCTGCCGATGGCTGCTTATCGTGCGACACTTTTAATATTAATGAGACAACAACAACAACATCAACAACAAGATCGTTTGGTTTTCTTCCTTTTAGCGAATCGCTGCAATCGGAACAGACGCGCTCCTCGTCCAGCGAGAATCTGCCCTTCAGCATATCCCGACTGTTATCGAAACCCTTCGAGACCAACAACAACAACAACAATAACAACAACATCACGCACAACAGCAGCCCAAACAACAACAACAACAACAGCAGCGCTGACAGAAATATTGATGACAAGGAGCTGCAAGCCGATGATCAGGATCTGGCTGCCTACAAACTGGCCACCAGCATTGCCAACTCCACATATGGCAACGCCGCCGCTCTCTACACATATCCGCATCTATATCCGTCGGCAGCCGCCGCCGCCGCCGCTGCCGCTGGCCATGTGCTGCGTGTGCCGCCGCAACGTACGCCGTTAACCTGGGCGCTGCCGCCATTGCATCACGCAGCGTTGGCGCATCAGGCGGTTAAGGATCGTTTGGCAGGTGAGTTATCCAACTATCCTATCCATTCCATTCTCATCATCCATCATCAACATTTGGGGGTCACGCTGTGTTTGGGCCATGTTCTCGCGGTGATCTTTTACGATCTTGGCGTCCAACGGTAGCCAAACAAGGCAGCTACTGTTTTGGGCCATGATTACCATGTGGCACGCACGCACACGAATGCAAAAGCGAGTGCGAGTGCGACTGCGAGTGCGAGTGCTTATTAAAGTCTTGTTCTGGCCCAGGCTAATAAGCGCGATCAGAGAAGTCTTTTAAGCCAACATGCCTGTCGGCATGTCATTCGGGCCCATAGCCACAACTACAACTACAACTGCAGTCACTGTGTGTCAGTCTCTGTATGTGTGTGTGTGTGTGTGTGTGTGTGAGGTCTGCCAAAGCTTGAAGCTGGCCCTAAAGTATAAAAACATGTTTGCCTTCAAATGCGCAATCGCAGCTTAAGTTAAAAGAGAAGAAAAGCGAAAAAAACTTTACGCTGTGCCACCGCCCAGAAGCGATCGCATTTGCATATGCCGCTCAGTCAGTGGCATCCACATACGTGCACATCCTCTGCGTTGCCTCGAGACTTGGCTTTTGTTAATTTGTTTACATTATGAGCTTCACTTGTAGCTACAAGCGGCATTCGCAGCGCGAGCCGCTTAAATAATGAGCTCGCGTTGATTTTATTACGCCTCAGTCTCTGGCTCAGCAGTCTGAGCCTTGGCAGTTGCTTTATCAGCTGTCCCTACTCAGTCAGTTTGTGTATAACTCATATTTGGGCCATTTTGGGATATGCAGCCAAAAAGCTGCTTAACTAAGGATCGTTGCGATTTCCATTGCGATTGCGACAGTGGCTAAAACTTTTTGCTTTTATGGCCAACATCCGCTGCCACTGACGCTGCCGTCGGTCTTTCAGTTATTTTAATGAGCTGGTTTACATGACTTTTTAATTTCGCGCTGTGCCCCGAAAAGGAATTAATTACACATTGGGCGGTCGCAGAACTCAACGCTTAGAGATCGGGAGTCGGAAGACGGGAGACGGAAGACGGGAGAACAGGAGACGCTGCGAGATGTAGACGCTTATTTATCACCGCATACCACACTTCAATGTGAAGCGGCCAACTGACATGGTCAGCTTTTAATTAGCCGGGGAGAGTGCCTAGAGAGTAGAACCTGGCCACACTTATGAGGCAGTCAAGTTCCAGTCAGCCAAGCAAACTGAACGATCTTTTGACCAGTTTCGTTTTGTCAACATCTTCGTCAGCGTGTGTGTGTCTGTGTTTATGTGTATGTGTGTGTGTGTGTGTTGTGTCGCTTGAGTTGCTGATAAGCTGGCGCCTTGGCTTTTTTCATTAACAAGACAAACGAGCGGCCAACGGACTGACTCTGCACCCGTAACAGACTGACCCTTGCCGTGATCCCCGTCCCGTCCCTTCCTCCCCCCCCCTCACACCATAGCGCTGACCACTACCCTTCCCCTACACCTTGTAGCGCCATATGATTAATAACCATTGCATGTTAATTGGAATGCTGTTGTTTTTGCTGACAGCCGTCGCAGCAGGAGCCAATTATTTAAGGTAGCCCTTTATGCCATTTCGAAAATAGCCAAAAAATACTAAATACTATTAGCATACTCAAGTAACGGGGCTTAAATCGCATGGCAAGTGACTTGAGCATGAGAGGTCAAAGTATAGATACTTGATAGCTGACGCATATTGCGCATACGCCTTGTGGGTAGACTTCGGCTACGGTTCAGACTCAACGTTTAGCCACAGGCGCCATCAATAATGCATGCTAAAAGCTTTTAGCATTATTTTACGTATTTTGGGAAAGCAGTTTACAGGCAGTTGTAGCCGGAGTCGGAGTCGGAGTCGGAGCAGCCACAGCCACAGCAACAGCCACAGCCCACAGACAGGTTGTGAGTATCTTTAAGATACGCCAAGAACTGAGCCACAAACATCATAAATAAGCGCGACGAGAGGGCACAAAAGCGGGAAGCGTTGGTAAGCCATAAAATTATGCTTGCGCGTTTCTGCTGCTTCCTCGTATCCTTCACGTATCCCCCACGAATCCTTTAAGGATATGAGTGGTGCACAAATCGAGCCGCTGCTTATGTGGTGCGATAAATGGCTTTTTATTGAAATTGATATTGCTTGAAATATTCAAATGGTTCGCCAATCCCAATCCCAACCCCAATCCCCCAATCGTGTTCACTTCCTTCTTCTTTGCAAAAATTTATGCCACACACGGTCTAACATTTCCTCGGGCGCATATTTAAAAGGGTTCTTGCGGAAAAGTCGTAATAAAAAACATGATTTGTCAGTTTAACACCCGCCATAGATTCTGGCATTGAGCATTTTCCAATTTAGTCATCTCAAGGGGTTGAATTCTAAAGGCTGTATAAGTAGCGGCCAATGGAAAATCTTTATTTAAAACTGAAGTATACAAGTTTTGCGTTTTATAGGCCAAATAATATCTTGAGTGAATTCTTGAATAGCAAATAGCCATTTTTTAAATTATATATTTAGAGACATTCATAATATTTTTATGAATATTGTTTGCGATTTCAATGTAAGCTGAGTTTAACCCACTTTAATCAATTAAAGTTTAACGAATTTTTCTTAATATCTCAGTTAACTAACTAAACGATATGTTGACGTCAAATGTATAGAAATAAATGTCAACTTTCAAAATACATAACTCTCAGTTTATATATAACTGGACTATAAAAAAAATATGACTTAATAGAGCATTTATTTAATAGTAACATTTATTTTAATACTCATGACTCTTGTCAGCAATTCGTAGATGACTTTAAGAGCTTTAAAATTATTAAATTGCGGAATTTGCTCATTAAGTTTTTAAATATCAAACATACTTCGGCATCAAATGGTGAATAAAAGTCTTCGTTATTTATTAACAATCGAAACATAGTCTGAGTGCAAATTAAGTTATTAATTGAACTGTAGTAAATGCTTAATAATTTTAGATAGCCTAATAATATATATTTTATTGAAAAGAATTGCAATTCAAGAACAGAAAACTAATTGTTATTTTGTGTTAGCAAAAATATATATAGTTAAAGCGGAGTTTTGCTTTTTTATATTATTTGAAGATCAATTGTACTATTTATTCAATTTTCTAATTGCAAAGAAACTTCAGTCAGTTTTGAGCAACCATAATAGAGTCTAGGGTTTTATCTTGTTTTTCAAATTGTTGTTCAAATGACTGTGGCAAATAAAATTCGCCAGAATATTCACAAGCTCATGTCTGACTTATCGCATGACCCCAGCGACGATGGTCAAGCCGGTTTCCCAGTTGGCCAGTTGTCACCGACGACAACGACAACGACATCGTTTTAATATTTTTTTCGGTGACCACTGCGCCTGGTCTTATCGCACATAATAAACAACAACACGCACGCCATGGCAAAGTAAGTCGACTGGCAGGAATTTTAAAAGGTTCAGCGCCAGCGTCAACGCCAACGCCAGCAGAACCACCGAATGAACCACCGTCCATTTCCAAGTCCCATCCCAGCGCCCGCACCCATTAAGACAGCGCCAGCGTCGTCTGGGTTAGAGTCTCGGTCGCAGTCTAAGAACCGAGACACTGGGTCACATAAGTACGTGTACGCATCCTAGGAAGCCGCGACTTTATGACTCAACTGAGTTGGTTGACTGAATGAAATTGATGTCGCGTGCGTCTGTCTAGAAGACGGACTTGAGTCTGGTTCTTTGATAAAGGTTAGGTTCCAGCTCGTTTTTTTTGTTGACCTCAGTCTGTGGCAATTAGGCTTAGGCGCTTAGCGGTCCGAGTCAGTGACTCTTAGGGGCTGGGCCAGTTCAAATTGATTTCACAGCGTGCCGCGAAGGGCAGGTAGAGGCGGGTCAAAGGTCGCTAAGTAGCCGTGCCGTACTACAGGTGCCTGTCTCGAACCCGGAAGCATATATCGGAAATTGCTTGTTATCTAAGCAGGAATTTATTGTTTGCTAATAGCTTGCGAGGACACACAGCGACTTGGCTGAGTGAAAGTGAGCTGTACAATTACCTGCAACTACTTAACTTAACTTTTCTATTTGTGCTGCCTTTTCCAGCTGCATTTCCGATTGCCCGCCGCATTGGACATCCCTACCAGAATCGTACGCCGCCCAAGCGAAAAAAGCCGCGAACATCTTTCACACGCATCCAGGTGGCCGAGTTGGAGAAACGCTTTCACAAACAAAAGTATCTCGCATCTGCGGAGAGAGCGGCACTCGCAAGAGGACTTAAGATGACCGATGCCCAGGTGAAGACGTGGTTCCAGAATAGACGCACCAAATGGAGGTGAGTTCAGAAAATCAATATGTACTAGTACGCTACCCACATCCAATGTGATGACAGGTAGTCAACTCCCATTTCATTCCCGCCTTGTTTAAACTACAAAATCTACAAAAGGCTTTTGCTCTAAAAGATCCAACAACAACAACAACAAAAAAACTAGCAGGAAAAAATAACAAAGCGTGCCTTTCAAGTTGGGGGTAAAAGGTTCTTACATTATGCATGAGCACATTAAATGAAAAAGCGCTGCCAGCAACGCCTGTTTCAGCCACCTCCTCCCCCCTTTCAACTTCTAGGGGTTGCTATAATCGTGGGGGTGGTTTCATTTGCTATCTGCAGCAGACCGAAAAGCCCTTTGTAGCGTCAACTAATAATGAGCACAGGGTTTTACTAGCCATACGCTAATCATGGCCACAAAATGGCCGCTATAAAAATATATATACTACATACTCTATATAATATTCGAGGAAAACTTGGTGAAATAAGTGAAAATTATTTAAGGAAGAATATTTACAAGTAAGCGAGTATTTATGATTGTCCGTAAGGCTTTTCGATCAGACTCTAGGCCACAATGATTATAATTACTAATATTGTAAAGAATTATTTATAGTAAGATTTAAATTCAACAATTGTTGTGGATAATCTTAATATTAAAAACCATAAATTTTAATAATAACTGCTCTACTAAATAATTACAATTAGATAAAGTTGCTTGAGGAAGTAGTTAAATTAAACTCGCAATGTTGAAACAACAAAAGAACATTTTAAAATCAAAAAATATCCCCTACTTGAAATGTTATTGATAATATACATATATTATGAGAAAAACATGTTAAAATAAATTTAAATTAGTAGAGAATGTTTCCTTAGATCAATAAAACAAAGCAATATAAGCAATAAATCAAAGATCAGGGCTAGAAATAGTTGAAATGCAAAATACATAAATTTCAAACAAATAGATTGAAATAAATCAACCAAATCAATATGAAATGTGTATAAATATAATGATGATGCATATCTACTTATTTTTAAAAACCTTTTTTAAAATAATGATTATAAACTTTAAAACTAGACTATTTTAGATAAACGATAAATAATGACAGTGGAGCATTTAATAAGATATAAACAAAAATGAGTCGAATGTTTATAGCAATATCTAAACAATTTCATCAATTGTTGAAGCTTGACGATACTTCAATTACCTTTAACTATGATAGGTCATATTTGGATACCATATACCAATGATATCTAGTTACATTAGTATATGTATATGAACTCTTATTTGTTTCATGAAACTTTTACTTAACACGCATAAGCTACCATGGACTAACATCTGTTGGTTATCATTTTGATTTATGGCGATGGCAATGGCGGCAATTCGTAGTGTACATAGTGCCATGCAAATGGCAATTAACGAGTATTTCCAACTACTATGTAGACTTATCAGACAAAAAGGCTACCCTACAAATGAACAAGTCACGCGCTTGTTTTTTTTTTTGTCTCTAATTTAATGAGGCATTGATGCGTTGAACGCGTTTGCGTGTCTCAAATTGTTTTCTATTTTATTATTAGCATTAGAATTTTAACAATACACATACAGACATGTATTCAAAATTTGATATACTTACTAAAAGCAAGTTCTCTTACTTATTAAAAAATGGTACCTTTGAGGCCATTTAAGACACGCTAATTGCCGCTTAGCCAGACTCTGTCCCAGGCCGACAATGCCAGACCCCATTGCTCTGTTGTTGACTTTCTTGGCTCAGCTTATCAGCCATTTTGAGCCTATTTCAGCTCGTAAAAATTAATGATGTAAAACGCAATTTTGTTAACGGCAATGGCCACGGCTCGTTTGTGGCTAAGTGAAATGGCAACGGCATAATACAAACTCCATGATTATGTATAGCTCGTAAATATAAATATACTACTTATATTTATGCCTGACTTTTTATATGTATGTCTATATGAGCACATAATTGCCTTAATGCAGCAACAACAACAACAAAATACTGTGTGCCAAGTAATTTAAATAATTAACTGCGTCCAACATGGCGTATGAGTTATGCGGCCGAGGCACTAAGATTACTAAATGTGTTTTTTTTTTTGCTTTCTTGTTTGCATTTTAATATTAATAAATTGTAACCTGTTCTGCAGGCTGAGGCTTTTAAATGCCTTGATCGCTTATGGCAACAGTCACAGCAACAGCAACAGCTACAGCAATAACAACAACATAAATAATTAATAATTAACAAACAAAGTGCGATTCAGCTACAGAGCTTGAAGACTGAGCAATTGAATGAAGCTTGTAGCCTGTCAGCCTGACAATGTGTTTAGCACAATGAAAAGAACAAAAAAAAAACGAAAAGAGAAAGCACAAAAAACAAATAAGGAAAAAGGCAGATGGCTGAAACAGGCAGACGGACAGACAGACAGACAGACAGACAGAAGCAGAGAATGGGAGGAAAAATGGCCTGCCGTTGCCACTTTTTTTGACGCTTTTGGCCAATATAAATGGCGTCGTCTCACTGTTGTCTGGCACAGTCCAACAAATACTCTATTTAACTGCATATATTATGAGTAAGCTAGCTTAAGTTAAGCATACCCTCTTGAAGCATTGCTGCTGAGCATAAGAATGCCTCGCAAAATATCTTAACCGTTCGCAAATTGTTTAAAAACAATTTAAAGGCCTACATAATTGGCAGATCTGTGTTAGGAATGTGATCTAGTATTTCTAAATAATTTATAAACATTTTAATTATTTAATATTTGAAAAACAAAAGACAACACAGCTTGAGTGAGGATTCTACTTTGACTTACTACAGAGCAATTCGCAGTTGGTCTTTTTCTACAACTTACCTTATGCTACTATATGCATAATTTAATTAGTTACCGGCACATAAATCAACTTGCCGTTAAACCCTTTTTAATTACACGGCCATACATCAAAACTGCGCCCCAACTCAAGATTCGCTTGGCAAAATCTTAAATTGGAGTACGAAAACTCACACGATACACAGGAAATTAATTGCTTGGCATATGGAAAACTTTTCTTTGCTGAAAGCTGTCTAATTAAAAATTTACACACACACACAAATGACAAATGAACGCACATGTGTGTAAATTTGAGTGTGCGTGTGTGTGTGTGTGTGTTGGCCAAAACAACTTGTAAGGCAACTTTAACCGCAAGACAAAAATCAATTTGCCTGAGAGCAAAGTTTTTGTTTTGGGCATAAGGAAAATCAAATGAAATTAATTACAGCTGCGTTGGCCATTTGTAAATTAACTTTGAAGCTCTCTTACGCCTGGCACGTGTCTTGGCCCATTGCCGAAACGGCCTCGGTCCGGGGCGGGCCAAATCTTCGACTTTGTGGCAAGTCCCTTAGGAACTGGCCAACTCGAAGGCGGAGTCATGCGACCGGCCAGCCAATTAATGGTCTAGCTAAATTGTTATGTCTTGAAAGATAATTACCAGAGGCCCTTTTTGGTTTGCCCAAGATGTGGTGGGGAGTGTTAGCCCAAAAACTTTTTGGGCCATAGTTAGTTTTTGTCGTAATTTGTTGACGCTCGTTTGCGGGCGGTGTGTGAAATGATTTTAATTACCGGACCGGAAAACCTGTGAGCAGCTGCTAACAGTGCGACAATTGACTTGCCATTAAATTTGTGGCAACATTAAAGTCCCCCCCCCTCTCTCTCTCTCTCTCTCTCTGTCCACCGCTCTATCTGGCTTTCTCCCTCACTCACTCGAACGCAGTCAAGCAATTTATGCGTTGAGCTTTAATAAACATTTTAGCCTAATGTCGGGCCATTATTTATCGTGGCTAAAAACTTTTTCAGCACCCTGGCGCCAAAAGACAAACAGTTAACATTTGTAAAGCGTTTGTTGCATTTTCATTCCCATTTCCATTTTCATTTCGAAGCTCGCAGCTCTTGGCTGAAGATAAATTACATTCGTGCCTCTTGTCTCTTGTCTTTCTGCCACAGTTCACAAAAGAGCAACTGGAATTAAACTCGCACACACTCACACACATACTCACACACTCAATCACATAACGTACATTTGTTTACTTGTTTTCGGAGTTTTAATCAATTTTCTTTGAATATTTTATGCCTCAGCTGTAAAAATGCTCACAGATAAAACATCCAAAATACCAGAAAGTAAAAGTTAAGCAATTGAAGCTAAACCATTGCCAGGACAATTGAGTTGTTGCAGATAAACTTATGTGCAGATAGTTAATGTGTTGTTGTTGTTGTTGTTGTTGTTATGGCCAGTAATTCAATAAGATAGACTCCCCACGTTTATGTGGGTGCGTGCACATTGAAACTTATGGAAGCCTTTAGGCTAATTCACTAACAAAGTTGAGCTCTTATAACTACTAAAGAAATGGAAGCAAGTGGAGATAAAGGATAGTTCCCTATGAACTAATATAGTGAAAACTTGATAATATTTAAAAAGAATAGTATAATTTTGTTATACCCTTGCAGAGGGTATTATAATTTGCTCCCAAAATGTGTAACTTATTAAAGCAGACATGTCCGACCCTATAAAGTATATATATTCTTGATCAGCATCAACAGACGAGTCGATATAGCCATGTGCGTCTGTCCGACTGTCCATCGATCTGTCTGTCCGTCTTACCATCTGTTTCTAGGCAAACTAGTCTGTCAGTTTTAGAGATATCTGGATGAAACTTGGTACAGATCAGTCTTTTTGCTGCAGGCAGTACATACATATGTCGAAACCGACTCACATCCCGAGTCTCCGGCTTGTTAATAAATAATTACTCTTACCAATTACTAAATATACGCTTATTAAAGGTAGCAATAAACATGCAAAACTATGGAGTATACTAACAGATTTTACTCAAAGGAAAGTGTTACCTTTGGTTCAGATTTAGAAAGAATTGTCTTGTCTTTAAAATAATTGTATACCTCAATAGCTTACTAAGAATGTTGTTTCTAAGAAATACATTTTTTAACATTAGCATTGATTGTAGAAAGTTTACATTTTAATAACTTGCTATTCATGATTGTAATTTAAGAACTTTAAAAGCATTTAGCTGTGTTTATATTAATTGTTATAGTACAAAACATTTATCAGCTAGTTACCAATTATACCTGTTATCTATTCCCCACACATTTATAAATTTCGCAATGTGTTTTGGGTATAAGAAGCTCACAGTGCGTTGTACTTAATATGCATATTTAATAGGTTCGCATTCAAGTTATGTACTTATAGTTTGAATGATGACATTGCTGATGAAAGCCATAATGATAGCTTATTTAACTATATTGTAATAATGACATGTGTGGGTCGTACACACACACACACACACACACCTCTCAACTAACGACTATGGTATTTAGGTAGTCATTGTAATTACGAGACAAACTTTGTGCCTGAGTTTCATATTTACGAGAACCAGAAGAACTTCATTAGATCATGAAATATTCAATATGGCGCGCGTTGGCAATTCAACCCCCCACAGGGGGGATGGAGGAGTACCCTATGTGTGTGTGTCTTTGTGTGTGTCTTTGTGTGTGTGTGTGAGATGGGAATGGCCACAATTAGAGCATAAATGCTGCGCAAACGCGAACCAAAATGGGGATGAGAATGATAACGAAAACGGGGCTGGAAACTGGAGAAAATGAGAATGCAGGTTATAACTGCAGCAACTGGCGTTGCAAGGCTGTTGCAATTCCAGTTGAACAGATGAATAATTTAGTAGCAGTTTGGGGCACAGACAAATTGCTCGGTTGCTCGGTTAAATCCCATTTGAGCGTAACATTTAAAATGTAATTTTACGCAAATGGACTCGAAATTAATTTTCAATAAACAAAAGCTGTTCCCTCAGCTGTATAATTGCGACTGGGATTGTGGCAGTCGGCATATTTGATTTGATTAGTTTTAAATGGTCTTAACAAGCCGCCCACATAATGACTTGATGAGCTAACGACCCCAACCTTGTTCCATAACTGGCGGACAAATTGTTTTTCGATAATGAATATGCACATTAGTCGATGCCAGACAATTGATAAATCGCAAAATTACTCTATATATATATATATATCAATCATAACTCAATCCTCTCTCTCTCTCTCTCTCTTCCATTTGCAGACGTCAGACGGCCGAGGAGCGGGAAGCCGAACGTCAGGCAGCCAATCGTCTGATGTTATCCCTACAGGCGGAGGCCATCAGCAAAGGTTTTGCCCCTCCGGCTGTTCCCCTCAACTCTCAATCGGGCGTAAATGGAGCTCCTTTGGCCGCGTTGCACGGACTGCAGCCCTGGGCGGAGGCGTCGCATGCAGCGGGCTGCTAATCGTCTACAAACTTAGTATATGTAGTCTAGTGTATAAGATTTATTTGTGATAAAGTTTGCTTTGTAAATAGAGTTGAAGTAATGCAGTTACATATGTGGACAGTGTAAAAGAACCAGCTCAATTTCAAGTTCCCGAGTCTCACATGTTGTTGCAAGTTGTAAATATTTAGCTTTACTTTTTAGATACATCCATATATAGGTATACAGTATATACATATACACACACACCTATATTTAAGTTATCGATTTAAGTACAAGTAGTTCTCGTTTAGTTTGTAGCGCAGTGTTTCCTTTTTAGTTATTGTTCAACACTTAAAGGCGAAATGCAAATCTCAAAATGTCAACTTCTAAGCATAATTAACAAAACTTTAAATATATGGCTTGTATTGTACGTTAATCTTAAGTCAAATGGCATTACCTAGTATTATAAATTAATAATTAGTAAACATATAAATAACATTAAATAAAACATATGAAAATAAAAATACACTACGAAATCAAAGAAAGCAAACAAACTGAGTTTTTCATTTGCAGCGGATTCATGTCTCAAAAATTTGATTTATCGACAGCTATTAGGAGATGTCCTACACCTTAACCGGATATATTTGTTGCCCTAATGAGTTCTTCATCGGCAGATATCAGCCATATGCTCAATCCATGAAAAACCAACAACAATTAGAGGTAGACAACCTGAGAAGTAACTACGACTAAACAAAAAATAAATATACAGCGGCCTTTCATTATAAATATATTACGTGTTTTTTTTTTGCGCTGAAAGGCAAAACAAACAGACGCCGCCTGGACAGCAGGTAGTCCCTATACTTAGGCCAGGCCGACATCCCTTAAAGTGTCGGTCCCTGTCACATTAGCGTCGACTCTGAATCCGACTTCGAATTGAACTCCTACAAGTTCCATGGTGGTCGCCGTTGCGGAAGTAAACCATTTTCGGCTACAAGTTGAAAGACGGCGCCCACAAAGTTGCAAACGAAGACAACGACGACGCCAATGTCGCACAGTGGGCTGCAGCATACGGAAAAAAACTATGAAATAAGAATTGGAGATGCGAATATTTGTTAGGAATTGATCATAGTATTTATGATGTTTTGCTAAAGAAATAGATCTGTTAGGAAGTAAATTAAATGAAGAGATTATAGTGAAGGGAGAATAAACATATTAATACAACTATTCAAGAAGCACTTAATGGCAAAATCATTTGGAATATTTATAGAAAATAATTTATTATTCATAGTAGAAGATTAACTTAAGGAGAAAGTATTAAAATGATAAACATGTCGAATATGCTTCGATATTAATGACCCCGGCAGAGGAGCAGTGGAAAACGACCCAGGGATGCAATATATCCAAAGCACTCTGGCCAGACCGTAACCCAAAGCGATCATCTGAGCTCCTACACTTTAGCAAGAACAGGATAAGGGTGTTGACAGGAGTCTTGACAAGTCACTGTCCCATTGGCCGAATGGCATTAAGGTATGGTGTACCATTACAAGACTTCTGTCGTAGCTGCGGGAATGAAGAGGAAGAGGAGAGCATTCAACACCTTCTGTGTGAGTGCCCTGCACTTCTTAGAAGGAGAACCCGTTTTCTCGGGGAACCCTTTTTCGAGGAACTGGACAGTCTCGCAAAACTGCGACTGGAGGATCTAGTACTCTTCCTGGACTCCAAAGGCGAATCCCCCCAAACAGGACCAATTAGGGTTTTCGGGACCAGGACAACCCAAACTCCCTTTCCTACTCCCTTCAACCCTCCAACAATCCTTTTCTATTATTCCTACAAGTGACGGACATCACAATGGGCCGAGTGGCCTCTAGGTGATCTCAACATTCTGTTGAACGGTCCGATGAACCTAACCTAACCTAACCTAATGTCCCCTACAAGAAGAAAATAAACACCTTTGAGAAAGAAATTCGTAACGAATATTCTGCAATCATAAAAAATATTAAAATGTAAAAGCGCAGGGCGAATAAAATATAATTAGAAAATAGAATAGAAAATGAATTTTGAATAATTTGCAAGGCGAATAATATATAAAATTATAAATATTGGTATCGTCAGTTTGCTTCAAATAAAAACCGCTTTCCGGTTCCACTGTGCGTCTGTGGTCGCCGATCAAATGCTCTTTATTGCAACTTCAACAGAGACACCTTTTTAATTTGGCATTTGCCGCCGCCCCTGCCACTGCCACTGGCAGTGGCAAAGCTTCTGGTTGAATTGCTGTTCCTGATCCAGGACTACTTGGAAATTCGCATAAATTGCGTTTAATTGGACAATTTTTGTTTTATTTCTTTGTGACCAGCGGCGCAGAGAAAGACAGAGAATATTGTATCATATTTTGTATGTAATGAGGATGCTTCCTCCAATTCCAATTCGGTTACTTTGTCCCAGGCATCGCATGTGGGGATGCGAACGTCTCTCTAATTGGTTGCGAGACTGGATCTCAGAGACGCCAGCAGGTTTGATTGATTATTGAGAGAAGTTGCGGACAGGCACTTGGATTTTGGGGCAAAGCCAGTGCGAACAATCTATTTGTGTCCACTTAGTGAAATGACAGGCGGCACAGGTCTGATTCCAGAACGAATTCCGAGCCAAAAGAGTAACAAAAGTTTTTGCCGAAATTCAGCAAAAAGAAAAGCCAAATTGAAAGTGACCAGAGGGTGGTTGTTGGCCTTCCCTCCCCATCCAACCAACTAGAGTGTCAGCCAGTGAGTGGATATGAAAAATACAAATGAACAGCAATGCGGTTGGTCAACAAGACAGCACACAGAGGCAGACAGACACGGATCAGAAGCTGAAGCTGAAACTGGAGTCCGAGAGGTAAATACAGTAGGAACATAAAGGTGGCAGGATTTCGTGTGAAGCCTCTTGGTCCGGCTGCGATGTCAATTTGGATTATGGCAAGATTGAAAGGGATTTAAGTCCAGCAAACTCAAGCCAACTTGCCGCCACATTATACTCATATGCAACCAGGCAGTGGCAACAACAATAATAGAAAGATCTACAACAATGCAAAAGCAATTTTCAAATTAGTTTTTTAGCCTTTTCAAGTCACATTTTCATGTTACAATTTTCATGTTAGCATACCAAAAACACAATGAAGAGAGTATGAAAGCAAAAGAAAGAATCAACAAAAGCTTGGGGAATCGCTGACAACTTTCAGTTAAGTTTTGACAGTTTTGCCAGCAGACACAATGACAGTCACAGTGACAGTTTCAATGACACAGTCACAGTGGCAGCTAATAATTAGCGACCATCATGTAGACATTTAAATTAAATATGAGTCGCTATTTGCTGTATTTTGTTGTTGCAGTTCGGATTGTTATAGAGAGTTACTGTTGTTGCATTTTGTATGGCCGGCAATGGCACGTCTAGTCTCTAATTATGGTCGTCATTCGGCGGACTTTCAACCCTCCACATGGACAGTCATAAAAAAATGTCATAAAGGAAACCATTTTTAACAGCGTAGTAGAAAAAACTAAAGTTAGTACAATTGCGTTTGATCGACTAGTAAATTACCTTCATTGACATCAACTGTATAGAAATTGTATAATCTATATAAATATTTAATAAAATATGCTTAAGTTAGGTATACAGTTAATTCATGTGAACATGAATTTGATTAACAATTAAAAGAGAGTCTTAGTCAGGGAGAAATAAAAAAAAAATGGTTGTAGTTTTCTTACTTAGTAAATAAAAAGTTTACAATCCAAGAGAAGCTTTAGACTATTTTCTATGATTGATCAAGATATGCCTACACAACATTGTAAACTTATATGTAAACAGACTGTTAAATATTCTTCACTTCCCAAAAAGTACAGGGTATCAGAAATGTGACATTGTTTTTGGCAAACAAACAGACAACTAACAGTCATTAGTCAGTGTGTATATATACATACACATACATATATGTGTGGGTCTATTAAAATTAGTACCCAAATGCGAGTCTAAATGAGTTTTAAAATGGAGTAAATGGAGTGCAGTACCTACATACATACATAGTACCTAAAGTACATCCCCTGGCAAAGCAGAGAAACAGCCATTATGGCCAAACGGGACGCCGTTTTGTGTGCGGCTTTTGGATCCGTTGCGACGACAACTAACAGCACATCTAATGACCCAACGACACCGTTGGACGGTGATATTTGTTCTGTAAATTAATCATTTGTGCTTGTCATTAGTTTCATGTGCTTACATTTTATTGCCTTTGTTTGTTTGTTTGCTTGTTTGGGTACGCTTTTTCGTTGGCCAAAGAATATGCTAATAACTCATGATGACATGACAAACTTGATAAAAAAAAACAAAATGTTGTTGTTATTGTTGGCAATAAATTGACTGGCTAAATGATTTGGAAAGATTGAAGAGATACACACGCGTATCTATGATGAGGGGAAATACTTAGTTTAAAGTAAGAAATGAGAAGACTCGGCTTATCTATGTTTCAGTTGATGATTGGCTATTGCATTATTGATTTGACGGATAATAAGTAACAACTTAGAATTGAGTAATTAATCTGGCTAGTTCTTAATAACGTAGGCAATTCAAAAACAAAACAAAAAGTGAAACTTAAGCTACATAATATGAATTCAATTTTCAATATCATATCACAATATCAATAGACTACGAATTCAAGCATAACATTGAGTTGGCTACACTTTCTGGTTCTTCAAAATAGCCGTTGCTTTATTAACCGATGATCTGGTCTTCATAATAAAAAAAAAACAAAGCGGTCTACGAGTAGTTAAGAACATAACGAGACTAGTGAAATATCCTGTAATGGAGAGTACAAGTTCATGTTACACATTACCCACTGCATTTTCACATGAAAATTTAATCAAGTTGTTTTCAATTGAGTGCAAAATCACATCAGCAACATAAAAAGTGTAAAGTGGTATGTGGCAAGTGGCAAGTGGAACGCGAAGAGTGTAAAGTGCCTGGTGCCTGTACCAGACCTCATGCCAAGCAACAAACAGGGGCAACATGCAGACAACATATACTATAACTCAATCTGAATCGAATGGTCAGTCATGTATCAGAGGGGTTGTTTTATTCGACCAACCCAACCAGTACATTTAGCCCCTTTCAACGTGGCCGCAAATGTCAACAGCTAACGGCATTTGGGCCACATTCACGTATAGCATTACGAGGTATTTTCGTATTTATTGCCAAAACACACAAATTTATAACCAGCCAATAAAATGCCGTAAATAAAACCACAACGGCTCGCTGACTTTTGACGAGGTTTGACCTGTCAAACCTGGAGAAAAACAGAATAACATTTCAATTTTATTGCTGCGCCTGGTAAAAAAAAACCCCAGAATCACTAAAAAAAGAAGAAGTTGGAGTAGGAGCTAATAAAATATTAAAAAACCTGGAAAATTTATGTTGAATTCCATTAGAGTTATGGCGTGAAAATTGTCTCGCTGTTTAGTCAAGTTTTTCCCAAAACTAAATCAATGTCACAAACAGAAATTAGAAGGAATCAATGGGTGAGGAGAGGGGAATAACTGCTAATCAAGCAACTCGCAATTGAGTTGAGAAAACATTCATTCTGGTGGAAATCTCTAATGTCTCTTTAAGCGCCGTCTGTTGAAATATTAAAATTAAGCTGGCAAATTGAGCAAGAAATCCACTTACAAAGTCGAGACTTTCATTTCATTTGTGCTTTACCTTTTTTTTTCTTCTTATATTTATTTTCCTCCTTACCTTCTTGACTTTTTTTCTCATTCTTTCTGTGATTGTGCTCATTCCCAATTGTCCATTTCATGGACGCGCAGCATTTGCATTTTTTATTTGCTACAACAAAATTGACCTTTTTCCCTGTTTTTAGTTACTTGACCTTTGTCTGGATTTCGGCTCTCTTCTGTAAGTGGCCTTCTGGGCAAATTTTGATTTTTGCGTAATTTTTCTTTGCCCAATTCGAGGCAAGTCAAAATTCGTAGCTGGTCCATAAATAATGCAGGATTCTCGGCACATTGCCGGGGGATGGTCAGAGTTTTACGCATTTCTTTTGCGGGAGGAGTGGAGAGAAAAACAACACGGAAATTGAAATGAAAAGAAACTCATTTAAATATATACCACTTCCTTCTCTTCCCTCTCACTCCCTCCTTGTCCTTGTCATCCCCATCTCTGGCAATTTCATTGGTTGCCAAATTTTTCCCAAATGCATATTAAAATACGTACGTCCCGCAGATTTTGTGTCCCGTTTTGCTTTGGCCAAATAAATGGCTGGCTGTAAAAATAAACGACAAACGAATGGGCCAACAATAAAAAAGGCCACGACTTACGACATTTCAAAACCGAACGTGAAAACGGGCTTAATACGGACGGAATGTTCAAGTGCCGGAGTAGCTGGAGTGCAGAATGAATGTTTTTTTTTTTTGTTATACCAGGGAGCGATGTCATGTTCATGTTGACTAATGTTTAACGAGCCCAACTTGTCCTTGTTGATGTTGTTTATGAACCTGCCACTGTCCTTGCCTTGCCACCTTCCCCTACTTCCGCTATTCAAATCCCTGCGGCCTGTGAGACTGGATCGCGGCGAGAATTGACGCGCGTGCCTTCGAGTCATGAAGCCTTCGTAAATTGATGAACTTACTCAGGACGAGGCGTTTGCAGGGTAGTTCTCTTGGTCTGCCACCCCTTAGCTGGTGTCAATTGTGTAATTGCCGAATGTTGTTTTCAAATATTTAATTGAAAGGGTGTTTTGCGCATTATTGTTGTTGCCCCAGCTCCTGTTCCTCATCCCGCTGACTTGCCATTTCGTGGTTACACGCGTATCCTGTTACAAATCCAATGTCAATGTTGTTTTGCTTGCTGTTTAATATAATTGTTATCCGTTTTTCTCCATTTCAAGCTTTGAATGAACTCCCAAGCATATAGTAGAAAGAAGGGAGTTTGAATTGTTGTTGTTGTTAGATGTTTGATGTCTACTTGTCGCAACAGCAACTTCAGCAAGTGTTGAGATTTTCTCACCATGTGATTTTGATAATAGTTGACCCTCGTATAAATAAAGAACAGATGCTACAAATAGATAGAGGTAAATGTTCTGGGAAAGTTTTAGCTACTTGAATTTGAACATGATTGCCTGCCAAGTGCACAATTTTCGTTCAGAACTAATGAATGTGAAAAAAAAAATCAATGTTAGAGAAATGTTAATAGAATTGAAAGAGAGAGAAATAGAGCTCTTTAAAAGAATCTATAAGTCGTATTATTTAAGCTTTCTGATCCAATAAGTTAAATGTGGCATCATTTATTTATAACGCACTTTTGAGTCATCGTTTTCAGGTGCTGCAACCAATTTAATTTCCGTGTCAGCAACAGCAACATGTGCTCAGCGACAGTTGGTCACTTGTAGGCAATTGTGGCGAATTGAGAAGGCGTTGAAGGCAGCTTTCAATACAATTTATATGGTATGGCCAAATGGCACCTACAACGGCGCAGGATGTCACCTAGAGTCAATACACTGAATGGCAGTCAACAAGGATACTCGATGACGACACTGTGGAACTGTGAATGGGCCTGGGAAAACACTGAACTCGACCAGCAATTCCAATTGCATTTTAATGCAATTACACTGGCAGACTTCCTCTCTTCCCGGGAGAATGCCACTCCATTTGACACCCCCGAAGGCCCACTTGACATTGACAATAAACAGCGTAGCCCGGCATTGTTGCATTGTTGAAATATGTCCTGCGTCCTTAATTTCACTTTTATTTTTACCATCTCCAGCATCAGAAACAACAGCAATTGCCGTTGCCGTTGCCTGTGCAGGCAATGTTGTTGCAGATTAAAAGATATAAATTCATATTCCCCAAGCACCCGAGGGCGGTGCGTGCGAAGTGTGCGCACTGTCCGTGTCTGTGTGTGTGTCCGTGTCCTGTGCCCATGCATACGCCCTCCTCCCCGAGGATCGATTAGCTTGTTAGGAATTCAATTTGAAAACTGCGCTTTTCCAGCTCTCTTTGTATTTTTTTCATGACTGCAAGACTGTGTCATATATCTTTTTATGAAAGGGATTGCTTGAATGATGAGCTGGCTCAGCTTTATGGCAGCTCGTTTGAATTGATATTTGGCCGAGTCCGTACCTTACCGTACCTCCTCTCCAATTGAACAGGTGCCCCAACCACCAGCAGCAGACAACAGACGCGACCAACTATTGCTCTAGCCACTTAAAGTAATTAACTGCAAGATGCTGAGAGATGATGTTCGTCAGTTTTTCCACTTTCCATTGCTGTTCATCTTCATCCCCGCAGACCAAATTAAATGGTTGCTGTTCTGTTCTGTTCTGTTCTTCATCAAGAGGACTCAGGACGCATAACGACAGACGACCACAAAAACGTGCCTACAACGTTTTCGCATCTAACAGCATAACGTTTGTCATAAATGCGCAATTATATCAGTCAGAGATATCCATAGAATAATTTAATTCAGGCTTTTATTGTATGAATATTGAATGAGCAGACAGCACTTCATTTTGGCAACATCTGCATATTGACATCAATATAAGTACTACAATAATGTTGTTACTAAGGAATATGAATACGAATACTTAAAAAAAATGTGTGTGCGTTTATTAATACAAATTTATACAGAACAATCGCTATGCATAATTTATATACATTTGTATCCCATCGATTTTTCAACCCGTTTCGATTTAATGTTTACCCATAATCGTATCCTCCCAACTGCTTTAAAAAGCTTTGTTGATTGATGATGTTGATTTCGATTCGCTTGTAGACTGAGTGTTGCATATTATTGTTTATTTAGCTACCACACTGCTTATTTTGTAGTCTGTCAAATTTTGGTACTTGTAATCATTTGTAAATCATTAATTGCTTATTACACATTATTGAAAGTGATCCATCTTCTCATAATCTGTACTTTTGAAGGACTTGTAATAAGAACGATTAATCAGTTTTAAAGTCTTCTAATACATATTTCATTTATTAACACTTTCTTGTTTTTTTGCTATACAGACTCATGTTTTTATTCATTTAAGCTACAGGGTATTTAACAACACATTATATACATATACTTCGTCAAGCGGTTATAGCTTGCAGGCTGCATTTCTAAACAGAAGATGGCGCCACATAATCCCAAGCACAAATCTCAACCATCTTAGCGTGTACAACAACCAACCGTTTGTAGTGTTGTGTGTATTTATAATTTATTTTTTATTTATTTCTATTTAACAAATATTTACAATTTATTTTTTATTTATTTCTATTTAACAAATATAATTTAAATTCTATTTATAATGTATTATTATATATATTACATATTATATTATATATTTTATTATTATACTAAATATATACATATTTTACACGTGACATCTGTCGTCACCACTTAGAGCGCCACCTATTGTCGGTTTGCTACAATACGCCACCTATGTTTGCTTTCCAACATAAACATCGCGCTTGTGTTTACGACCGTTATTTGAAACTAAATTGCAATTAAAGCAAACAAACGTAATTAAGACATAGTATTGAAAATATATTTACAATTTATAATCTTTTAAAGTGTCAAACCAGCTGGATAGTCAATATTTTCAAAATATTTATTTAAATGTTTTAACTTACCAATAAATTTACTTACTTTATTGTGGAAACAAATGATTAAAAATAAAGATAAGTTTACCTAAACCTCATCGTTGAATTCCATGAAATTTTGAATATTGTAAATTGCAGATGGAAATCTTTTTCATTCCCTTTGCTTCAATTTTTCGCTGGCATGAAAATGGCTTATTCCTGCTGTTAACACATTTGCTATTAACTGGGCCAAAAATTCTTAATGGCTTTAGTATCTACTTTTATGTCAAATTTAAGTCACTAGAATTTTAATTAAATTTTAAGAGCTTTACATGTAATTAAAATAATCCAAGGCACAAATTTTACTGCCTTCCAGCTGTTCACACACAGTTATAAAATTCGACTCCTCGAAGGATTATTGCAGGCATGCCACGCCCCAATTCGCCCATTATTTTCGCAGGTGAAGAGAACAGAATGCATTTACTGATTGAAAACATGGCAATTGAACGAAAGTAAAGCATGTAAATATGTTGATTGTGAAAAGGGTTGATTTAAGCCTGTTGGAAAAGTTTTATTGTTACTTATTGGCTTGTCTTATACGTGGAGAAATCTTTGAAGTTGAAGTTTACGAACTCTATAGACAATCGAAATGTATTAATGTCAACTATAAAATTTAAAGATTTATTTTTATAAAGGTATTTCACTTATAATTTTAACCAGAATACATTTCACTTTGAGTTGCCAATTATCAGTTTTTTTTTTTTTTTTTTTGTAGCATTTCTTGCTAATAACAATTGAATAAACTTTCTTAAACCATATCCATTTGAACGCTTCTAATGTTTGCCATAATCGCCGGGCTCCAAAGAGTCACCAGCCGGCGGAGAGGCTGCCACAGCCGCATTGAGTGCGTCATAGAATTCGCTTGATTGATGATGATTGGAGTTTCCATACAGACTGTTATCATTATTGTTAGCATTGGCATTGACATTGGCATTGGCTCTAGGACGAATGTTCGTATTGCGAATTTCCGGATCTATGTCGGGTCTGTTTCCATCATAGGCCAAACCATTGGCAAAGGAACGATGTAGAAGCGAGTTGCCAACAAAGTGTTGCAAATGCACCAGACAACTATGAGGGAAAGAAGTAATAAACTGGTTTTAACTATATATATTAAAAATTTAACACATCTAATTTACCGTTCCAGTCTATGATCGTTGGGCATATCTTGAATATCGTAGAGATCCATTAGGCCCAGATTATGGCCATTGTTGGTCAGAACTGTTGAGGGCGGTGCACGTTTGCCATTGGTCCAGCCTCGAGAATACTGAAATGTCTGTCCCATGCACGCCATGGACAGAGTGAATAGGAAGAGGGGCAAGAGCAAGACGCGCAACATGTTTGTTTAAGCCTTTCTAAACTATAGACAGAGAAAGTGGAAGCAACGTCGGGGATGCTCTCAACGGACAAACTTGTTTTATACTTGATTTTACACTATCAAATAACTCTGGCCAAACTACACACAACCAGGTCGAAACAACTTCTGAGCCTTTAATGGTCCCGTTGAAGTCCTTTTATATCGAAGGAGGCAAAGCCAAAGAGCAATTTCGTTAAAATCTCACGGCCATAAACGAGACAAGAGGGTAAGATGGGCTTCTCCCGCCAAGTTGCCTACAAGTCGCCTTCCAGGCAAAAACTCACAATCACACACACACACATGCAGATTAACTGAGATTATTAGTTGCCAATTGTTTTCATGTGTATAGCCAAGGTGGCATTTAACACACACGCTCCGTGCCACGCCCACCACTCCCGGCTGGCTGATCAAATTGAATGCATTTGTTGATTGGAAAATTGCCACTGCGTAAGAATAGACAACACTTTTCTCAGGCGTGAAGCACAGCGCAATAGTTAAAGTAAAAGGGTTCTAGCATTGAGAATCTATAAAGTATCGAAAGACAGTTGAAATTATTCTGATTTTGATTTAAGAAATTAAAGCAACGCAAATTGAAATTTCCTTTATAGTTTAATAGTTTTTATTCCCAATCAAATCAAATCAAATTACAAGGTAACTAATTGTCGTGCATTCTGCTAATTCTTATAGGAATTAACCATTATTGATATCTCCGTACTCTTTGAGTCATCTCTCCACCAGGTGATTCCTTTGTTGGTGATTTCGTGATTTCTACTGCCCAGCGCCTCAAGCGGTATTAACGTGTGTAACAAAAATAAACAAACAAATTTATCAACTGGCTTACGTATTCGTCTATATTTAGAATCAAATCTAAACTTGGCTTAAGCCAGACTTTGACTATGTACATTGATGTGTATTTACAAACATATGTTTACTGATTTCTTTAAATGCAAGCAATTAGTTTAGAGACTAGTTATTTCGGTTGCGGCATTTGTCTGTCCGTTCCCATTGCGTTCGTTATTTTGAGCCATTTCCACGGAATTATTGTTGGCCCTTCGACGACGCACGACAAAGTAGCACAGTCTGTAAGTTTATAGTAAATTAGTTAAAATATTTAATTAATTTTGTTATAATAACTTACATAAAGACCAGCACGTTGGGCATGTAGAAGATATTGCTAAAGAGAAAGACAGCACCCGGAAATGAGTTGATGTTGGCCGTGTAGATCGTACTGTAGATGGGCGGGAATATAAACTGGGCAATGGGCTCGCTGATGCCAAAAATGGAATACATTTTGCCTAAAAAAGAATGACACTTTATATATGGCTCAACAAGTTGACCTATGACATTGATTTACTCAGCTCATCGCCAGCAACAATACTGGATCCAATTGACTTGATGGCAATTATACGCAAGGTGGCAAACATGTCGAATACAGTTGCAAGATAATAGGAAGGTGTGTTGTAAGAATAGGCCTACAAATTTAAAAGTTTAATAAAAGTTTAGTCAAGAGAATTATCACAAGAAATCTATCATCATACTTACATAAAGAAAACGAGATATAACAGTGACGGTGGCAGAGATCATTCCGATTGTGGAATCGGCAAACCTCATCATTTTACTTAAAACTGCTGTTCCAATGAAAGTGCCTATGAGGGCTAATCCTCCATTTATCGCATTGAAAATGCTGTTCATTTCACCATTCCAGTTCAGTTTCTTTAAACTGAAGACAAAGAAATATTCACCCTCTCCTATACTAGGCCCAGCTGTAAGAAAGTAACCCAATAACAATAAAATCAATAGCATGCGGCCATTATTCTCTCGCTTGACGAATGGAAATCGTATGCAGTCTATCAGAAGCGTCGGATCAAAGAGTTCCCGAAACAGGGAGCGACTTTCCGTTTGCGGTACAGGCGGTGGATCAATCTTTGGTGGCTCCAACTCCAACTGTGGTGTCAACTTGAAGTTCACATTCTTGTTAACCGGCAAATCATCCAAGTTTGTTTTCTCAAATGCCATGTTGTCAGCCGCATGTCCCTGTAATTGTGGACCACTACTATTTGATTCCGTATTTTCTTTGACTTTCGTTGGCTTAAGCTCCTTTATGAAGACGACAATGTAGAGTATGGCAATAATTTGACACATAACAGCCAATGCAAAGGATACTGAAAGAGATTAAATAGAAAAGAGATTAAATCATATATAATATACATATATATTCAACCTACCTTTATAGCCGAAAATTCTAAATAGGAATCCACTGGCGATGTTCATAAAGGGCAATGCCGTCACAAACATGGCAAATATCCCAAAACGAAAGATACGATCCTGCTCGGGCGTTGCTATGGTGATATAACTGTAAACAGCCATCAAACAGAAGGTGGTACCACCAAACAGTGCAGGCACAATTGCTTCAATGTATGCACCAAACTCCATGGGAAGCTCATCAAAGAATAATGCCGAAATGAGCAGACCTGTAAATTGCCTTTAATTATATACAAAATACTTAATACCCTTGAAGATACTAACCGATAAAAGATAAACCTTCTCCCACAATGGGCAATATCATGCAAGGCTTACGCTTATTGTATCTATCCGACCAACCTCCAGCGAATATCAATAAAATCAGCGGGAATATAGCGGCTGAAAAAGTGATGAGATTGGTTATTAGCATTTAATTATCATAATAAAAACAAGAAGAATAATGATAATAATCATAATAATCATAAACACAGAGAAACACGGATTACAGAAAAGATTATTGTTTTGTTTTTATTACCAAAATCTGTGAAAAACTTCTATTTATAATTTATATTATTAAAATCATTGTTAACTCATTATTAAACCCTGTGCCCGTTAAAAATGGGCAGAAAAGGGTATAATGAATTTGTTTCTTTAAAGCTTTCGGAAAATCAAAAATAACTCTTATTCCCTACCGGTCCTAATGATAATAGCAAAAATAATAATAGCAATAATAATAATTATGATCATAATAAGCTTTAATAACAATAAAGAGATATGAAAGATCAAATTTTTGTTTCCCAAGTTCAAGAATTTGCTTCGATTCTATTTTACATTTCTTAAAATAATCCCAAGTTCAAGTTTCAGAAAATTGCGAGTTATCCAAAAAGCTTTAATGAAAACGACCTTCATTTTAAAGATAATTAGATGATCATGACAATGAATAGACATCGCAAAAATTCATTAAACTGTTGTCTCTTCTGCATTGCTGATGCAATGAGCTTTAATTAACATTTTATTGGCAATTTTAATCAACTACATGCTTAAGAAAAATACTAGAATTATTAAGGCCTAATCGCACTTCACAATTCTTTTTTTTTATACCTAGGCAATGGACCGCTTAAAGGTTAAAAGAAAAACTGTGCAACGAACCGGTTTTTGGAGCTCTAACGATTTTTTGATGATTTAAGAGCTAAGCTTTAATACTAAGCACGCATTAGATTTAATTTAATCGACGATATAAAAATACTTATGATAGCTAAGGGAATTCTGAGAATTCGTGAGAACCAAGAAACCAATAATTGCAATTATATGTATGTATGTTCGGACAACGGCACTTTGTATTTACTTTTGTCGTATAATTTATTGGCATATGTATGTACGTATTTATAAACATGTTTACATACTTGTATTTGTATGTATGTACATATAGCAAGAATTTGTGAGGAGCTACCAAATGATACAAAATTTGCTAGCTACTATTCGGCGTTTATTTTTATGAAACCTGTAAGATGAAATATTGGAATGCGAAGATTGAAAACTGGTTGCACCTGATATATTGGTAAATTATCAACAATAAATGAATACAATTAATGAAATGTTTCGGTAAAGAACTTTTTGTTTCGCAAGTTTACGGATTCCGTATTATTTTAGGAATATTTAAAATGTAAAAATGTTTTTACCAATTGGTGCACGCTTTCCAGACACTTCGGTGATTAGAATTTGCGACTCGACTTCAGCTTTACAAACAGTGAAATTAAAGCCGGTCGAATGAATGCCCAGCATTTTCTGTTCGAGGGATGGACCTGTAGTGTTCCCAACATCCAAGTTTTCCGGACATGTAATGTTGAAAATGTCTTTGTCCAACATGGCAAGACATGTGTCTTCGTTGTAGCCAAGATTAACGCGACACGCCTTCTCAAGGGGAAAGTTCCGAATTGCGATTTGATTTAAATAGGTTCCCGCGACGTAAAAGAAGATAAACGGTTCGACCACCAAATATTGGCGATAACTCCATAAGGATTGAATATATCTTGCCATTTTAGCACGAATTCGATTTCTATTTTGTTTGCCTTATTAAGCGGATTCTACATGTTAATCAACACGTCAGGCCAAGCTCTAACAACAAACTGACGGTTTGGTGAGCAGCTCACGTCGAGCAACAGCTCGATACGCACTAGAAACTTGTTTGTTTAATAATTGTTTTATTCTTTACTTTTTGTTTTGTTTGATAGATATTGAATTTTGTCACTGTGACGATCTCAGAAATTTGCATGCAGCTCTCTCTCTGTTTCTCTATCTCTGCTCAAACAAAAAGAGCATTGATTATTAATTAAATCTTGCAATGAATACAAATGCTTACATGATGAGAAGCGAATGAGAAATATGTGCGGCTGCATTCTGAAAACGCCAGTTCAATGTCAGGACAATAACCGGTCAATGTCCAATATTACCATCAAACTTACTTAGCTTACAAACTTTATAGTATATGTATAAGCTTAAAATTAAGTGAAATTGCACAATGATGTGCAATTAACAGGCGTGTGAATCGAGTATTGTTTTTACTCAGTCCAACGATGAGTGCAGTTCTGATTTGTACACACATAATAGAGTCGCATTTCCTCTTCGGCACGTCGAGTCTGCGCCTGGAAGAAGACGGCCTCGCGATGGGAGCACTTGGGGCAAGCATGATCTTCGGTGCGTGGCAACGTGGGATCTGATATTACGTCTGGCACTATGTGAGTCAGTTCGTCAATTTCGTGCATAATCTTGTTCACGTATATGCAATTGGAGTCGGCTTCCTGCTTGTAATCGCAATTGCGGCACGCGTACATCAGAATTTTGTTATCCTTGTCCTCCTTTGGATACAACATGTTATTGCATTCCTGGCAGAATCGGATGCCGACAAAGCCGGGACCTTCTGTTTGCGCGGCATCGAACAGAGCAGCCATAATTCCTGCAATCACAGTTTTAATAGACACTTTACTTTTAATATCCACGCAATTTTACCTGATTTTTGCAGCAATACTAGCAACTACTTTGAGCTAATTGTGTTGTTTTCTTCTGAATGAGTTCAATTGAACGAGTCATTAAAGTTGTGTCGTTCCGTTCCGCAGAAGTTCTATTGAGCGGATCATTGAAACAATCCACAGAACTTGTTCAATGAATATGTGAAGGAAAGCATTTATTTTGTGCTGTAGCTCTTATATACAAACATAAAAATGTAACAAACGAATAAAATTAGTATTTGCATTTACATTTACAAAATACTATAATTCTTACTGGACTGTATGAAAACCGATCACTTCCGATAGTATTTACGCTATCGATAACAATTCAGGGATGAAGTTACGATTGCATTTTTATAGCCGGTATAACAAATCAAACCACCAATTTTATCATTTCCCTATTTTATGACGGCGTCATTTAAATATGTTACAATTTCTATAAATTAATTGTTATGTCTTAAAGTGCGTTCTTCTCGTTAAATTAAAATGAAAATAAAGCAGGAGATGTAACACAGTTTGGAACTTGGTCACATTACTTATCGAACAGCTGATTTGATGTGTACGAAAATTGTGAATTGTCAGACGCCAACGCCATTGTACGCATTACGTGCCAGCGCTCGTGGTTCAAACTGTAGGTATTTGTGTTAAATATACATAAACTTCACTTTTCCTAGAGTTTCTTAAATTGTTAAACCTAAATTCAAAATTAAAATATCGTATTCTGTCACAGTAATCAAGAAAGTTATTCGAGTAAATAAGAAGCCCACGCTATCTCTCTCGCTCTTGCATACAGTTTTCCCATGTTTCTGTTTCTGTCACACATTGTTGCAGCCGATCTCGGTCGGCGTACGACTTTCATTGACGCAAGTCTCACATTTAATTAGAGAAACTACAGCTACGGCAGTGAGCGTGTCAGTGTATAACTCAAATGTAAAAAGAGTTACAAAGAAAATTTTAACAAGCTATAGATATAAAAGTGTTCGTAGAAATCAAATATTTTGCCACATTTCCTTTAAAGCCGGCAACAGAAATATTCAATATTGAAAAGTATGCAACAATTTTCAATTTATTTTAGAATTATTTTCAACCCTAAATATATTTTTCACAGTAAGACGCGACGCGAGTAGATTCACAGAGCGAGCGAACTTGTTGCGTTGCGTTGTGTTTTTTTCAGGCAGTACGTAGCGTGCTCTCGCTCGCTCTCTTTCGATCTGTCGATGACGCCGCCATTTTTATTGTGCGCTGCTTCTAGGCGTTGCTGACGTGACGCTGGCAAACTGATCAATTTAAATAAATCACGAGCCTAAAAGTAGGCTATCTTACGCAACTCCACTGATCCTTTTCATCCTTCATCTTCCACAGAGTCCTTCGCATCGGTTGAACACTCTGCGAGACAATGAGCGCCAACAAGGAAGTCAAAGTGACCGACGTCCCAAAAGCGACTACCGTTCCCAGTACCAATGATGAGGGAACAGTGATCAAAATACTGGACGTCGAGCAAATCGTGTCTCCCAAGGAAAAGCGACCTGGCACTCGCATGAAATTGCTCAACGATGTGGTGGCAAAGGGCGGGGGGAAGACTGCATCCGTCTCGCCTCGTGTTAAGCAGGAGAAGCGTACGAGCATTAAAATACTTAACAATGATGAAACCACGAGCGGAGCTCTTAAAAACGACAAACGATCGGCAACCAAAACCGTAAGTCCCACCGGAAGCGTCAAGATATTGAACGAGAAGCGTACTGCGTCTGTTACCACTCCGGTTGAAACCGCCAAGATAAAAACATCGCCTAGCAAGAAGAAGAAAATGGATCACTATGTGCTGCAGGCCATAAAAAGCGAAAGCAGTAAAGCGGACAACAACACAACCAGCATAGAGATCGAGGATGAAGATACCATTGACTTTATACTGGCCGAGAATGATGACATCGAGCTGGGAGCGGCCAAAGCTAATGAAGATGAGTTTGTGGTTTCGGGGGTTGAGGAAGATGACGATGATGAGGACGAAGCATTGGGTGACGGCAGTCCGAACCGCACAAGCGGCACAAATAGCGACCTCAAGGAAATGGTCGAGCACGTGTGCGGCAAGTGCTACAAGACATTCCGACGCGTCAAGAGCCTGAAGAAACACTTGGAATTCTGTCGCTACGACAGTGGTTATCATCTGCGCAAGGCGGACATGCTGAAGAATCTGGAGAAGATCGAGAAGGATGCTGTGGTCATGGAGAAGAAAGACATTTGCTTCTGCTGCAGCGAAAGCTACGACACTTTTCATGTAACTAATACACACAATTCCAATGGTTTATGTCTAACACGAGCTTTTATGCAATCTTCCAGCTCGGTCACATTAATTGTCCGGATTGCCCAAAGTCGTTTAAGACACAGACAAGCTATGAGCGTCACATCTTCATCACTCACTCGGAGCTCAATGATTACCCCTGCTCCATTTGCAATGCGAAACTGCGCAGCGCTGCCCTGTTGAAGTTGCACGAGGAACAGCATCAGTCGCGTGGCAAGCCCTTCGCCTGCAAGATCTGTGGCAAGGACTTTACTCGCTCCTACCATCTGAAGCGACACCAGAAGTACTCGTCGTGCTCGGCCAACGAGAATGACACCATGAGCTGCAAGGTGTGCGATCGTGTCTTCTATCGCCTGGACAATCTACGAGCTCATCTCAAGCAGCATTTGGGCACTCAGGTGGTAAAGAAGCCGGAGTACATGTGTCATGTGTGCAAGAACTGCTTCTACAGCCTGTCAACACTAAAGTGAGTCCTCCGAATGAAGAACTCCTCGATGTACACTTGCTAATCCTCAGTTAATCATTGCAGCATTCACATACGTACTCACACTGGCGAGAAGCCCTTCGACTGTGATCTGTGTGACAAGAAGTTCTCCGCCTTGGTGGCTCTGAAAAAGCATCGTCGTTATCATACGGGAGAGAAACCCTACACTTGCACAGTGGTATGTACTAGATAATAATCCTATGTAGAGTTGTATCGTTTAGAATGAGTTAGATAGAGCAAACGACCTAACGAACTTATGCGCTCTTTCCATGACAAAATAAATGACTTACAATGAGGAACTTATAATCCTATTCTCCACTTCAATCTACAGTGCAGTCAATCGTTTGCTGTGAAGGAGGTGCTTAATCGCCACATGAAGCGTCACACTGGTGAGCGCCCACACAAGTGCACCGAGTGCGGTAAGAGCTTCATTCAGGCAACCCAGCTACGCACGCATTCCAAGACGCATCTGCGTCCCTTTTCCTGCTCCATGTGCACCCAAAAGTTTAAGACAGAGAAGCAGTAAGTTTCAGGTGTTATTGTGAAGTTCTTTATAGTTATGAATGCTTTTTTTTCATTGCAGACTTGAGCGCCACGTTAAGGAGCATACACGTCAGAAACGTCCCTGCTTCGCATGCTTGGATTGCTCTCGCAGTTTCCGCACCAGCGCACTGCTCAAGGAACACATTGAGGCCGGCGATCATTCGCGTAAGTTTCCTGCAGTTGTCTGGCCTTATTTTTTTGCTATAATAATATTCTACTCATTAGCTGTTAAACCAACTCGGGCCAAGCGCACTACTAAGATGATCGAGCGCACAGATTGCGCCATCTGTGACAAGAACTTTGACAGTACAGAAACCCTGAGAAACCATATACGTAACGTGCATGAATGCGATCCGGATGATATCTTTGGCACAGAGCCACCAGCCAAGCGCAAAGCTAAAAAGACCGTTGTGTTGGAGGAAGTTGTGGAAGTGGAAGAGGAAGAGGAGAACGAGGAGGAGGATGAGGAAGTGGCGCCAGCAAACACTTCAGCCGGTTCGCTGATCTCTAGCAAAACAGATGGCAATGGTGTTGTGGTGCGTGAGTTCTTGGTAGATGAGGGAGACGGCAGTGCACAGACAATTATGCTGGAGAATGAGGTCTACACCATTCTGCCTTTGGAGGGAGCCAACGCTAGCGAGACACCAGCTGCAAGTGATGTCAAACCCGAGTCCAAGGAGAAACAATCCCCGGCTGCCTCGCAAGTGGTTAAAAAGGAGCAGCGCAAATCTCTAGCTGCCAGTTTGGCAGCTGCCATTGCCGATAATCTGGAGGAGCCGTCAAGCGATGATGAGTTCACTGGCGAAGTGCTCACCGAGGAGGATTTGAAGCTCAAGGAGAACATTGCCAAGTTAATCGACATGCTCGTCGATCCGCAGACACTTAAGAAATACGGCTGGCCCAACAGCTCCGAGGAGACGGTACTGTGCAAGGTCATCGAGAACTGTGGCCACGATTTGACCAAGGGAGGCGAGAACTATGCCGAGTTGGATTACGGCAGTCGCATGCGTGAATATTGCAAGCTGCTGTTCACAGTTGTTATCCACAATGATTCGATCAAGTCGCTGCTAAATAACTTTCCAATTGACGATGTTATCGAGTATGTGCTGGGTGATGAAGATCAGGATCAGGAGCTCGAAATGGAAATGGGCAAAGGCAAAGAAACGGAGAAGGAGCCGGAAAAGTCCGATACGGAGACCGGACTGGATGCCGATGAAGCTGAGGCTTAACCCTTGAGTAGGAAAACGAGTGTAAATATTTCTAAAGACTATTCGCAGTTCGATTAACATCAGATGATATTTAAGCAAGTTTCGGTTTTGGTTTTGAGCACTAAGTGACCTTAGAAGACAAGTGTACCACCCATTAACTGTTATTTACAACACGAAGGCGTGTATTTTTTGATAACGTTATACTATATACTATTTTTTATAGAATAAACATATTCAAATTACAACTCATTGTTCCATCAGCATTTTCAGTATGCGTTCGTTGTTCTGCAGAATCTTGTGGCGACTCTCGTCGACCAACTCCTTGTACTCAATAATGCTAGCCTCGGTGGTCAGGAGCTGCTGCTTCATAGGTTCCGTGGCGGATGCTGTCAGATTTCTTTCCCGCTTCAACTCCGCGGCCGCCTGAGTGTACGTGTCCCGCCACATGGTCAACTCCAATTGCATGGCATCGATGTCTTCGGGTATGAAGTCCATTAGCTTGCCCAGCGGATTCACCGACTTGGTTAGCGTCTGAATAATATCCCGCAGATCATTCATCTGTCTTGCCGAACTTTGACGTACGCCCTGAGTTTGTGTCTTCTGTTGTTCCTCCTTGCCGGCATCGCCAGACTGTTGCACGAGTTCCTTTTGCGTCTCGAGAATTTGTTGCACCAACCGGCCCTGATGAGCGTCTATGTCGAGCTGGGTTTCTGTGGCGCCCGCCTCAATGTCATGGGCATTGGCATCTTCGATAATCACCAAGTTCTCGCCATCATCGTCGAAGTCACCAAATGTCTCCAGCTTGACATTGATGCCTGACATTTTCACCTGATCATTTGGCTGTAAGACAATCTCAACATTTCGACGTCGAGGTGCGCCAGGACGTGCAGATGCTGGACGGGCACTGGGCGGTCGCAATGAGGTGCGAGGTCGAGTTATGGATCCATTGGATTCCTTGGAGTTATCACGCGTGAATGTGCCTTCCCGCTCCCTCTTGGTTTCGTTGTTATTATTGCTTTTATTGTCGGAATCCGCAGCTGGCAGAGTTGGTGACGTTGTCATAGAAGGTTCACTGGAATCCTTGGCTACCTTTGGCAACTCCACGGTCTCCGTTTCAGGGGAGCGTTGACTTTTGCCAGAGGATTTGCGGCTTTCCGGCTCAGTAGTTGGCAAGGATTCCGCAGCTGTTGTTGATGGCGGCGAAGGTACTTTGGCGGATTCAACAGTTGCCACAGGCGGCGGACTCTTCTCGGCACGGGATTTGGTTGAGGACGCTGGTGACGCTGGCTTCACGGGCGGAGGAGCAACTGGTGAAGGCGACATGGAGTTTATCTCACTCTCAGTCGACGCCTGTTGTTTGACTTTTGCCGTCGGCTTCACTGGCGAAGGACTCTTCTGCTTGGATCCCTGTCTGCTTAGCTTCGACTTGATTTCCGCTTCCGGCGAAGGCTTCGATCGGCGTTGAACCTTTTCCTTGACGGGAGGCGTGGTACGAACTGTTTGGTCTGTGGCCTTGCGTACTTTTTGCTCCTGCGGCGATATACGCTTTTCTCGTCGCTGCACTGCATCCTCCTTGCCAACTGGTGACATTTGTTTGCTTGTGGTTTTCGTTTCCTTTGCTTTGGTTGGCGGCTTAGACTTCTCCAGCTGGCCATCGGCATCCAGCACTTGCTGCAGTGCATCCCGCCATTCCAGACGCTGCTCCGCCACGCTGGACATCGCCTGCAACAGTTCGTTGGTCAACTTTGCCTCGTGGCCAGCCACAATCTTCGAAGTGCGCACCTTGAGATCCAGCTTCGTGGTGAGCTCTAAGGGAATATCATTTGTATATAGTATGTATATTAGATATCTTATGTGATCTACTATTTTCCAAGCACTCACTTGTCACGTCTATCATCTTTTGCAAATATCGCGTCTTATCGTTGCTGTTAGAATGAAAGTTAAGATCGGAATCAGTTACAAGTATGTATTATAAAAATGCTGCAAGCCTTCAACATTTTGAAGAAGGTTCGGTTAGCGGAACGGTTTTAGTAGGTTTTTCAAACCTTCGTTTAATTTTATGCAGCGTAATTATTGCAGGAATTATCAGGAAACTCAAAGAACCGCAACAGAAACGCTTCTGTAATGTTTGGTTCCGAACCGGTTTACATTCCAAAATAAAAACATACATTTAACAACTTACCGATCACTAATATTCTCAAAGAGCTGCTCCTCCGGCGTATAGAGACCCTCAAAACAGCCCGTTTGCTTAATAAACTATACAGATATATTTATAAAAGTATATTGGGGCATTTTCCTCAGAAAGGATTGTCATGCCTTACCGCATTGAAAACATCCATCAAATAACGAAACGGAGGCTTCTTCAGCAATTTGTCGGTCAGAGGAGGCTTCTTTATAAACTTGCCCAAGGATTGCTGGGTTGCCTTAATGACGGCTGCATCCAGTTCCTGGTCGGACATCGCAAACCTCGTCAACTGTCAATCTGAAGACCAGTTGAAAATTGATGTTTTTATTGTTTGTTTGCTTGGTTGCCTCGTTGTCCTGGCAACATAAAAAACAAGAAGGAACTGCGCATGCTCCCACCTTGAATTCCATCAAATGAATTAAAAATCGACACATTTCTAACACATTCTTACTTTATTTTATTTATAAAATCTTCTAATACAACTTGATTTTGCAGTTTGTTTGGCCGTAGGAAAGGTTTTGCGGCTGGATTGGATGGGCGTGTGAACGAACGAGTTTGAACATGGAATTCGATTGAACAAACTTGTTTTTGTGTGTAGACAATTCACATTACATTAATTACTATTGTTAGCTAGACAAATAAATAGTCAATAGTGGCCAATCAATAATGCAAACATCAGTCATTTAGGTGTTACATAGTTCTATGCTATTGTGAATTAAGATTAATAATTCTCTCAAAACTAAGTGTTAAAATTAAACGAGTAGTTAAAGCTAGTCATACAAAAAAGTAATCATAATAATAGGGTGAATAGGTAAGTAGGTAAGGAGTCAGGGGGTCGGGGCAGACTTTGCAAGCAAATTGGCGGCAATTACAAAGGGCTGACAGTTGGATTAACAATAAGATCAAAACATTTGACAACTGAGTCGTCATATCATACGATATAGTAGTATATAGTACAGGTTTAAATAGCGCAGCGCTTATAACATAGGTTCCTTTTCTTTTACTTTATCAAAAAGGTATAGTGTACGTATGTATATATGTGTAAGTGGGCGTGTGTGTGTGTGTAGTATATAATTTACATTTAGTGCAGCATTTCGTGTTTTCTCCCTCAATGCGCAGCAATTAAAAACAATTTATAAAATTAACTCTCTCTCTCTCTTTCTATCTATCTATCTGATTCACAGTAATTAAACTAGATCTAACAACGTAGTGCTTGTGTTATATCCAATGACGTCTCGACAAGCTGCTACAATTCAAAGAAATCATCCTGTTGCTTCTCGAGGCGCTTCAATGAGTTCTGCACGCGACGCGTTTGTGTTGTGTTCAGGAGCTGCGCCGTGTCCGAGTTGCCGCTGCCCGTCGAACTGTGACGCTGATGATGCGGAGGACGATTGTTGTTGTTCTTGTAGGAGTTGTTTAGCTGATTATTGCGACGCTGAGGAAATACATCGGTGCTGGCGCTGATACAAATATCCACATCGCTCTGACTGTTGACCAGACTGCAAGAGATAACGAGAATATCAGTTAATTTAATTTGAATCTTATATGAATCTTGATCAGAACTTACTCCTTGGAACGCTCGACATATTTGCGAGACTCGGAAATTGTGTTGTCTATCTTATTGAGAAAGTCATTCATACATTTGCGATTCTCCTCCTCAGGCGACATGGCTGCAACAGAGTCCAACGATTTGCTCTGCTTGCTGTTGCATGCACTGTGATTGTTCATCAGGGCGGGATCCTCGTCGCTGCCCTGGACGAGCAGCTCCCCGGCAATCGAATATGGACGTGGTGTACTGTGCAATTGGCCGGAACGTGTGCTCGACGAGCTGCTCGAGATGTTGGTGTTGCAGCTGTTGCTGCTGCCGCCGCTGTTATAGCAATTTGTTTGGCTTAAATTGTTAGCATTGTTGAGCGCCTCACGTTGCACATTGGCATCCGGTGTGGTGGGCGGAGAGGCAAGTGCATCGACCAGCATTTCCCCACCATTTGCCTGCAGATAGTAGGGTGATGTCTTCTCCACGGGCACCAGCAGAAACTGACGCAAGAACAGACTGTCCGAGGCAAAGAGACGATTGGCGCGGCGTATTTGTTCCGTCTGAAATGCATATCAAACATATAGATACATATCGTATATATTATAAGTATAACGTCAATTATTTGAAATGCCACGAGTGACACCTGATTGATTGATTGATTGATGGATGGCTGTGGCGACAAAGACCGTATACGGTCAAACATACACTTGATTAATTGAGCCAGCGACTGCCAATCTTGCTCAAGTCTAACTCTTTAATCTATGGCTATTATTGTGGACTGTATTAATTCACGCGTGACTTTTATGCATATAAATTATATTATCTGTATATTTGGCTGCAGCATTTCATCTTCTGCTAGTTTTGCTGATTAGAGCACTTCAACTGATAAGCAGCTAGACAAGCAGTCGTTTCTTACACACCCCCTGCCAACAAACTAGATATAATATCTCAAAAGTGATGCTATCTTTTATTTAAACAAGTCACTGTCACGACTCACTCAATGGACTTGGGAGCAGGTGTGGGCCTTCTCATAAATTAAAAAAGAAGAACAAGAATTGCGGCTTATCATCAGCATGCCGAAGATTTAATACCCTTTGTATTGTATTGCTGCTATATGATATAGTAGTTAGATTTTAGGCAAATGTTGTCAGATTGCAGAAGACCATACCAAATACAAAATGCATAAGTTAATTTCCAGATTGACTTACGAGTTGGCATATAAGCAGACGTACAGCTTTAATACCTTACACATTTAGTGGTCAAATTTAATTTACCCTCTGCAAACGTAATAACAACAACAAGCTGTTAACTTGGCATTTGCTTTGGGCTTAAGCATTTGCTCTGATTATTAAATCGATAAAACTCATATTTAGCTGACATTTGTGATGGCATTTAAATTTAAAGTATTTGCGTGCCACACGACAATGAGAAGCCATTCCAAGTTGTACCACAACCGCATACAGTGTGTCAAGTAATTGTTTTGACATGTAAAAAACTATTACATATTTGATATTAATATTTTAAAATATATAAAGCAAACTAAATCTATTCTATAAAATATTCTAAGCACCATAAGAAACAAAATATAAATAGTGTTTTTTTGCTAAGGTTAATATACTATATGTGATTTTTTTTGCTTTGTCAAAATCATTACTTGACATACTGTACCTAAACATATGCGGGCGAATTGGCGCTTATTCTATGGGTGTTGAGTGGAGTGAGTTGGGGAAATAACTTCTAGTTTGTCTAGCTTAAATCGATTGAGGAAATAGAGTGAAATGTATTGCATATTTGCACACACATGTATATAGTTGCCACTTACCGTTGCGCCATATTTTAGGGAAATTCCTTGTAATGTATCCGTTTTTTCCACAGTGTGTCGTACAAGGATTTCATTGTTTCTCATGCTGTTGCAGCAGGTACTACCGTACTTCTTGAGGGTGCGGGAAGAGTCGCGTATCGATTGCTTTTCGTTGAACATGAATTCGGTGTCATCCATATCAGGCACGATCTCTTGAAACTGCAATTAAACAAGTAAACAAGTGAAAGGTGAAAGTCTTTCTCTGTCTTCCTTTTATTTTTTGTTTGTTATAAATTTTGCAGCAACTCGACAATAAATACTCAGACTGCTGTGATGTCATTATAATGGCGTAACTTGCAGCGCAACACATATATTTACAAATATAAACGTGCACATATTACATAGATAGATATATCTATGTATCTATAATTATAAATACAGCTTTAATTAGGCCCACACTCACCTGAACTCCCCGCTGTAACTGCAGTCAAGCAAAACGAAAGTCAAAACCAACACAATTGCAACTTTTAAACTAATTTGAATTGCATTTCACTTTGCCACAGCGCTCATTGCATAAATTGAATGCATTCACTTTTTAAAATTTTGTTTGGCCTAATTGTTGTTGTACAACAAATAATTTAAGAATTAGCTGTGATTTTGCATTTATTCCCAAACGATTCCGTTGATTTTCAGTTCCGTTTACTACGTGTTTACAAGTTGTTGTTGTGTTGGGAACTTAGTGTGACCGTAGCACTCTGTCAACAAAAAGACATACCCAGCTGCACAAAGATACCACAGTATACAATTCGAACTAGAGATGGTCGACCGTCATGTATATTGTGCAGGCGAGCAAATCGTGTCACGGCACAATTCTCGCCTGTTTCCTCAGCAAATTACCGCTGCGAATGTTATCGATATTGCAATTTTCAAAATATATACAGAGTTGCAACTGTTACAAGGGAGCGCGCGCGTGTTTGTTTTCCTTTGTTTAGGCCAAATGCTAATTTGCGACTGTCTTTATTGCTTACGAGAGCGGATAAATTTTGTTCACGTGATAGTCAACAACGTAAACACCTTTCCATGTATTTGCTGGTGTTTTGTTAAGCTTAAACCTGTTTGGACAAAGCAACTTGATGTCGACCCAGTCAACAAAGACAAACAACAACAACAACAACAGATACACCAACAGCTGCTGCATATATGGAAATTAGCGAACAAATTGCCGGCATGACTTTTAATTAACATGTGACTATATATAGTATATATATATATGTATATTTATAAATGTTATCTCCATATAAAATATACAATTTGTAAAATCTTAATGCACTGTTCACTGCAGTTACAATCGTGGCTAAATGCAATTAATTACTTCCTTGGATACCAACTCCTACAGCGAAGAACATGCAACTACACATACATATGCATATATCTTTCTGTGTTTACGTGTGTGTGAATGCATACCAGTGATGCCGATAATGATGTCGATAAATAAATAGACAGAATATCGCTAAATAGTCTTTTCTTCATAAATATTATTTTAGGAAACTATTTGTATGTTACATCGTCCATAATAACATCATAATTTTCTTTTAACTTCTCAGCTTACATTTAAGTTTGACTTTTAATTGTTCATTTAAAATGTTGATTATGAATGCTAAGTTTTTTTTTTTTTGTAAACTGTTATTAATTGAAGTAAACAAATTAATTATAATTATAATCATCTGAGATATCATTATAAGCATTTAACGTATTTGTTTGATATTTTTTTCGCCTTAAGTTGTTTTCAAGAGGACAAATCCATCCGAAAAAAGGTTAACTCGGCAACACTGTTGCATACAGTGGCAGCTGGCGGTGTTAAGGTTAACAACAAGTTGTCGCAGTTGTTGTCAAAATATTTTCTGCAATAATAATATGTGCCGATAATAGTATGTACATACATACATACATATATATATATATATATATACTTATAGATTGAGAGAGCACTCTCTATTTATGTTTGGTAAATATTTTGCTAATAGTATATCGCAACTGATAAGCACAACGCAACCAACTTATTTGTCGTCAGTTTCACCTAAATTTAGCAATAGATAATGTATATACAGACAAACATACATACATACATATGTACATACATACATATATGCATATCTATGTATTAGAAAAACGGTCATTGACATGCATAAGATCACACAAACTGATCACGCGCCGGGTTTCCCTCAGTAAGGTTTGCTAAATATCTATATATGTATGTATGTATGTATTTACTATACTATATATACTCGCATGAATATCTCGTATATTTATTTATAATACTGTGAAAGCTCTTAAAATTGACCATTCCCGGCACAAATTACACCCATCGAGTGTTTTAATGATCGTGATTTGTGATGTGATCTTTTGATGGGAATCCACCGACCCAAGAAACGTTTATTTGATGAGATCTTTTTCGCAATTGTGTTTATTTACCCAGACAAGAAGAAGACGCCGCCAATGCGATATGCTAATTATTTGTTGTTGTTTTATTAATTTATACTCAGATTTGCCGCACTGTTTGTCTGTGATTTCGGTCAGATTCAGATTAAAAGACGCTAAATAGAAACATCAGACAGACATTCGTCAGATTGGACTGAGGAGGAGGTCTCAACATCGCACATCGCACATCGCACAACTCACATGTGACTCATTAACTTGTCTCCGGTTATGGCCAGTTGGCAACGGTGTTTTATTTTTTGCCAAATTGATGGAAGCCAAAGAACTTCGGAGATCAATCGAAGGTCAGTCGAGCATTTAATTGCAACTCTCAGAAAGGCCAAATTAAAGTTGCAAAGTTAATCGAACGGCTTTCGACAGTAACAATCATAAATATTCGTATGGCATATACCCATAAATTTAATGATATCGTTTGCAATCTATTTCAATTTGTTGCTGCTGTTGTTGTCGCTGTTTTTTTTTTAAGTTTTTTATGTAAGTGTGTCAAAATTTATGGAATTGTGCAAGCACACAAAAATTATAAGTGAAGGTTAGATTTAAGTAACAGTTACTTTATGGCAGTAATGTCGACGACATAGCAAATGTGCACTATCTTTAGTATTAATTAAAACTAACAAAATAGGAAATTGCAAATTGATAAAAAGCAAAACAATGACAACAAATGCGACTCAAAACAAATTGTGACTGGCACGCAAAATAAGAAAACTAACCATATCAATTTTCAGATATATGTACTATGTAGAACATTTGTAATATAAGCGCTATTTCTTAATGCCAGCATTTGTTCCTCATAATTTAAATGGAAGTTTCCTCAAGTTAAATGATATATATGTATGCTATATCATTATCAACAGACAGTTGAAATGTTTTCTGGGTTACATGTTTAATTAACTGATAACGAATTCTAGATACGAGTACTAGAAAAATTGTCAACGAGCTAAACTACTTGGTTAACAAGTGAATTACTTGTGCTTGTACTAGATATACATATACTATATAGTACTAGACATATGATAGTTGTCCTTGAATCGTACGATTCGAAAGGCACAAGAAACTAAGCTAAACTATCAGTTGGTTTATTTTTGAATTCAATATCATTTATCATGGGATTTCTATTGTAATACCCTGCAGCTTAACTTGTCTCCACATATCGACATATCGACTTCCTTTCTCTATGTAACCACTAACTTGCACTTGAAACCTTTAAAGTCCCATACCAAGAGTCAAGTGGAAGACACTCAAGTGGTATTACGTTTATTTATACGTATTTTCTGATAAATTTAATGGATGGTTGGATAGTGAATACTCGTAGTACTCAAATTGTTGATATAAGAGTAGGTTTATTGAGTATTTGAACTTTTTGTTTGTACAAATGAAGGGCATCGTCATCGCTTTGTTAGTTTGTAACAATCAACGTGACTTTCTATCATATTCTCGAGTTGTTTAACTATTAGAAATATGTATTTGTTTCAATGTCCCGTGGAATTTCGAATTGTGTCCCGCAATCGATCAGTTTTTGCGGTTTTTACTTATTATGTATGTATATGAATATCGATATGGATATGGATACGGATAAAGATATAGATACGTGGTTAAACCATTTACCATTTAAAAATAAATATATATTTATATATTTAAATCAATTATATGGTTGCGTCGTTAGCTTTTAAGATGACTTGAGTGAATATTATGCATATACAGATTTATATTTATATTATCAATCTCCATAAGCGTTGCAAATTCAAGTTATATGCCTCTAATGACGCTACACTTGAAGGAATGATTGATTGTTTGGAGAATTTAATTAATTTTCGTCATTAAATCGTTAGAGGAACCATCATACTCGTAGACTGTGTATTATTTTGATATTCGATTCGACTCTCTAGACTCTTGTTTTTTTTTTATATAATGAACGAAACGAACAGTCAACGTCTGTTTTGGTGGCCAAAACGACTTGCAGATAAGATTGCGAATGTGTTCTTTAGTTGCGTCGACAGAGGTGTCAAAGCTACAGACTTTATTTATAACCAATATTTGAATTTATTAGTAGCTTAAAATATGATTGATCCCATATAGTATTAAGTTGAACAAAGAAAAATGTCTTATATGGCTTAAAAAAGAAAAAGTACTCATAAAGTGTCGCTTGTAATCAAAGAAAAACACGTTTATGACATGGCATGATTCTATTGGGGCCCGTCAAGGTTGCCAGATTGAGTGAATAAGCGATAACTACGTGGGAATATGATTATTTATATTATTTCTTGTGTTTCTTTCTTTCCCATTATGGATTAATTCTTCTGTTTGTGCGTCAGATCATTATATCAATATGTACATAATCGATTTTCAGAATGTAACCTGTAGACTTTTGTAGAGTATTCATGATAATCCCCTCAACCGGTTTCACAATGAGAACATGAAAAAAAATACCTAAATAAAGGTAACATAAAGGTAAGAAAAAACATAACTATGACAATGATAATACCAAGAAGTCTGTCAGACCAACCGGTTGAATGTCAAAATGCAGCAGGAAGTTATAATTGATCGACAATGACATATGACATTCTGGGGATGAACCTGTCTGTATAAATCTCTAATCTCTAATATGGAAGATCCACTTAGTCATTTGGTCTATGGCATTTCCCCGTAACATTGTGGGCTTTTTCGCACCTCCACTTCAGACTTAATTGTGAAGATAGTCGTCGAATGCAAATCAGCCAACACACACATACGTAATTGGTAATAATTGTGCTGGTGTTCGGGGGAGTGGCCTAAAACCTCAGTCTTTTCAAATGCAAGGCAACCCGCACATTTTATGGTTTAACTGAAATGTTAAGGTTTCGTATAATATGTAATTATGCGCAGAGATAACCAGGTTGTTAAGCTGTTTAGCATTTTAAGTTGCCCTCATTGTGAGTGTTAACTGAAGGGCAGGACAGAAAAACAGACGGACAGACAGACAGACAAACAGGCAATTACGATTATGCTGTTCGAATATGGGCATACCTTTGTCAGATGTATTAATTACAGTAAAGCTTCTCTAACTGGCAAAGTATTTTGATATTTAATATATAATATTTCATTTTTATTTTAGCCAGTTCTTGATTTCAATTCCAGGCAAACTCGACTGTCGACTGTCTACAACTAATTAACTTAATTAAGAGTATTTAGCGAATTCGAGCTCAATTTATTGTCGATATGTCACAATATCAACATACAACAATACACAAAAAGTACTTTGCCAAAAGGTTTTCTATCTTTTCAGTTATAAATTTAAATTTTTATGCCTATAATATAATTTATTTGTTAATTTTTTAATTTTATTTTCTACATTTTCGACTTTAAATAAATGAATGAGTAATATAAATGTAACTGGCGTCAGCTTATACTCTTTATATACAATAACTTATAAAATACTTGCAAAAAAGGCATTTAGCTATTCAGCTATAAATCTAAAATGTTATAACTATAATATAATTAAATAGTAAATTGAATTTTCTACGTTTTTATTGTTAAATAAATAAGTAAAATAAACTTAAACTTGCAAGTTTATCTAAAAATAAAAATAAAATAATTAGACTGTATTTAAAGCTGTCTCACATTAGAATTTCTTGCTTGAAATTGTGTGCAAATGTTTAATTTGAACAAACCAGTTTTTGACTTAAATACCGTGCTTAATACCCGATTTCGTGCAGTGTACTTGGCTGTCTAATAAAGGCAACAAGCCACAAAGAACGCAACGCACCTCAAAGGCGACAAAATGGTGGCCGCTGTGGCAAAAACCGGCCTACGATTGCAACTTTAACTTCGGTTTGGGCTCAGTCTTGGATCTGGGCTTGTTGGATGTGGCCAATGAACCCGTCGAGGAGCAGCTCAAGGCTTAGGATATTTTTAGATTGGCCGAAGCAACAAAGAAATAAATCGAGTTACTTGTTTGTTGTTGGTATTTTTAGCTGTGCATTGGCCTAATTAGCAGCTAACAACAACGAGAACAACATTAACGACGGCAACCAAAATGCATTTGGCTTTATTCACTCGTGCACTCATTTGCAATTCAGACAGAGTCGCACAAGTTGGCCGCATTGCTGGCTGGCTGACTGCTTTTAACCAGATGTGTGCGACTCATCGCCTGGTTCGTTGGCCACGATCGACAGAAACACACAGCCATAACTACAGCTTGGGGCACGATTCAAGCCACGCCGAGGCAAACATCAACCATGGTGCACACTTTGGTGGCAACGTGGTTTTTTTTTTATTATTATTATTTCTTGGGTAATGCGAGACGATTTCGACATGATCATGTTTCATGAGAATATAATTTATTATTTTTAACTGTTTGCCTTCTGACTGAAATCTTTAAATGCGGTTAAGCACTTTGGCTACAGTTTCAGTAGAGCTAGCAAAAAACTCTCTTGAATAGATCTTGGCTCTGACGCTCTGACTGTGTTGCCTTTTTTTTTCTTTGCTGTTTCGGGCGATTGTGATGTTGCCACATACATACATTTAAGTGAATTGGCCAAAAGAGCTAACGACCGCGAGCTGGCGTGACTTCATTGTGCTTTCTATAGTAGTATATAGTATATTGCAAATGGTATTTGACTCGAGTGAGACAGAAATAGAGGGGAATTGTTGTCTCTTTGATCTTTGATTCATTCATAAGACGACGGCGCGATCTTTGCCATGTTAGCACTTATACTTAACTGGATTTCCCTTTAAGTTAACCTAGAACACTTATCAGAGATTCTGTTGCCCGGCGATATTTTAACGATCACACTTTAATCCTAACCTAACCCAACGCCAAAAATTAGCTAAATGAGATGCCTGTCTGCCTGCTTCGCCCAAAATTTGAAAAAAATAAACGAACTACAAGTGAATTACATCGAGAGTGAATTTGAGCGTGTCCCTGGGTCCCTACAGGGTATATAACGGTCGGTTTCCCAACTGTTTAACTTGTTTTTGGTGTTATTATCAACTTACTTGCGAATGCAACTTCCAGTCCTTGTAGGCCTTTACAATGTAATCCATTTCCGGAAATTTTCTTGTTGTTGATGCGTTTTGAAAAATAATCTGCATATAAAAACGTAAAATATTCTAAGTAAATAATTAAACAGATGTACTATTTCACTTCACTCTCACTTATCGCTCATATGTACTATGTATTTAATATTTTTGTTATTTTATTATTATTGTTCTTTATATCAATTGTTTTTAATTTCAGCACGATATTTTGCATTTTTCCACGATTATCACGCGCTTTTCGATTCGATTCTGTCTCTACGGATACCGAGTATGTCAGTACATTTTGTACACTAACTAATTTACAGTTTCATCCTATAACCTATTAACTATTACCACATCTAATTATATTTTTGTTGCTGCTTTTGTTTATTAACCAAGGCCAACCAAGAGGAGAGAGAGAGAGAGAGAAAAAGAAATCGTTTTGTCTTTGCACTTGTGCAAATCTCCAGTCCGGCTTTTCATATGACTCGTGTACAGGTGTTTGGCTGTATGTGTGTGTGTGCGACTGTGTGTGTTAGTATGTGAATTTGTTTTCCGTCTGCGACAACGTCAAGTGACAACGAGCGACAACAACGCGTGTACCGCATTTCGTGATCTTTTGCAGTTGACGTTGTGTTTTTTTTTATCTACAAAACTTATTTATTTATTAATTTTTTTAATTTATTTTTTTCTTTTTTTGTTAAGATTTCTGTCTGACAACAAGTGATTTGTTTGTCGTTTACGCAGCACAATGGAAATGCATACAATAAATAAGTTTGTATATATGTATATGTGTAAGTGCATACAGACGCACACACAAAGGCACATATATAATGTATGTATTTACATAAGTACAGCAGAAAATACAGTTAAATATAATTAATAATTGAATGGTTGTTTGACAACAGATGCTGACACTTGACAACAACTAAAGCTTCAACTCGAACGGTTTATGCGCGATTTCTTCTGTGTGTGTGTGTGTGTGTGTGTTGAATGTGCATATGTACTTGTAGTTGTATTTTAATGGCAACCTCTTTTTTTGTTGTTGAATTTTGTTTTTGGGCAGTCACTGGCACACTCACACAAATGAAACTAACAGCAAAGACGGCGGCAGTGGCGGCGACAACGCGAGCGGTGGTAAGGGGGTTAGATGGTTGAGGTGCTCAGATTTTCGCAGCGCGCACACACGACTAATACTAATACTAAACACTAACAAAAACACAGCCTGGCAGTGGGCAGCCCAACCAACTCCAAGTAACGCTCGATAACAACTGACTGACTGACTGAGCTCCAGCGAGTTCTCCAAGTGACACCAGCAATGATCGTCAAAGCTTGTGAGCGCCATGGACGGAAGCTCTCTCGCATTCGTACGCTCGCGTGCTCGCTCACTTCTCTGTCTGCCAACCTCTCTCTTTTTAACGTCAGTGCAGACTGATATGTCTGTATGCCTGTATATGCAGTGTCTGGAGAGCAGCATTGTATGCAATTTAAGAATGGATAATAAAGCGCAGACGACGTAATGTATACAAAGACACACACACACACACAGAGTATGTAACGTGTAAAAAGTAAACTGAAAGAATCTCTCAAATGTTTGTTCAAGTGTTCTACGCCCACGCTGCCGAAATGATATGGCTTTGTGTGTGTATGTGTGTGTGTGTGTGTATATGTACATATTGTGCTTACTTAAGTGATAATCATTTGTTATTGTTGTTGATAACATGTAATCAAAGAGAAAGCCACTTGCTCGCATCAAATTCAGAGCGAACTGTGGCCGGGACTTGCCCGATAACAATACCTCTTGATACTTCTACCTATTTAAGCAGTACGTAAGGTTGAGATGCTATCAAAATGAGGTCCATTCCCATCAACGTCACTGCATGTTTGGCATGCAAATGAAGGCACGATTCGTAAACGTATCTGTGTGTGTGTGTGCATCTATGGTGCGAGGGCTGCCTTTTATATTTCTAGTCTAGGTCACTTTTAGCCCTATTGATCCCAAACCCAGGCAGCAATCGAGAGAACGAGCATAAACCCAACAAAAGTTGTTCGCGAGCGCAGCACTTCTTTGAAAAAACTGGCTAGATGGCAACTGTTCCTTTTAGATCTACGTAGGATGGTGAATTATGAACAGTATACAACCATTTGTTTGTCAGGAGTTTTAAGAGAATTGAGGAAAGCCTATCATAGAATAATAAAAGTCCTTGATCACGAATTATTTCAAATTAATTTGTCATATGCCCGGAATTGGCACCTAATGACTTCTTTATGTTCCCGACAACGTTTCCGACTCCACAGAAAGCTGTTGAAGCATTTAAAAAGCGCACTTTACAGGTTAACACATTGAAAAGTGTGTTCAGCATCTTGAAAAACAAATCAGTATCAATGAAATATAAAGGCAACCCTCGCATGTATGTGAGTGTGTGTGCTTGTAAGAAAAGCGACTATGGAAATGCGCAGTTGTAAGTAGATATCTAAGCGAGTCCAAGGAAGTTTTATATGTGGAAATGGGGATTTTTGTACAGCTATTTATAGATACATACTACACATACATATATGCATTTGCACAACTAGAAGTACTTATCATCATTTCGTTGATAAAGCACACAATTTAATGATGACTATCAGAACATGTTGTTGTCGCTAGATAAGAAGCGATGAGTTGGTGTCAAACACGGCAATCCATGTTGGATGTATACTGCACTTAGTTCAGCGTAAATATAGAAAACAAAATATCGATAAGGGTTATCTGATAACTAACTAACTAACTACTAACGGTAAATTATGTACACAAAATGCGTCAGTTTTCATACAAAAAAACAAAACAAGTAACTAAAGCTAGTCAAGTAATTGTATTGACAAAGAAATAAATAAAGATGTGTGTTTTTTTTATTTAAAATAGTTTAAGCTCTATTGATTATATTTCTTTCTTTGAAAAATACCATAATAATAATATATGTGAACCGGTTCGGTGCGGGTTTTTAGGTTAACCGAACCCCTTAAAAGAACTACTCATAGAACAAATATAAATATATATAAATAAATATAACAAATATAAATCAAATATAAATATATTTAATTTATGTCTGAACATATTTACAATATATAATTTAAAGTCAGTGTTATTTTAGAAAACTGAAGGTCCGTATCGGTTTTATTGTTCATTTTTACACATTTTTGTTTAGGAAACTAATTAAATGAGTTCAAAATATTATTTGGTTAAAGTAAAGAAAGATTAAATCGAAACTGACTAAATTCGATTTTAAGTATTTAGTTTTTTCAGTTTCGGTATAATAACAAATTTTGTTTCAGTTAGGGTTACCAATTTAAATCGGTTAAGTGTTTCAGTTGACATCCTGGGGAAAATGGATTAAAAACCAATAACTCTGTGCTCCAGAACTCTTTTGAAGATTTGCCGCCATGGTCAAAACAATTACTTGACTAACTTTTGTATTGTATACAATTTTTGTTGTTATGTGCTGATACCTGGTTTATTACGGCTGTTGCCATCGACTGATATCGATTGTTGGCCGGAATTAGGACAAATTGATTCAGATGATTCAGTTTCCAGCGAATAAAAGTGAAACTGTCACAGTGTCATACTAGAGTCGGAAAGTGGCGACGTCACGGTTCCAAATTACGGCTATGATGATATTGACAACGTGGGTCGTACGAGCGCATGGGATATTTGTTTAATGAATCAAAAATGTGTTAATTATAAAAACACGTACGTATCTCGGTGGGCAAAAGTTTTTTTTTTTCTTTCTGTCCAGTTTGTAAATTTTGCGCGTTTGCGTACAAAGGCATTTGCTGTTGTGTGAGGATCTCTGATATTTTGGTTAATAAGTTGGGCAAAGGCAAATGGCTCAAATGGTGGGCCCAGCTGACAACTCGTTGTGTGTGTTGACACATTATGGCTCAATTATTAAATTGCAACTAATTCGTAATGCACACAGTGGGCAACTGGCAATTGGAAACTGATAACTGGAAACTGACAACTGGCGTTGCCAATTTAGCTATATTCCCGCTAGATCTGGAGAAGGCGACTGCATGCAATTATAGCTATATTGAAAGTTTAATTATGACAGTTTTACAATTTGCCTATATTCTGTATAATGAATTTTAAGGGCAAATAACGATAAAATATACAATCCAAAATTGAAATATATATATTTTGTATATTTACAAAATCAATATAATCTAAGTATAGAATCTATTTACAAGGATAGTGTCTTATCGAGAACAAGCTTTATAATTAATACTGATCCATAGTATATATACTATATATTATATATTTTGACGATTTCAATCGTTAAAGTACTATAAATATAAACTTTACAACTATAATATCGTTTTATCTGGCTATATACATTATTTCAGCTTTTTCTAGCTTTTTTCTTAAGCGCTGAAAAGTTGGCAGCACTGCTCCAAGCTGACATTGCACAGTGTGCTCAAAATTCAAAGTCTCAATGATTTCTTTCAACCTAATTAAATTGTATCTCTCTGCAGGCAAATAAATTGATTGGGCTCTAATGTAAAATGTGTGACAGCCGTGAAAAGGTAAGAAAAATACAAAAAAAAAATAAAAAACAATTTGGTTATCATCAACAGATTCTCAGTTCGTCGCAAAGTCAAGGCAAAATTTCGAAACTCAAACTTAACACAATACGCCCTTGACGTACAGTGCCTGCAGTTTAACTTGTTTTCATATTCTAATTTAATTAAGAATTGTATATAAATTAATTAGCAACAATTCACAATCAATTCAGTGTGTACACATTTTATAAGGTTTTAAATTTAAGCGCGCGCGCTTCCCAAGGTAATATAGCAAGCAGCTTTCGGCAGAGCTAGCAGCAATCTCGATTTGAGTTCGCTTATCTGGCAACGCTATGATTTCAATTTATTTTTATTTGTTTCTTTATAAACCGTTATCGAATGCCGGCTTTAACTAAAGATTAACTGCTGTATATATTTACCATTTAAAATAATGTGCACACATCTATTAACAATAGGAAATAAATAAAAGTCACAGAAACTAAGGAAGCGGTAATACTAATTAGAATTTAAATTGGTCACTTTGATTTGCAATTGTCTTATCAGCCAGATCATCTCGTTAATGTTGCTATCAGCTGACACACTCACCGGTTGCATTTCTTATTGGCATTATTTCGTTATCAGCGCACGGTCACACTGTCAGTTAAGACCGCAATGTTGTGCAGGGAAGACGCGTTGTAGTTGCCAGCAGTCAAAAGAGGTGTGGAAACACCAAGAAATATTTCAAATATTAACCCAACGCTTTCGTTATGAACTCGCGTGTGTATTTGTATTTGTTTGCCGTGAAAGTACAAAATTTAAATAAATTTGATTAGCGTCAGTGAGAGAGCGACCACAACTAAAAAACATCGTGTGCTAATATATGTACGTATGTACATATATACTGTGTAGGTGTGAGTGTGTGTGCAAGTGAGCTGCTAAAGAATTCCAAGAACAGCAATAGCAACAACAATAGCAGCTAAAGCTACAATAAAGATGTCAAACAATCGACGAAGAGTGCGTACCATTGATTACGTTGCTCTCCAAGGCCTGCAACTCTCCAACATGGCGATGGCGACGGCGACGGCGATGTCGCCGCCAGCACAACCAGAAGACTCACCTACAGTTCCCGCAGCAGAGGCAGCAACAACAACAACTCCACCTCCTGGTCCAGCTCCCGTGCCGCCTATCAGATTACGTCGCGAACTCAATGTGGATGAGGATACAAGGTGAGACAAAGTTTTGCTGCTGCTTCCAGCACCGGCGTCGCGAGTCGTCGAGAAAAACCCAATAGCATTTCTTGTCACACAATAACAACAACATCGTAAGCTTGTAAACGCGTGCACATGTATGTACATGTGTGCGTTACTTTGGTCGCTGCGATAGTATGTGTATTCGCGTGAGCGATTTTTTTTTGTCTCTTTCCCCCATTGCTCCCGCATATTTCGCCAGCTTTGATTGTCAAAACGTAAACAACGTGTTTAAAGCTACGTTTTTTGATTGTATTTGCGTTTTCTTTTTATAATATGTACATATGTTCATACATATATACACAACGTACCAATTTTTGTTGTTGAAGCGCTAGTAAAAAAATCTGCAAGACAGCAATAAAAATGTAAATTCGGCTGGAAATTTAACACCCGATATGACAGTGGTATTTATCATATGAATGTACATGCATATGTATGTACATACTATATACTACATGCATAAGTATGTTTCAATGTACATCGCAATTCTCTGGCCGCCGGCTGAAAATCGGGGTCTTTCAAGATATTTGCTGATAAGAAAACCATTTGCCTGATAAGACAACACTCATACCCACACACACATACATAGGTACACATTTATATGCATATCTAAGACAATTTGTACCTTTTCCGCTGCGATTATTCATGCCTGTGACAAACAGACATACAAACACACATATATACGTGTGTGTGTGTGAAGAGCATGTTATGATTTTGATTCTTATTCTTGTGAAAATTGTACACATCTTTTTCGCTTTTAGCATGCCATATAAATTGTGTGTGTTGGTTTACCTCTCCCCTCCCTTCCCTAGGAACGGGATTTGCCTATTGAAATTTAGTAAATTTCATTTGTGTCTCCAATCTCACTTGTTCTTCTTCCTCTCCCATACCAGTTTGACAGTGTGTAAATGATGATGATGATCGGGGTGAAGGCTGCAGAAGTTAAAACGCGTTTAATTCAAACACACACACAAATGCACACATGCATACATAAATAGGTGTATGTATATGTATGTATGCATGTACGTGTGCTTGCATATTTTGCTTTGTTAACCTCTTTCGTTATGCGTTAAGCTCAAAGCAAAAACCAATTCTGTTTTTAAATCGAATTCGCTTTCTTCTCAAGCTTCAAGTTCCAGTCGAACGTCAATGGAATTCCTTAACACCTCTCTCTCTCTCTCTCTGTGTCTGTCTGTCTATCTGTCTCTCGGTTAACTGTTATTTGCCAGCGTGACTGGAACGATGAACACGTAACCGCTCACGTAGTCAAATGCCGTTTGTTTTTTTTTTTGCGTCACGATCAATGCCACAGCCAAATAATAAATATCTTGCAATGCTTGCACTTGAACTTCAAATGGACCATCATCTGTCTCGCTCTCGTTCTCGCGCCTTATCGTTTTACACAGCAGTCTGTCTCTTTCTGACTTGCCAATGCGTAAATATAAGTACACTCAAGTGCATATGCATATGCACACTTATTATTAATGTCTGTGTGTGTATACAAATAATTACACATTTGATAAGCATAATTATGGTACACACAAAACATTTCCGCAACACGCGCATTCACTGCAAAATTGAATTTTTCAAAAATATACTACTACTACATACATATATATTTGTTTAAACAAAAACTCTTGTTTATACATTTTTTTCTGCAGTTGTAAACGTGTGAAAAGTGGTTTAATAAACTTAGAACATTTATACTATATACAAAATATAGTGTGGAAATCTGAGTGCAATAAATAAGAAATATTAAACAATACACACAAAATGTTGTTTAAAGATACATAAGTTTTTAATATAATTACTAATGCAGCAATGTATTCAAAGGGAATATAAAGAACAAAGTTAAAAGTGTGAAAGAAAGCCAGAAAGGAAGGTTTAATATCTTTGTAGAGTCATGTTTTAACTTTTCGAGCAATATTTCCTATGACAGCTATATGATATCGTAGTCTGATTTTAACCAAACCTAATCAGGGTATATAGAATATTACCAAATACACTATCTGTGAGTTTGGTTGAGATATTTTAGTAACCAACAAAGTTTTTCATACTTTAAATTAAAATACGACCAATCGTTCCTCGACTGATGATGCTGATCAGGAATATATATATTATATAAGTATATATTCATTAATTTCGTGATAAAAGCGTATAACAAACTAAACTATAAGTATGTTTGTAACGCTCGCTTAATCGTCGACTATCTATGATAATACTCACTGTACATAGTTAATTAAATAGTCGTATTCTGTGTCTGAAAATGATAATGATAACGAAATCATAAATAAATGGTTGATGTAATGTTTATTTATGTTTCTACATACATTAAATTGGTAGCAATTAAGTCTGTTAGTTCAGGGTACTGTTTTTAAGCACAGTGACACATAATAAGACATATTTCCTGTTTCATTCTTCAATCGATAAATGAAAGATTTGCTGTGTTTGTAGAAGAAGATATGGTCAATATGTTTTGTCTTGTCCCAGGTTAAAAAGTTTTCAAACAGATTACACAATTTAAAAAAAAAAACATTTGACCTTTACTTCTTACGCATCACTGTGCGTATGCATAATACTTACGTGAAGTATACGCATCGGTGGCCATAAGTCTAAAATATTGTCTAAAATTATAAGCAAATCGATCCGATCTCGAGTAAACAAAACTGCTAATAAGCTGATGTGCGCGTACATAATAAAAGTTTCATAAATTAACAGTAATAACTGTTAATAACTCGCCACAAACAAAATAGCAATCGCTTGATCTGCCGACTGTTCGATCTGTTGAAAGAGAGAGCGTCGCGTTGTGACGCTTCGTTGAACTTACGTTCCACGGGTTCTTCCACAATTGCTCATTCTCTCACGCTTACTTGCACTTGCGTTCCACTTGGGCTTTCTCACGCTGCCACCCACAAAATACACGCTGTTAGCTTACGCTCTCGCTCTCTCGCTGTCTCCCGCTCTCGCTTTCTTGCTGTAACAACACGCTGACAATTGAAATTGGATGACTCTTTTGCGGCTCGCATGCCGATTAGTTTGTCGCGCTTGGCTGTAGGTTGCAGTCGCCGCTGCTGCTCGTCCGTTCATTAATTATACATGTGCCAATACACGTATATCGTATGTGTGTACGTGTTCACACATATACAATATGTGTGCCTGTGTACTATACACAGCATTGTATCAGCGACTACATGGGCTAAATTTTTGTTAAAGTGCTAATAAATTGACAGTCTGCCGCCGCATTTCAATTCGCACGACAATGGCCCCAGCAAGTGGTCGCATCTGCTTGGTTTATCCAAACGCGCTTTGATTTCGATGCTTTTTTTCAAGTTTTCTCTCTCTTCTTTTCGACTGTTTATATTGTGAAATTCACCGCACGGTGCATTTGAAGGCGTGCGAACTTTGTGCCCTCTTAACAACAACAACTCCAACGATACTTTCAGTGGAACACGGGTTACAACGGGTTCCACTGTCCCATAGTTCATTTTGTGGGCACACTCATCGCTCAGCAGCGACACCGGCAGAGGCAGCGGGCGGCCGCCTCAAAAGTTTTATAGTGCTGTTATTACAAGTGTTCGTGTGTGTGTGTGTGTCTCTGTTTACATGTGTGTCTGCGCGTGTGTTTGTGTTTGCTTTTGATTAAAAATATTGTCGCAGTCCCCGTGTGCAATGCAAGTGCATAAATTCAATGGTATTTTTTACTTGTTTAGAAATTACATTTGTGAAATTAAAAAAAAAACGACAACAGCAACAAGTAAAGCAATTGTCACATTATCAAATAAATAAGTTATATCGTGGCTGCTCAACTGTGTTGAGTGCTGTTCAAACTGTAAGCACGAATCAAAGCAACGAAAATGCCGCGTAAAAAGTAAGTAAAAAGATGGAATAAATGGTAAAGCTGATGAAAGAGTGCGTGAAAATGTGGTGTGATTTTCTTGTCGTCAATCACACGCGCATTCTGCATATGGACAGTAGTATAAATCAAATCAGCAATGAAATTAAAGCATAATTATAGGCGTGACAAGCGACTGTCAGCTGTAAGCGTGCGATAAAAACAATTGATAAGATAATAACGCTACAGATTCGCCTCTGTTCCCTACCGCCCACCGCCCACCTGTTCCGACCGGGCTAATGTCCATATTTGCACGGTTTATCGTTGATTTTCCAGCATTTGCTGCCTCTGTGCATAAGTGCAACAATTAGAGCTCCTAGATAATCGGATGATTCTTACAATCTCCTCTTCCATCTTCTCCTTCCCGTTTATTTCCCATGACCCATGATGATAGAGTGGAATACCGCGTGAAACAGACGCCTTCGCGTCCCATGCAAATGGCACACGGCCGCATCGGCATCCTGGAGGAGGATCTGCATCCAGACGATGAGCTGGCGGCACACTACGATGCACTGGGCACCACGCCTCCGCGCACCCGTCAAAAGATCAAGAATCGTGACTGGGAGCGAAAGCAGAAGGTGGTCAACGTTGTTGTGTAAGTAACTGCATTCAATTTAGCCTCGTTGAGGGAAATTCCATTGAGAAATGCCCATCTACTAAGCGATTCCTGCATTGATGTTTCATTGCAAATTTCCAACAAGTTTCATTTCATTTGTGAAGGTGTGTGTTTGTCCTTACTAATTGTATATCTCTGCATTGTGGTGCTCTCTAACTATAATATGTAACTACATTTGTAACACAAGAAGAAATCTTCTTCGACTATGTATAACAATCGATTCCCTAAGTGATAACTATTCGTATTATATTCGCTAGTTAAAAAGACAAACTTCCTTGAACTTTTAAAATTTCAGATCAAGATCAATAATGTTTGTCTGTCTGAATGAAAAACAACAATATCTTTCTCTGAGTCTGAGTCAATTCTCCTATTAATTTAATAAATAGTCTAATAACAATCGTATTATTTTTTAGAGATCAAGTCTATATTTCAAGTCAATTATCATTAATATGTTACAATAAAAATGGAAAATCGGACTTATAATAAATAATATAAATAGTAATAATAAATAAACATTCAAACATAATTTCTAATTATTAATTTAATTTATTTATGTAAAAAATGGGAATTAATATAAATTGTTAAATAAAATTCAAAATAAAAATTCATACTCCATCTGAAAATATGTTCATTCATACTGTTAAGTTAATTATTATTAATAGTTTAACTTTCTTAATTCATATTCACACATGCAGTCAACTAAAACTTGATTAAAAATGATTTACATTTAAATTAGAGTATTTAAACCTTTAAATTAAAAACTGGAGAGGGTAAAATAAAGTAGAAAGTTTCTAACTGATCTCTGCTTTATTTAAATAATATTTTGTTGTGAAAATGCTCTGTCAATTGATGATTGATTAATCGAAAATCCTCTTTAGCTCCACAGATACGCCCGCCAGTGTTGGAGGCACACCCAAGAAGGGAATGACGCGGATGGCACGTTCCCGGGTGCAACGACGCAACACAATGGACTGCGCCTTGCTCAACGAGATGTTCGTCAACGACGAGGGCAAGAGGACGGACAAGAGATTGCAGTCGATGCTGCGGGACTCGGAGCGTGAGATGAAGAACTCGCTGGCGACGTCGACGTTGGTGCCACCGCGTGGCAACAGTTTCCACGAGGGAGCACACACACAGGAGGCGCTGGACAAAATTATGCCTTTAAGCTCGGATATGGCGGCACCGTTGCCACTGCGAATTGCCTCCAAGGTGGTGGAGAGCTGCAATCGATATCGTTGCGTCTCCTCGCGCCCCATTGGCTGTCGATCCTCAGCTCCTCCCTTGGCATTTGCACCACAGCTGCCGCAGTTGCGAGTGGATGGCAAGCAGACGCCGGGATTGGCCAAGCGTAAGGATTTCCATGAGACATTTGCGAATCTGATCAATCTGGGCAGCATAGATAGGCAGGACGCCAAGCTGTCGCAGGAGGAGCACACGTGGCAGACGGAGCTGAAGGATCTCATCTGGTTGGAGCTGCAGGCATGTCAGGCGGATCGTACCGTCGAGCAGCAGGACAAGTATCTCTTCGAGGCACGCCACGGTGTCTCCGATCTCCTCACCCAGATCATCAGCTACAAGTTCCAGCCACGCTGCAGACGGGAGCCCAGTCTGCTGAGCCTTGACAGCGGCATTCACTCGGATGCCAACTCCAATACCAGTTGTAAGTGCATATCCTTTCCCCACTTTCATTATTCCTGCTAACGGTTATCCCTTGCAGCTCCCTTGCCCACCAAACTGTGTCAGGGCTGCATGTCTCTGTATTGCAAGGATTGCATGGAGCAGCAGGAGTTGGCGCTGCGCGAGGTGGAGGATCTATTGACGCGCCTGGAGGCAGCCGAAGCCTTGTATCCCTCATCGCAGGCCATGGGTGCCCTGCATCCCATCTACAAATCGCAGAGCTTTGTGGGTCGCATCAAGTCCATGTGTCTCTGGTACAACATTACCAAGCAGAACAAGCTGAAGCTCAGCATTCTGGGCAGGATTCTGGCCAGGTGAGTGAGCATTTCTATTGCGTCGAAGTCTTTTGTTTATTTTATCTATTTATTTCTCTTATTGTGGACATTACAACTTAAATAAGGAACCGCTAAATTTTAACTGAGAGATATTGTATTGTACGCCAAAAAAAGTAGAACTGGGAATAGTAAATACATTTTTTTTCTTTTATTAAATTCTTATTGATAGGGGTGAGGGTTTCCCTACTACTAAATATTTATTAAAAAGAAGGGAAAAACCGTCTACGACATTTTTAGTTGGTATTATTATCAGTACTTTTTAGTTAGGATTATCACTATCACTATATTATTAGTATAAGTTACATATGCTTTTTGTGGAAATCAGTTACAAGTATTTTGTTTACCGTATACTTGATTCTTGCAGGCTGCAGGATGTGAAGTTCTCCTGGCCGGTGCAGACATCCTACAGGGGCTCGGATAGCGGCAACTCGTCTGCCTCGGGAGTGGAAAACGACGACTCGGCAGTTAATTCGGTGGACTCCATAAAGCCGCCGAGTGTGGCGGGCAATGGGCAAGGACCGCGCCGTGGATGCGGCACTATGTCCTGCGCCAAGGTGCAGTTCATGCTGAACGACTCGACGCATGTGCCGGGCGAGACTTCGAGCAGCAATGAGTGAGTGTGGATAAGGGAGAGACTAAGAGCACATTTAATTGACTTTCCGTTTTGCAGATCCACATCGACGGAGGTTAGTCAGCTGTCTAACGATTTGCAACATGGCCAATTGCGCAAGGGATCCATGCATGACATCAACATCTTTAGCGTGGAACCGTTGGGCACATCCAATGACTACAATGGCGAGCAATCCTCGGGATTGTACCGCAAGTTCATTGAGAACGTGCTGAAGTGTCGTGGCCTGGCCAAATCATTGGCCTTTCTGCATCAGTTGCACAATGTGGCGTTGTACAAGGCGCACATTGCGCTGGAGAAACCTGGGGCGGAGGATATGGAGGACTTTGAGCTGGATGCGGAGGCCATTGATCAGGATGTGCCACGCATGGATCCACAAATCAGTAACGAACAGATTATCGAGCTGCGCACCTATGGCTATTGGAGCGAGGAGGCGCAATCTATCAATCTGCCCTCGTACATTCCCACATTTGTGTTCCTCAGTGGAATTCCGTTGCAATTCATGCACGAGTTTCTGCGCATGCGACTCGAGACGCGGCCCGTTCGCCCGAACCCCCTCAGCCTGGAGCAGCTGATGAAGGAATTGCGTGAAGGTCTTACCTTGGCGTTGACCCATCGGGAGCGCTATCAACGCCACATAACGACGGCTCTGGCCGAGAATGAATCGGAGCTGGTTAGTTATATAAATATACTGAATCAATATGACGCAACGGTGCGCAAGACATTTGAGTTATATCTGGACTACATTGATCAATTGGTGCTGGTTGCCGTGCCGGAGACCAATCAGAAATCGGTGCTCGAGAAGGAATGGATGTTCACGAAGCTGATAAGTCCCATGATCAAGGGAATGCACACGCTGGCCTCGCAAAAGTTTTGCGGCATTATTAGCAAACTGTTGCGCACCATTTCGAATCGACTGGTGCAGAGATCTGGGGAGTTGGATGATCAGATTGCTGGCACCGCGCAGAGCAACAACGACAACGAGGAGTTGAAGTGGCAGCTGCTCACCATCTGCCGCGAAACGCAGGCACTGCTCACGGAGGAACGGGAGCGTTCCATTAAGGTGCTCTTCTTTGCCAAGACCTTCTGTCGGGATGTGGAGACAACGGACTTTCATAGGGAACACTATGAGCACGACGTGGCCAATCATCAGCACGATTTCATCTGCTCGGACGTGAAGGCGGCGTTCAAGTTGCTGCAACAGGATGTGCTCGAGGTGCGCAACAAGCTGACGGAGATCATCAAGGGTGTCCAGCGGCGATGTTGCTTCAGCAACATGCAAGATCTGGACGAGCAGGATCGTCTGGCCGTGTTGTCGCGCACTCGGGAGATTCTGCATCAGGGCTACAAGTTCGGATTCGAGTATCACAAGGATGTGATTCGACTGTTCGAACAGAGGATCATGGATCAAAAGGACAGCTCACACACTGTGGATCTGGCGCTGGGCATCATTTCCTTTGCCAAGATGTGGATGCACTTTGTGATGGAGCGCTGTGAACGTGGACGTGGCATGCGTCCACGTTGGGCCTCCCAGGGACTGGAGTTCCTGATGTTGGCCTGCGACTTGCAGATCACCCAACACTTGGACGATACGCAATTCGAGGAGCTGAAACAACAAATGGATCGCTGCATTTCACACGTAATTGGCATTACATCGGAGCCGGAGAAGGTGGCACGCAAGAAGGCGTCTCCGCGCACCCGAAAGACATCCTCGCCAGCCACCAGTCGCTCCCGGACGCCCACACGGACGCCCATGTCCGCTGGCATCGTACTGAATCCCAATACACCGCCTCTGCAGTCGCCGCAATACAATAAACTGCTGCATCCTCAGTTCAGTCTCAAGGAGGAGCTGCTGCAGCAGAGCTCGGCCACCTACAGTTCCGTGGACAGCACCGACTATGTGGAGGCGCCACATGGCAGTGGCAACGGGGAGCTTCGTCTCCTGGTGCCACAGACGCCACCCATTTCCATATCCTCCGGCAAGGAGAGCAGCAACTCGACGCCTCTAGCGTCTCGCCATGAACGCGTTCGTGATGCAGTAAATCGACTGGATCTTGACCTGGAGGAGCATCTAAGGGAACGACGGCTCATTGGACAGGTGAAGGCGCTGAATTCGTGCGATAAGGTGCAAATACGTGCACGCAGTGTGAACTTCCGCTGGCATCGCGGCATCAAGATTGGCCAGGGACGCTTCGGCAAGGTCTACACAGCGGTCAACAACAACTCCGGCGAACTGATGGCCATGAAGGAGATCGCAATACAGCCGGGCGAGACACGCGCCCTCAAGAATGTGGCCGAGGAACTGAAGATACTGGAGGGCATTAAACACAAGAATCTGGTGCGCTACTATGGCATTGAGGTGCACCGAGAAGAGCTGTTAATCTTCATGGAACTGTGCTCCGAGGGCACCCTCGAGTCCCTCGTCGAGCTGACTGGCGGCCTCCCCGAGGCTCTGTCCCGGCGATTCACCGCCCAGCTATTGTCTGGCGTCGCCGAGCTGCACAAACACGGCATTGTGCATCGGGACATCAAGACAGCCAACATATTTCTCGTTGATGGCAGCAACAGTCTCAAGTTGGGCGATTTCGGATCTGCCGTCAAGATCCAGGCACACACCACCGTGCCCGGCGAGCTGCAGGGCTATGTGGGCACACAGGCGTACATGGCGCCGGAGGTGTTTACCAAGACGAACAGCGATGGCCATGGAAGAGCTGCCGATATCTGGTCGGTAGGCTGCGTGGTCGTCGAGATGGCCTCGGGCAAGGTAAGTCGACTGATAAGACACCGATAGCAGGCAAACTTATCAATTGACAAGCTTATATGACAGTTGGCCCTGATTTTGACTTGCAACACTTTTTTGTTTTTACCCTATGCTTAAAAAAAGTACCAAGGGTCTATTAAGTTTGTTGATGTGCGTAACAGGCACAAGGAAGTCTCGCATAAAGTATATACATTTTTGATTAGCAGCAACAGCTTAGTCGATTTAGATATGTCTGTCTGTCTAACAGCATAAGCACAGCATAAGTAAAGGGTATCTCACAGTTGTGTTTCATCGAGTGTAGTCTTTCCCATTAGTTTTTATGATTACTTGCTTATTTTAATAGTTGCCACTGAATTGTGTTCTCATTCAAAATAGTGGATATCGCAAAATTCTATATGCCAAATGATTGTATATGGGCATTTCCATGATGTCGCACGGGACAATCGTACACATTGTAAGTGGTAAAAAGGTCAAAGTAAGACGGATTTTCAAAATTATTTTTCCAATTAAAAGTAGTTCTTGATTAGCCCTATAATTGGTGCTAAGGTCGATTTTGAGGAACTATTCGTATTGTAGATTTTTACAAAAAATCAAGGCATTCGCACGGGACAAAAATAGAAGTAGTTTTTTTGGCGATCAATTTAATCTCAGATTTCAGCGAAAGTTTGGGCAATATATTCACGCAAATTTCTGATAAATGTTATGCATTGATGTCACTTTAAAATGGTTATATTTTTGCCCAAATATGATTTCTAGTTTTTTTTAAAATTAAATAAAGCCGCATTCGCACGGGACATGTCGCACGGGACACCGAAATATGCGATAATGCAAAGCCGAAATTATCGTAACTTGCAATCGCATACTTTCTTATACATTATTTTTTGACTCTTTGTACCTTTTTCAAAGATTTGGAGTACCATAAGACAATGCATAATAACTAATTCTGAGAATTTGTATCAAAACAAAATGTACCCTAGAAATGCCCAAATGAGAAAAGTTACGCTAATTTAACTTTACATCCCAATATCTCGAAATGGGTTATGAATAAAGACGAAATTTTGTTACATTAGTTAAATTACATTGCTTTCCTATTAAAATATCGACTATACACCCTATTTTTATAATGAAACAAGTTGTTTTTAAACACTTTGAATGTTTTGGTCTCGGTGGACCTTTTGGTGGAAATGCCCATATATATTTTGCGATAAATTTAAAAGCGCACTTTGAAACGAAAAAAAATATAGCCAGCTGCAATAAATCACTTATCGCGCATTTAAATTGACATTTGAGTATAATTTAATTATTTCCTTACAGCGTCCCTGGGCACAATTCGATTCCAACTTCCAAATCATGTTCAAAGTGGGCATGGGCGAGAAACCGCAGGCGCCGGAGAGTCTCTCCCAGGAGGGGCACGAGTTCATCGACTATTGTCTGCAGCACGATCCCAAAATGCGAATGTCGGCCATTGAGCTGCTCGAGCAGAACTTTTGCAAGGTAAAATCAATGCTGAATAATTGATAGATGATTCATTTAACTAATCGATTGTTCCATTTGTTCGATTCGCAGTCTGGCCGAGATGAGGAATACAGCAGCGAGCAGTTGCAGGCACAGATGAGGGGATCCTTTAGGCGCAATGTTGTGCAGAATTAGCTAACGAAATATCTATATGAATATCTATATGAATATTGTCATCTGTTATCGATTGCACACATATACATACTCTAATATGTATATGCATGTGTATACGAGTATAATATGTATAAGCGTTTGTGTGTACTGTTCATGTATGTGTGTGTGTGTGTGTGTGTGTGTATGTGTGTGCTGTGTCTGTGTGTGTATATGTGCTGTACTGTATAATTTATGTGGAGAAGGCGACCGAAGGTCGAGCTGTGCATTGGCCCCGCCTAGTTTTATCTTGGACAATAAATATCCTATGAAATATTTGTAATCGAGAGAAAAACGCACAATTAATCCTAATCAATTCATGTTAAATCGAGAAATTAAAGAGAAAAAAATATCATGGAATTAATTCTGCTAGTTTATTAAATTCTTCGCACAAATTGTGAATTGGAATGAAAATTCAATACAATTTAAAGCAAGATGTACAACAAATTAAGTTTGCAAGTTTATTAAATTCTTCGCACATTTGAATTGAAATTAGAATTGAAACTTTAATCTGGCTCTGAATCTAAATAGTTTTTTTTTTTGTGAATCACTTTCCGGCATAGTTGGGATATTCGGTGTTTACGAGGGGAGTTTCTATGGTTACTGGCGCCTCAGGTGGGCCAGGTGGGCCGTTACCGCCATTACCGCCATTTGGTGGTGTTGGGGCCGCTGTGGGAATTGGTGGCACATCCTGGGCCTGAATCAGCGGCATAGCGCAGAGCAGGAATGCGAGGAAAAGGCTCAGCAGCAATTGGAAGACTGCAAAGGATATCACAGATAATCTTTATATAAACTTTAATTCCTTTCGAGCGGTTTTTAACTTACATTTCATTTTCGTTGTCTTTCAGTGACTGTTGCTGCCATGTGAAGAACTTGCGCCTTTTATGCTTAACGCAATTCCCGCGATGTTGTTTAGGTCTTTTTTTAATTAATTGAAAAGATTAATCAGACGTTGGGTTTATCTTTAAACGCTTATCGTAGCCGGAATAAATAAATATAATTATGGATATACGACTGTTTGATTCTTGGAAACGAATATTTGTATATGAATCATATGCATATAGTACATACATACCCACAATCCTTCATACATACATAAATATGTATATAAGTACACACATATGTACATATCGTATGTAGGTCAATATCGTAATCAAGGAATTTCCAATGCAATGGTTTCATTTATTTCTTTGCAACTGTTCGCATACATCAACGTTGAACCAAGTTAAACTAAACAATATACAGCATAGTTAGATATTTGAGGGTAAGGTTAAAGTTAACAGTTTAACAGATACATAAGATGTACATACATATACGATATATAGCAACAATGAACACATCAACTAGTTAAATGTTTGAGTATATCTCTCAATTACACTTATTTTTTTTTCTTTAACATTTGCATACATCAGAAGTACTCTCGATTTCTGTAACATTTCCATATATATATGTATTTATTTATACATACATACTATACATTTTCATTTAGATAGATGCATAACATACTCGTATTTTCTTCACTACAAAACAACTATTCCAACATAGTGGTAAAATATACATATATATTCATATTCGTTTGCTTGATATGTTTCGCCTTTTGGCATTTGTTGGTATATAAATTTATTGATATGTATTGTTACGTTTCAAGTCTATATACGTACAATGATTTGCCAATTTTGCTTAATAACATAACATCAACATTAACATTTAATCATCTAAAAAGCATTTACGTAGTTCTGATAGCTTTGTCATCAACAATAATATATAGTATTTTTTCCTTTTTTTTTTAAACAGCAACAAAACGACAGTAGTAACAAGCTTAGTATATTTATCGTGTGTAATATAGTATGTATATTCCAGATTTATATATTTCAATAACATTTTGTATAGTATTCTTCCATTTTTTCGACGTTATTCGTGCGGGAAATTTAAACACAACATTGAACAAAGAGTATTGCATACTTTTGAGCGGCGCGCAACAGTGGCGTCCGAATTGATGATTACAGCTGGTTAAACAGATTAAAGCTCTAACACTGGCTAATAATAATATTGCATAATTAACACATTCAATTAACAGCACTAACAATTGCCCATAAAATTGATCTAAAACATTTAATTGACTAGAGTTGCTCTGTGTCATCTACTAAGTAGTTAGTTAGTTTGTTAGTTAATTTAGTTTGTTAGTTGTTTGGGACTAAAGCAAATGAATTGCAGTTGCACAGTTTTCCATATGAATTTGTTGGTATGATTGACATCAGTTTAGTACTTTAATCAGACATTCGATTGAAATGATTTATACAACACCAAAAAGTTTCCAATAAACTGATGACGTCACGTGGACGCTAGTTAACTACGGTTTACATTTACATTACATATATATATATATATATATAAATATATGTATAGTCAAGGATCTTAAAAGGATCAACAGTTGCTAAGGTACATTTACTGATATGTTTCGTTATATTGGAACATTTATTCCATTTTTTTTTGTTTGCTCTCCATTTGCCATTCAATTCTGCAGCAAATCCCGCATTATGTCCAGCGAATCCTGCAGAGATTTTGCATAGCGTGAAGCACTCGTATCCTCGCACGCATAGAATGCCGACACACAGAAGACAATCTGTTCCGGCTGCGGATTATAGGAGCAGCCGTAACCCCTCGGTGTCACCGGACCATATCCCATGAAGCTATCCGTACTGCAGGCGACCTAATAATTGAGAAGATATTTTATTCAGCGGTTCTCAACTGCAATTGAAATCGGTCTGAAGAGTGCAATTTACTTTAGTAGCTTACATTTGGAGCTGTTGGTGCTGTGGTGCAATTAATTAGACAATTACATAGATAATAGGGTTAAATGGTGCACAAGATAAATGATAGGTGTGTGTGTGTGCGCTGGTGCCGGAGGTGCTTGAGAGAAGATTGAGAACTGAGAACTGAGAGCTGAGAGAGGTGGCGATGGTGTTGATACCTGACTGGTGGATAGCAGAAAACACTGCGATATCTTGTAGGAATCGTCAGTGAACAGTTCATGCAGATCTCCGGTGACCTCGAGACAAGCTTCGCGCAGTCCCAGCAACGGTATATCTATGCCATTCCCTAGGATATTCTTAACCATCACCTCCGTTTGCCGGGCGACGGCACAGCGGAAGAGTTCCCGCAGATGGTCCTTCTGTGAGATAGGGGAATGAGATGAAATCGAGACTACAGTCGGCAATACGGCAATACGAAATACCCACGCTATAAATGCTGAATTTGACTTTGCGAGCATCCTCCTCGTCATCCTCGCGATCGCTCTCCAAGGGCACGTTGGCGCCCTCGCCCTGACACATGGCCTTGGCCCATTCCAAGGCCTCGGAGCTGGCAGCACGTATGCAGTCCACGCGACCCTTAAATTTAGAAATTTTAATTCATTTTTCTATCTTTATTTAACATTGATAACCATATATCAATAAACTTTAAATAAACAAAGTTTTAAGCATTCAGGATTTCTGTGTGTATAACAATAAACTATAAATAAAATATGATAATATAAAACTACTGGATATTTAAATTTTAAAATAAATATTAAAATTTAACGAAATATGTAAAAAGCTGATAGAAAAGTTACTTACGTGCAGGAAGCGCCTGGTGGAAGCACTCTCGTAGGTGGCCACCAGATGGCCATAAAGTCTGTAATAATTGAATGTATAAATGAAATTAGTTGAATTTTTCATCGGTTTCATCGGTTTTATTGGTTCGTTGGACTCACTTAAAGTGGGCCAATTGCAGTGCCAACTGTATATAGACATCCGGGCTGACCTGGCAGGATTTAATAAAGTTCTTGCCATATCCCTTGTAGCGATACACATAAAAATCCAAGTTATCGATGGCCTTGTCCACGGTTATAGCTGCCTGTGGAAAGCGCTGTTGCACCTGGGCACTCACATGCCACTCCAGGCGTTCGGGGGGTGGCAAATGATGTTGCGGCAAGCCGTTGTCATCGGTCGGATGGTCGACAATGGACTTGTAGATCTTCTCGAGCAACTGCACAACAGCAATGCCCTCAGAGGTGGAGTGCTCGTAACACAGACCCCAGCTGCCATCGGTGCAGATGATGAGCTGCATTTTGATTTAAAGAAAACAATATTTCTTATAATTATACTTGAAACTATACTTAATATATATACTGGTTACACACCTGCATGGTCTTGTCGAACCAACGATTTCCCGAGTTGAACTCACTGCCGCCGCCATGGATCATTTCGTGGGCCATGTTGGTCTCGTCCCGATCCCCGGCCGTATGCAAAGTGGGCGTGGCGCCACTGAAACCTCGCGCATTGAAATTGATGCCCAGTGGCTCATCGAGACACAGCACAAGGAGTGCAGTCTCGATCAGCTCCAGGTTGCGCTGATTGCGCTCATCCAGCTGCAGAGCCTCCCGATCCTTGGCCCAACGAGTCCGTGGCTCGGCGGTCAGGAGTCCAACGGGTGACGGCTTGGCCGGGAGACACGGTGCATCGCTGAGCACATAGAGTATCTGGGAGGCAATCTCACTCTCGGAGAGTTTACCGCGATCGTTGGCCTGCAGGACGACACAGTACATCTGATTGCGACAGATGACCACAACATGACGATCCTCATCGCTATCATTCGACGGCTTACGCTGTGGCAAGAACTGCGAGTCCCTCTCCACGCCAGGACGACGACAGGAGCCAAGGAGACGATAATATTGGGCCATGCACAGCGGTTGATTCTTCTCCCGGGAAGCGGTACGCTCCAGCGGCAACTCTCCGCTGTCCAGCATCTCCTTGTGGGCAAGAATGCCGTCGAGCAGACGGGCAGCAAAGTGGGCCACATCGTGGACGGTCTTGAAACGACGTGGAGGAAAAACCATGCCAGGATTCGAGTTGATCGGCAAGGGGATGCGCACATTCATATACATGTCATTGAGCCAGTAATAGTATGCCTAAAATATAACATGGAAATGGCATTACAAATTCAATTAGTGTTCAACCCAAAACCCAAATGATAATGATGACAAAAGACAAAGATGTTGCTGGGTGTGTCCAAATGTTTATGGGCGCCTTCTTAAGAAGAGTTCTTTATCAGCTCTGATAAGGCATCGTTGCCATCGATCGCAGATCTTAGATCTTTGATAGCGGCAGTATAAATAGTGCCCAGGGCTGCCAATTGGAAATCAGTACAACAGCTTCATCTAACATCAACGGATACCCCCGAAGCTTCCCCAACCCACTGACAAGATGAAAGGTGAGCATGAAACATTGTCCCTCTATCTTTCAAAAGCTGCTCATTACATTTCTTTTGCACCTCCTTAGTATTCGCTTTGACTCTGCTCAGCCTTTTGGCTTTGTCGCAGGCCCGTCTCGATTACAAGCTGCAGTGCACCCGTGAGGAGGTTGGCATCCGTTGGCCGAGCTACTTCAGCAACTCGGAGTACTATGTCTGCCAGAGCGTCTTTGGTGGCCAGTTGACGGTGCACTGTCCGGCCGGAGAAGTGTTCACCTTTGTGCTGCAACAGTGTGCTGCTCCAGCTTTGTATGTGCCTGCTCCAGCCATGGATTTCCTGCCCACCGCAGCTCCCATCACCACGCACTTGATCGATGAGATGCCACCAGTGCTGGGACCCCAGCCAGCTGTTCATGGACCTGGATTGGTGCACGAACATCACGAACATCATGAGGACATGGAGCATGTTGCCTTTACCGTACCTCAGGATCCCACACCACCCACCCCACCAACTGAGCCACCAACGCCACCCACTGTTGTTGTCGATGCCCCCAAGCCTGGCAAGAGGCCGGTTGCTCCAGTTCTCGCCCCAGCTCCAAGCAAGGCCAGCGCTCCCAAAAAACCCGCCGTTCCAGCGCCAGCCAAGGCCTCCGCCAAGAAGCCCTCAGCTCCAGCTCCCGCCAAGGCCGCCAAGAAGCCAACGCCACCCAACAAGGCACAGAAGAAACCATCTGCCTAACACAACCTCCAAACGCTCTTCTTCCCCTCTGCGAGAAGCAGCAACAAAATTTAAACTAAGAAACCAATTAACAAGCGGAATTTCATTCAAAACTTCATTATAAACAACACAAATAGCAACAAATAAATATCTAACTGCAATTTACAAATATTTCTGACTACCGCCTTGAATTTACGTCTTGAAAGTAATTTTAGAAGTATCGGTATTCCCAGTGCCATTAAAATGGGTCTATTTAATAAATCTATTAGTTAATGGTTCTTGTCGTCAAATATCGAAAACAGTCAACACTTTCAATTGATTGATGTTTTGGTAAATACTTCGATGGTCTCCAAGTAAAAATGCTGTTAAAGCAAAGTGTCACGACTGACATATACCCTATAATATGCTCTAGCAAATAGTATTTCCTTTTCTACTTGCTAAGAATCGTATATATCTAAATTAAATTAAATAAAGACTGAATTTTCAGCACGCTTTCTGCTTGACTCGTTGAAATTCTAATACACTTAAATATATAGATACGTATATATAACATTAACATTTAAGGTAACTACTAACTAGTAGGGAGAACAAACAACACAAATTAGTTTTCCCATCTATCTTTCAACATGATGCCGATGCAATTTCTTAAACTACGTGTTTCTATCGTATCATATCGTATCATTCATCATTCATCCTTATTTTAAGATATGCCGCACTCTTACATCGAATTAAATACAAAACCAGTAGGCTGCAGTGGTCAGTACTCTTTGTTATTTTTGTCACGCCAAAACTTACATACCCTTGCAGAACCCTGATGCACTTTTCAACTGATAGTTCCTATGGCAGCTATACGATATAGTGATCCAATTTAAGCCAAATTTGGTCAGGATATTCAGGACAGAACCAAATGCATAATCTGTAAGTTTAGTTGAAGTCTGTCGAAAAGTAAAAAAGTTTGCCATACAAAAGTATGAGTTTCGACCGATCTTTCCTATGGCAGCTATATGAAATAGTGATCCGATTTAAACCCAATTTGGTCAGGATATTCAAGACAGGCATAATCTGTGAGTTTGGTTGAAATGTGTTGAAAAATAAACAAGTTTGTCATACAAAAGTATGATTTTCGACCGATCTTTCCTATGGCAGCTATATGATATAGTGATCCGATTTAAACCAAATTTGGTCAGGATATTCAGGACAGGACCAAATGCATAATCTGTAAGTTTAGTTGAAGTTTGTCGAAAAATAAAAAAGTTTGCAATACAAAACTATGATTTTCAACCGATAGTTCCTATGGCAGCTAAATGATATAGTTATCCGATCCTGCCGGTTCCGACATATGTACTGCCTGGAGCAAAAAGACTGATCTGTACCAAGTTTCATTCAGATAGCTCTAAAACTGAGAGACTAGTTTGCATAGAAACAGACGGATAGACAGACATGGCTATATCGACTCGGCTGCTGATGCTGATCAAGAATATATATACTTTATAGGGTCGGAGATGTCTGCTTTCATGTGTTACACATTTCGTGACAAAATTATAATACCCTCTGCAAGGGTATAATCAATATTTCACTGATTTAACATATAATTTAAATGAGTCAGAAACTATTTTCAACACAATGGGGATGTTGTTTATATATTAGATAATTACCAGAAATCCATACCCGATTGTAATCCTTGATCGTATTTAATGAAAGATTGTATGGCATTTCGCCCAATTACTTCCGTTTTTATTGAATTTCCAAAGAAATACAATACAAATACACTGGTTATCACTTATGAGCACACACTCCAACTTGGTATGAATAAAGTGAATTGTGGTAATGATATGAATGTTATTACCACCAAATAGACGATAAATGTTCGTAAGAAATATGATGATAATATGAAGTCATTGTCAGTGCTAGGAGAAGTGCCCATAAGCACTATAAACAAGTTGATGATTAAGTCGTCATGCTAATTGACAAGTCAATTGGGAATGAGGAATGGAGTATGGGAAGAAGTTAACGATTATACAATCATTGTACGATTGTAGTTTTTTACTGTACTATGTATGTACGTTATCTTTGCCACCCAAAAGATTACCCAGGTTACACACAGATGGGTAGAAAAGGGTATATCGGGGGTTCTCCCCGATTCTAAAACGCATTTCAATTAACCACGTTAGACGTTTGGCAGTTTGATTATGATTTTCATTTTAATTTTGGCACAAGGCCCGCGGCAAGCAACTTTGACAAGACATGTATTAATCTAGACGCGTGAGCTGATTACAGAATGTTTAACAAGTGCTCGAACTGAGCCCAGAGCCATAAAAGGCTCTGTTTCAGGCTGTTTGTAGCAGTGATCGCAACGCCAAGTTCACAGTAAGACGAACAGTTCGAAGATCCAGAAAGCAGCGTAATGATAGCCGGTAAGAAATCAAAATCCAGCCCCAATAGCGAGGAATGTGAACTACAAGGATAATCAAATGTTACAATTTTTATATTCTTCAGTTATCATCTCAGTCGTTGGACTGCTGTTGGCCATTAGCGCCCAAGCACAGGATTGCCCCACTCAAACCTACACCGAGAATATTGTGCCCCAGTGTGTACAAAATAAAGACCTCTGGTTGCCCAACTATGCAGATCCGACAACCTACTACACATGCGTAAAAGATAAAGCTGTGTTGAATAAATGTGGTGCCAATACTCCCTATTTTACCTACGTGAGGCAAATATGCAGCGATTGCGCTAATTATATACCCGCACAACCATGCTCCAGTTTGCCATTCACCATTGATTGCGTACCAATTAAAGGCGGCGTCACAACAGCACCCCCTACAACTGCAGGACCAACGGCAGCCCCAACTACCACCACCACCAAGGCACCGGCTACGACCAAAACCACGGTGGATGTAGGACCACCCGTTGACACGACTGCGTCCACTACAACCGCTGCCCCAGGCGGCGATATATCGGGAACCACCATTTATGTGCCAATGCCACCATCACCAAATGAGGGTCCCACACCACCTGGCCCAGATCCTACGGTGCCCAATCTTCCTTCTGGTCCACCCGTTGTACAGAGTTAAGTTAAAGATTATTAACTTCGTTATGCATTCGCTCGCGCTACACACTTTTCGATTGAATAAACTATAACATAGTGCAATGATTTACATATATGCGTCTAAGTATTCATTGTGAGTTGGATACTCACCCAATTATCCTCGGCCTCGCGCTTGTCCAGCAGATACTGATGCAGTCGAGGTCCAAGTCCCTGGGGCGATGAGAACTGCTTGATGATGGCCTTGGTCCGTTCCAGCTGCGATGCCGTTGTGATGGGCTCCAGGGCGAGCACATAGTCGGCCATGGTCTGCTCTAGCGGTGGGACAGGTACCTTTGGCAGAGTCTGCAAGCAGGAATGGAAAAAGGGTTCGTTTTCGTAAATATTCCACTCGATACCTCCTTCCTTGCTCTCTTGCTCATTTGTATGCACAACATTATAGCAGTTGATATATACTTCTATACATATACATATATATATATATAATAAAAACCCAACCCTGCAGCACCAGCACAAAAAATGGCATACCCTGGGGACCCGAATTTCAAATCTCGAAAAAAGAAATGAACGAAAAATGTGCATAGGAAGGGAAAGAAATGGGAAAAAAAGGGAAAAGAGAAGGGGCATGAATCTGACATTGGGGCGTGCCGCATTAACTTTCTCCCCCCCTTCGTCCAACTGTTTTGGCATTTCACTTTTCCTTGTCACTGACAACTTCAATTGAGAATTTCGCTCTTGAGATTCCCCAGTGACACAACACACAAAGTTCCATCTGCAATACTCGGAATCGATTTGTGTTCCTCGCTTTTTTGCAGTACGTGCAAAATAACTACTTAGTTGCTTATCAACAAACCCCATTTCTAATCTGAAATTTAACACAGTTGTTGGAGAAATGGTTTCGTTAAAGAATTGCGCTTTATTTGAGAGATGTACGCATCAGTTTATATGAACTCAATTACTGTCTAATTGCGGTATTTTAGCAAAGTCATCATCACCTAACTTCAAGAATGCCAAATATGCAATTAAGGTACAGCATAAATTGTCATATTAAATACCTGTGTCAAAATCTGTGTTGTTGATAAATTTTGAATTTTTGAGAGAAGGATAGAATAAACACGAAGTATATATGTGTATAGCATATTGATTAGAATTGTATGTAGATATCTTTAAAAGTATATATTCCACAATTCCAGTTAATTTCTTTCTAAGGTGCAGGGTCTAAATAACAAACTTACTTTTGATGATGAAGATTTCATTAATGTATTTCATAACGCTTGGATATAATACAACGAAGTTGTACAAAGAATGGAATGACTTTATTTTCTGAATTTGTATCTTTTCGTTCTGAATTTACAACTAATAATAGTCACTGTTTTAATAATAAATGGTTCATTTATATACGTTTATTTAAGAATTTGCATGGCAAATCTGTATTCTGAAAGTTGCATATGGATTGGGTAGAAAACAAGGATGTCAGACAAAAACTGCAGGGTAGCTCATAGTCGAGTTGTATTAACTAAAGCTTAGGCAATACTATTGCAAGTAACTTTTCACTCATCTGTCATTTGACTCTGACAGCAGTCAAGTTGCAGTAACTCCTCTACATCCTCCGTCCCCTCCTCAAAGTACTCAGTTCAGCTCAGCTTCAACTTTACATATTTCGATGTCAATCTCCCCATATAGAAATATACTTGTATGTCAGTATTTTTCGGGGGTTGTTGCTGTGCTTTTTCAGGTGAGAGTGAGTTTGTGGAAGGTTGGAGGTTGAGGGTGGTGGAATGCTTGGTTTGAATCTATGTATATTTGTTTACTAGAACTGTGGGTTGTAGGCTGTCCTGTTTCCTTTGGTTGCCTGGGCTGCCCAATTGTCTGACGATCTGACAGTCTGGCAGTCCGACTGTCTGACTGTCTGGTTTCACAGTTCCGGTTGTTCCCCAGCGAACGGTTGCCATACACAAAAGCGTTCGTTATTTGCATTTGTAATTATAACAAACAGGATTAGTGTGTCTTTCTATCTGTGTGTGTGTGTGTGTGCGTGTATCTGTGTTATTCTCCCTCTGTGTTTGTATTTGAATTAGTACAGTAGCAAGTTTGTTGAGCTCCTGTGCAAATATTTGAAGCTGACTGCAAAGAAATTTCGAAATTGTTAAATCAATTTTACTCACGTCAGGGAATCCAAATTCGTCCACAGATTCGGCCGTGGACAGCCACTTCTTGGGTATCGACAAAATGGAGTCTCTCCATCCTGCAAAAGAAAGGGAAACATTTTAATTAATATATAATATAAATAAATACAATTGCTATTAATAATATGTTACCCCTTCCATTGAAGCGGTTCAGGTTAACTCTGATCATGATTAGAAAACATTCAATTGTTGTTATCAAATTTAATTGTTGACTAATGTGTGTTATTGACGAAACTGTCGGCTTAATCTAAGGCCAGATATTGGGTGTCTCATAGAATCTGCCGCTACTTAATCATTGTCAGTTGTTTCAAGTGCCGATGGCCTGGTAACTTCCGAAGAATGTTATCGGACATGATGTTTTTTGGTGTGTCAACCATGTCGATGGCAGATTGTCGTCGATTGAGTTGAAACACAGTCGGACATCTCAAAGTGCGTTCATAAAATTAGATTATACTTTGCAGAACTTTGCCTCAATGTATTTTCTTGTTTTCGCTAATCTTTTGAGGAGCTTTTGGAAAATACGCAACGCAAAGGAAATAGTTTTATCGAAATGACAACAAGCAAATCGGTTAGGAATTTATTGCCTTCCGTTTTACAAGAAATGCAATAAAAGTCCGACTTCGTCTCCGACTTGAAGTTAAAGATGCGCATGTTTCCTTCCTTCTCAAGTGTCCGTTTCTGGGTTTCCTTTAAAGTTTGTCTGTAACTCGAGTGTGTAAGTACTTCCGGTTGCCCAAAGTAACGGCAATTTCCGTTATTAGCTTTTCAGGCCAAGTGAGTGTGATAGTGGGCCAACATCTCTTAACAAATTATTGGAAAGAGAAACTTACACACAGACATATATCTTTCAAAATGGCCGAAACTGGCTGACGATAAACGAGAGAGAGAGAGAGGGAGGAAGTGCGGGACAGAGACAGATAGAGAGATAACTTATGACAATCATAATGTTATTAATAAAAATGGTTTACGACAATCATGATAAAAGCAAAACGGTCTAACAGCCCTCAATGACACACGCGTCGCCCTGCCGAATTTAATGCAATTTATTATCCTTTTTTCATTATCTGCTCAAAAGATGCCCCCTCTCGAGTCTGGGGCCAGAAGTGAGACTACAACTAGCTACAGTCTCATTGGTCTCATTGTGGGTGCCGCCAACAATGGAGTCACGTGGCAGCAATTTCAGCGTCCGCTCCTTTGTTGCTGCCACTATTGTTACAGTTACACGGAGTGTGACTGTTGTCTTTGCAGGAATAACACAGTAACCACAAGCTCTCTAACCTGCCGCCTGTCTAGCCATCATCCTCTTGGGGGGGGGGGGGGGGGGGGAACAACTCTGCCACCTAACGAGACTCTGCCTTTGACTCACAAAGAGCGAGTTTGTCCCGCAGTTGACGGCAAATTATAATAAATTGTATTAGGAAGCGTCGGATGACTTTGGAAAATGCAAATTAAGTAATTATGCTGGTGGAATGAGGCATGGTGTTATAACCCTGCAATAAATCATATTTAACTGATTTTATGGCACTAGCAAACACTTTAGATCATCATTAGGTGTACTTAAAAGTGAGACAGTGCTGGAAATATAAGCTTTTTTAAAAAGATATTTTTCTAATTCGCATTATTAATAAAACAAACTGAATAGGTGGAATTATTTATAAGTATTGAAGAATTTATAATAAGTATATCATATCAGAGTCTCGTTTAAAATACTTTTGATAAGACAGGTATATCGTTCTAAAAGTACATAAACAGATTACGCCAACATACTGACAGCGATTGACCAAGTCTCTGATAGGTGTATAAATTGTATACTCTCTTGTTGGAAAACACCCTATCAGTCTGCTGTATGTAGTTGTCATATTGCTTACTCCTTTAAGCTTTTAATTAACGACTTTTGCAAGGTGACAATTTAATAATGAGACATCAAATGCAGACGCTTATTCCTGGAAAAGTCTTGGGTTTGGTCTTCTGCTTACGTGAGACATTTAATTACGTATACGTAACATGCCTCTAAGGACGCATGACATGTGGTGAGTTTCGTTGAAGCTGCTGCAGTCAGTCAGGCTACAGTTTTTCCTTTGAAATTTTAGTAAGTGTGCTCCGTTGGGGCAGAAGCTTGGCCAGATTGTGTATGCAACACATTCAATTACTTGTTTTCCAATTGATTGATTGATGCTGGGATTTTTGATTAGACAGACAGACGGCTAATCAGATATTCATGCACCATTACAGCAAGCAAGGCGTACTTCCAGTTCCACTTCCACTTAGACATCGACATCGATTTGGACTTCCGGTTCGGCAGCAGCCCTCAAAGGAACTGTCTGTCTTTCTATAGTCTGTAGTATTCCTCCCTGGTTATTGATGATTCCGTTCGTGTGCAGACGTCAGCTTCAATTTGTTGGTTGCCGTCAGTTATTTGGTCTACTCATGATTACCTTTTTTTTTTTTGTATTTTGATACAAAAGTTTTGTGTTTCCATAACTCGATTTGCATTTTTGGCAATCGAATGATGCATTAGCTCGTTATGATCATCTTTATCTTGTGGCAGGACCAGAAGGGGAATTCACTCAAACGGAGACAACGATTCACACCCCAAAAGCAGATGGAGCTTATTGGACACACGCCTACTGTTTAACAACCAGCAATAAAACGCTTCAATAAACCAACATGCTCATTATTAAGCTGCAAAAATCACGCTTGAATTCATTGCCCTCCCCTTCCATAAAGACACACAGAGAGAGAGAGAGAGAGAGAGAGACGACAGCTAACTGCTGCCGCCTGTCAGAGATGGCGATAAAAATGTAATCCCAGTGAAAAATAATGTTTCTGCTGGCAGCAGTCCAATTCAGTCACAGTCAACCCCAAGAACAATGCTCATTAAATGAAAGAGAGGGGGAAAAACAAGGGAGTTGGTTTGGAGACTTAGACAAACACAAGCAGCCATCAGATCTGAACTTATAATCGATCTATTTCTTGAATTAATTGCAAATTCAGAACACGCCAAGGCGGCATAAGCAACTTTCTCTTGAAATACAAATGCTTTTTTCGATATTTAGCTGGTTTTGGTTGTGCTGAATCGTGTTATAATAATTTCCAAATCTTTGCCTACGTTCTCGCGTTCTCGAAACCGTAGCAAATGAAGCAGAACAATTTAAAAAGGCAAAACAAATCCGAAAACGCCCCGCGACACGTTGCGACTACATAAAACACCAGCTGAACACGCTGTGACCTTAGGAAGGTCTGTGCTGGTGTTGCCAGGAAAGAGAAGCTGTATGGTCATAACATTGTTGAATAAATGAATGAATGAATGAATGAATAAATGAATGAGAGAATGGGTCTTTCCGCCTTTTGTTCGTTTTCCACTGCTCGTAAAGGGCTTCGTTTCTATTTATACGTATTTGAGGGTGACTCTGGGTCTGGGTCTGGATCTGGGACTGGGTTTGTTCCTTCTCCATCTCCATCTCCATCTGCAGCCGCTGTTCTTCTTGTTTGAGGCTGCACGCACACGTAACAATTGAGCCGTAAATCCTTTACGGTCTTAGCACTGCTGTTTTACGCCACTTTCAATACTACACTTTTGTGCCGTCGACTGTGCTTTTGGCGCTTTTGTTTGCGGCCTCATTCATTCTCTTTTCTTCCGTTCCTTACCCTCGTTAAACTCAGTTTACCCTTAGTCCTCTACTTGGCAAACTCAAATTAACTGCCGCACTGAGGCATTTGGAATTTTTTTGTAATTGTTCGAATTGAAACAAGCGGAAAGCGTAAATTGCTTACGTATTGTTCACAACGAGTTGGCCCAATAGTTGCGGCCAGGCTAACCTGACCACAGACCTATTGACTCGTCATTTGCTTGTGGCAAATGTGTAGATAGTACATATACAGATACAGTTGCAGTATGTATCTATAACTACACTGGTATGTTTGGTTGGAACGTGTCCAGAACCAGCAGTTGCCCCACATTCTCCCTTCATCCAGCAGTTCAGCTTCAGTTTTATGTATGTCCTGTTCTGACGTGACTCTGGGGCAAAAGTTGCTAATGGAAATTGCAAACAGAAAATCATTTTCCACGTCCAAATTTCTGGCCTTAGGGCACGCACACAATTTACTTCGGTTCTTCAAGCTTCAGCTTGATAACTTTGATGAGTACATAAACCACACGAACCACCACCAACCACCCTGAGTAAAAGTTTCCTGCTTGCCACCTGAAGTCCCATAAAGTTTCAACTTTTCTCCTTCTCTCTCTGTGTCTATCTCTTTTCATTAACTAATTTAAGTAATTAATAGCATTGTCCCATTAAAAGACTTGTTTCCGTTATTTTTTTTTTCATGGTTAACAATTATATTTCAATAGTATTTGTTATTTGTTTTATGTGTATTTCGCTCTGTAATATGCATTATTCAATCTTATTTTCACATACTCGTACTATTTTCAGCTTGTTAGCTTCTGTTTAATCATTTGTGTACTTGTTTGTGGGCTTGTTTGCTGTTCATTCATTCAATTCATATAATTCATGATATATTTGTTGTTTAAACAATTTATGGTAATACATGTTTGTAACTTTAATGCCAATGTGAAATGTGTATTTCGGTTGTTTTACAATATTCTTCCAGTTATTGATTTTGTTCAAGGGGAAAAAAAGTAGTATATACCCATAATTGTGGTTTCTATCTAGTTTGTAGTACCGCAAGAATATTGTTTGCTTCGGCGAACCGAAGAATGATTTGAAAACATTTGATTATTGAATTTCATGTGTATCTTTGTATCTGGCTTTCCTGTATCTATACTCGCACCTGCGGATAGAATAAATACGTTTAGGTTCTAGCTATCTTATGTTGTTGTATCAACTGTAGCTTTTAAATCTCTTTAATTTTGGGGATAGTTTAAAGTAATTTTTAATTGTTAGTATGTAGAATATTTAGAAACTGAATTTTTATATAAAGTTCTCGTATATTTGGATAGACTTTGAAATTGAACAGCAACGTTACAGAACTGGGTTAGGTAGTATAGTTTGAGTTTGAGTTTGAGTTTGGGTTTTGAGTGTTAGTTGTTAGTTGTTTGAATGCATAGACGTATTCATTGGTTTATATTGTGTTCTTTTAATATAATGTTAATATTCATATAATATTACAAGTACTATAACACAAATGTCTATAACATTAGCTGAAACAAATTGCGAAAAAATTTAACATAGTTAAGTTTTGTTAATATACTAATGCTTAAATACATTATCTGAAACACTTTGATCAAAACTTACATCTCAAACTAAGTGTAAATATACAAAACTGAACTGTGGCGGCATTTATTTAGGGTTTTTTTTCCTTTAATTAATTTAATTAACTTTGAAATTTGTTAAAATCATATTTACGTATAACACTTAATGAGTTTTAATCGCATTTCATTTAAATTTTCTTTAATTTAATTGTTGTAATTCATTTATTTTTAATTCCTTTTTTATTCTTTAACGAAATAATAAGTATACTAGTTTGTAATGCGCACAGTTTTGCTTAAGTAATTAATATAATATGCTATTGAACATTTAACACTTTAAATACATATGTTTATTTTGACTTTAAATTTCCAAATTATTTTTTATTAATTTTGTATTATTTATTTCTCATTTTTTTCATTATGTAATTATATAATTATGTTACATTTTATATTGTAATTTTCATTTATAAATACATATTTATATATTGTTTAGCAACATATTTAATTTTTACAATACGTACAGATATATTTGTTTTCTTTCTTTCGCTTTCGCATTCGCTTTCTCTTTCTTTTTTTTTTTAAATATAATTTTCTGTTTCTTATAAAATTTCGTAAGATATTACACATAGCCGGCACTGTTAGCAAGTTCTGTAAGCGAGTTACGAGTACTTTCACCATTCGAACAATTTTTGAGTTCAAAAGTATTCGTTTAAGTATTTAAAAGTATTCGAATGCTTCTTCCAGTCGCATAAATATATATTTATATATATATCTTCAATTAAAAATTCACAATATATAATTAAATTTAAACCGTTTTGGAAGATTCTTCAAATAACATATATGTACTATATTGTTTATCTCCTGTTAAATGATCTCTACGCCTTGATATTTGTTGAGAAATCGAGTATCAGAGCGTAGAGAACATTTTTTAGCAGTTTTAATAAACACATTTAAGTTCTGCAAATAGTTGTGTTTATACTTTGTAACTATTTTGTATATTGCTTTAGAAATGTCCATTAAATATACATATGCGTGTTTATTTATAATAATGATACATTTATTATAATATTTCTGCTTCGTCCGCTCGAAACATATCATATAATTATATCTTTAAGATATCGCTATTATATGTTTCAAGAGGACTGGGAATGATCTTCTTGTTCTTGTCTTCGATCTGTGTTGCTCGCAGATTTATAAACTATTTTTCTTTTATCTCTTTTTATCTCTATATATACTATAGTTTTTGCATTTAGATTCTGTTCGTACACGATTGCACGTTGTTTTAATTGATACATTGATGGGAGATTTTTTCATGAGTTTTATTCATTATGTTTGTTACATATTACTAAAGCTTGTTAATATGTATTTTTTATTATTATTATTATAAGTTAGGTTATGTATGTAGGTTGGTTTAGTAAATTAACAGGCAAAAAAAAGCAAACAAATATCGTAGATGATATACAATTAAAATAATCAATTAAGTGCATTGAAATATAACACTAATATGGTTTTTTCATTTCCATTCCTCTTCAAATCTATACTAATTGCTTTGAAAATCAGTGCATTTACCATAATGTATGGGAAATAAATATATCTCAAATGAATCCATTGATAATATTCGATTTTAATTGAATAAACTCTTCAGATACTAGACTAGATATTTTTGCTATTTTGTATATTTAAGTTGAAAATGGCCGTGTCACTGATATGTTTACGGATATAGAATGTTCAAGTTTTGTTCATAATAAGATAATTCACTCAATACCTATACTATAACTATGTATATACAGATGTATGTGTGAATGTTGATAACTTCATTCTTACATATATAATATATACATAGTTCTAGTATGGATAGGAGGATTGGTTATGTTGTTATGTATACAAAAATTCAGTTTACCTAACAATAGATGTACATACGTTGGTGTATAATATAGGGGCAGTAAACTGCTTTCCAAAAAGTGGTGCAATCAATATGAGTTAAAACATATCATCATCATTCTAATTGAGTATAGACTCCTATGAGATATTATAGTAGTAATATAATTAGATTTACTTAGTTATACTACATACACATAAGGTACACACATTTAATGCTATGCTATCGTTGAGCTACTATGGCGGCTTTTACCGGTTCCAGACCCAGATCGGGATTGGGATTGGGACTGGGGTTTTTGCCATTTTGCACATAGAGTCGACAAGCAAATAATAATTGATTGGTAGGTAAATATGAAACATCTAATATTTTCATTACATAAGTTTGTATATGTATATTAATATTCATATATTTTAGGGCCTAGAAATAATTTATCGATATGATGCGATATATATATATATATAAGTATGTACTATATACTAATAGCAATAGTTAATATCACTTTTGGTAATTTTAACAGGCGAGCCATTGAGACTCTGATATGTATCGTTACCTTGGTTGTGTCTTATGTTCAAATATTTTAACAGAAAATTACTTTAAACCTCAAATCATATAGTACATTAGCTGTCCAGGCGTCACTCGAGAGTTCACACGATTCCGTCACAATGACATCCGAAAGGTGGAGTTTTTTACGACTCCATTGGGGGGTTCTTTTCCGAAGTTTGTGCAAATTGTGATATGTCTGCGATATGAATGTCATTGCTTGTGTAAAACGACGGCACTTGTGACTCGGTGTTGCAAGGACAGCAGTACCACTTACATTTAAATTGTATAAGTATGTATATTTAGTAGTATGTGTAGATCTGATATCTGATGGGAGCAGAAACAGTTGCTGATCCCATCAATAATTAATTAGATAGACTAGTATGCTTTGGTTTCTCTAGCTTCATCTGATAGTAGACACGAATACGGCTGCTGGAGTGTACTGAGTATAGGGCATAGGCGTCCAGGCCGATATTACAAATCGGTCAATATCGCGCTATATATAGTATATGTATATGTTGATATGCATATAGTATGCGTGCGATTTCTATTTAGACGTATATATATATATGTATATATATGTATATAACCTTTAACCTTAAGCTCAATCTGCGCTTTTGTGTATGATACAAAACGAGTGCATGACATTAACTAGCAGTTGCTTTAACTAACTTGCATGCTACGATTATGCTTTTTTTTATAGTGTACGTACCACTTACTATAAATAGGTAATATCTATGTGCATACGCGATACGAATTACGATCAAGTGTTCGTCGTGATTTTAACAGAATTCTAACGAAATATACAAACAATCGACTCGAAGATGCACAAATAAATGAAATAAATATAAATAAATGTTAGTTTTGTATAAGACAACAGTTTAAAATCCTTGTCTAAATGGATTCGCTGGTGGAGCAGGACCTCTGCTTTGATGTTGTTGTGGTTGCTGTGGTTGCGGCTGCTGCTGCTGATGTTGTTGTTGTTGCTGGAAAGGATTCGCCACACGTGGTTGGGTATAGCTGCCACCCTGCTCCTGATATCCTGGCTGATAGCTCTGATCCTGCTGATAGCCACCGACAGCTGCCTGTTGATATCCTTGCTGCGACTGATACTCGTACTGTTGCTCATCCAGATTGGTCTCCTGCTCCGACTGATACTGCTGGCCATACTCCAGATGATTCTTCAGATCGCCATCGACTGGCTTTTGATCGTGCATGACATACGTTTGGTATTCCTTGTTCGGCGGATCCTGCATCAAGATATTGGCCTCGTTCTCGAACGGCTTGAAGTCGTAGATGTTGCGCAGTTTGCGCAGAACAGGCACATAGGCAAGATTGGAGAAGGCAATGAGAAAGTTGAGAGCCGTAAATCCAATTGCCTCCACGATACCACCGGCAATGATCGGACCAACGGCATACGCCAGCGAATATGAGATGTCGGCAATGGCATAGATGCTGCCATACACGGAAACATAGCGCACATCGACCAGATAACCCAGAGTTGGCAACAGAGCGGTGTCGATCAGTGCAATGCCAAAGCAGATGACGCAGATGGGCAGCATAAGCATCTTGTAGCCACTGCAGAAGGGTATAACGAAACAGGACAATCCCTCCAGTGCCAAACCTCCGGCTGCCATGAGCCACTGATGCTGCGGATACTTTCTGGCCATTTTCACGGTGATAACCACGCCGAGCACATGGGGAAAGAATGCCGGCAGCCAGACCATGCCAATCTTCCAGTTCTCTGTCGTCATATTATCCTCCATCCACAGCGAGATGGTGGGCTCCAAGAAGGCGAGCGCCACATTGGACATGGTCAATGCTCCAGCACAAACGGCAATATAGGGATCCATGAGAAGTTTCCAAATGGGTATGACCTGATTCTGAACCTCTTTGCTCTGTTTGAGCTGTTCCTTGACCGGCTTCATGACCAGCAACAACATCAGACCATCCAACAGACAGACTACAGCCAGAATAAGGAACGGCACTTCCTTGCCGGCAAACTGATACAGTGCTCCGCCAAAAGGTGGTGCCACCAGACAGCCAAAGCTTATGAAGGCCAGCGCAATGCCCAGCGCCTGTGAGCGTTCATTCTCCTCCGTGAAACGATCCGCAATCATGGCCAGACCCGAGGTATCCGCAAAGGCCGAGCCGGCGCCCTGCAGGGAGCGGGCAAAGAAGAGGACACTGTAACTGCTGCCGCAGGCAAAGACCGCCGTCGAAAAGAACATAATGATCAGACCAATCATCATGGGAATGTCGTAGCCAATCTTGTCAATGAGACCGCCCGAAAAGGGATTCACCATCAGCTGTACAATGGCCTTGGAGGCAAAGAGTATGCCCGTAGCGGAATCCTGACCATGATGATCGTGATGAACGGGAATTATGAGACCTGTTACATTGTCGCGTAATGGCGGAGGCGTGGGTCCATCATCAAAGCTGCCAATTTCACGCAGATAATCGGGTATAATGGGCACAATGACCATATACAACATATTGTCCAGCAATAGGGCTATGGACACAATGACCAGGATCAAGCGTCGCTGGTTCACCGGCTCCTGCACCTTCGTCCAAACAATGTCCTTCACCTCGCGCAGCTCCAGGTTGATCAACGGTATTTGGAATGAGGCCATTTTGGTTGCTTTTCTTTTACGCTTACTTCTTTTCTACTTTGTTTATGCTTTTGCTCGCACTTCCTTTATTATTTATACCTCGATTTTCGTCTTTTCTTTTGCTTTGTACTCCTTGTTGTCCCGTCTGCAGGCGTTTTATTGTTGTTTTGTTCTGTTTTTGGTGTTTTTCAATTTCATGACCGCTGCCGGAAATTGTGCAACGTTTCCTCTCAATATGGCCGTTTCTGTTTCCGTTTCCGCTTGCCCGTTAATTACTCTCGCTAATACTTCGAGTGCAGCTGCAATTTGCTTACTCTTGAGGTGGTTTCTGGTCTCTGGTTAACTGTATTGTTTGTTGCAGTTGCTGTTACAGTTGCAGCTGTGTTTTACATGATTTCGTGTTGCTGTTGTTGGTGTACAAGTTGTTGGCATGCCAGTGAACAACCTTTAACGACACAGAAACAAGATTTCGTTAGTTTTCTTTATTTTTGTTTTGTTTTCTTTTGTTTTTTTTTTCTTAAGCTCATTTCTCTCTCTCTCTCTCGCTCTCCCTTGCGAGGCATAGAAGCTTATCATTTGATAAGAGGATAATTGTACGATTTTATTTGATTAAAAGTATATTTTTGTTTGATTTGATTTGAATTTATGATTGAAATGTTGTTTCTGTGTTGCAAAAGGATGCCTGCTGGTGAACAAAAAGTGTATTGTTAGAATTATTTGACGGCTTTCTCTGGCACAAATCCCGATTCTACACATATGTATTCACATAGTTAATATACATATAGAGATTAGTTAATAAGAGCGTTTGCACAATTAACACACATTTCAATCATAAAACAAATACCAAAAATATTCTATAATTAAAGCATTAATATTTTATTTAATATTGCGTTCAATAAGAATACAAGAAATGACAATTAATTTGATTACTTTTGTCCTCACCATATATAGTTACATATATGTGAATGTATATACCTATTATACGATATAAGTATATGTAGATACTTGTAGACAAAAGATTACAATAATTGCGCTCTCAACGTCACGTGGCCATACTCGAAACTTGCGCCTGGCTGTAATTATAATCATTGCTTTTTCCTTCTATACAATAGAGACAAGGACCTCTTGAATTGCACGCAACCAACAAGTACTTGATCCTTGTTCAGTTCTACAAAGAGCAACCCTGTCGAACAGCTCAACTTTAACCCACAGAACAGCAAAAATTTATAACTTATTAATACCAAAATATATATATATATAAAAATTAAATTCCTATAATTGTTGCTTAATTTGTTAACAGAACTTTGTCTTTGAACTTACCTTAATCGAACTACATTTCGTAGACACATTTTACACTTTTCTACTTTTCTACGTTTCTACTTTTATCTTTCCCTTGTCAATGCTATCTATGCTGATCTAATTTCAACATTTATCTACCTTGTAACGTACTGACTGCCACCCCCAAATAGACACAACATTAAATATTACGTGTGCAGGGTATGAATACACACACACATCCCCCGCTTGCTCCCAACCCCCCTTTATCTATATTACCGTCCTCGCGAGGGCCTTTTGTATATACGAGACGTTAGAAAAACATTTCGTTTTATCATTAAATTTTCATGACCACGTTCGTGTGTGTGTGTGGGTGTGTGTGTGTGTTATATTCCCCAAACATGCCTATGTCTGTGCCTGGAGGGAGCTCAGCAAGCAGGATCACGTCCTCCCTTTATACCTTGCCACATGAGTCAATTATCGTATGCATCAACGTGTGTTTGAGTGTGTGTGTGTGTGTTACACCGAGTTTCAATGTTATTTTTTCATTCAACGACTTTAATTTTGGTTTTTTATGCTCCAGGCCCATAACTACAATAACAACAAGAGAGCTCAGGTGGGTCGCTGTACTTGACCCTGGGGTTGGTATATATGATATATATATAAGTATACATATATACACGAAGGTTTCTTTTATCAAAGCTAGGGGTTGCTCGCAGCAACTCGAGTCAAGTGCAGAAACGTGTGCCAACATCCAGTTTGTTATAATAATGAGAGAGGGCCAAAACCAGCTGAAAAATTAAAGTCTAGGCACAAAGCAGACATATACAAATAAGTTTACACTTCACATGTACTATGTATTTATCTTAAACAGCGCCAATTTATATTTACGCCTTTATAATTTTATTGATTTTTCCGCTTCCGCAATGACTGACAAAACTCTGGACAGCTGATGCATTTCCCAGCTCATAAAACATTTCGCACTGCGTACATCCAAATATTAAATTTATCCCCAGCTCAACGGAATCTTTTTCGTTGTTCATTATCTCCGTGGCGCTTTATTTGGGTTTCCTTTTCATATTTCCCCACAGCAATTAGCTAGTCGAGGGTAAGCAAAGCTTCCACAGAAAATATCTTTTATGTTGCAATTCAAATAGGTATTTCTGCCATATAAAGCAAGTTGCCACACCCTGCTCTCGTTTAAGTTGCATATTGTTTTAAGCGTATGAGTTGAAATTGAATCTATTCACAGACAGACTCGATAACAGTCAAAGTGCACTTTTCGCACTGTGGACAAATGAAATTTTCGCCTGCAACTTGAGCTGCCTGGCAAATGAAACAGCTGAGGATAGAAACTGTATGCTTCCTCCCCCCTCGGCATTCGTTATGAACAAAGACAGCTTTAAGTTTTCATAAGACAACACTTGATTCTTGGGGGTTATCAATTCGACACCCCCCCTTCAAAGTACTGCACCTTGAAACACAACTTTTAACGCCTCATTTTTGTTACCTTGGGAACCACGCAGAAGTTTGCCATTTGCAGGAAAAGCTGTTAGGATTTAAAAGAAAAAAAAAAAAAAGAAAAATGGTAGAGGTTGGCAGGCATGAACGCAAAATGAAATTACATTTATTTTGCAGCTGCCTGTGGCGCATTACTTTTTACAGCGACTGTAGCTGGGTGTGTCTGTCTGACAGGGTAATCAGCATGAAATATAATTTCATATCTTTGTTGGCCAACTCATAAATATTGCACGAATATAAATGGCATGGCTGCAACTGTTGTTATATCAGAAATATATTTCCTTTTTTAAAATATATCTTAATAAATCAATAAAACTTGGGATATACTTTGTTGCGGGTGTCGAATGCCAATCCAATCATAATGTTTATGATAAGCCGCGTTTCTCACGTCGACACAAAAGGCAACGTAAATCCTTACAAGTGTGGCACACATAGACATATCGACACACACATACACAGTCGCCCCCCCCCCCTCGGCGTTTGCTGAAGTGTTGTAAGCTGCTTTGCTCAAGTGGTGGGACGAAGGGTTGTAAAACACCGTTTCGACTCACTGTAACAATTATTATTAGACTGCGTGCGTGTGTGTGTGTGTGTGTGTTGAGGCGTACGCATATTAATGACACACACGCATTGTTCTTGCAGGTTCTAAATGTATTGCCTACTTTTGGGCGATACGATATTGATAAATGATACGTGAACATGTGCAATTTGTGCTCATCTAATGAACTGTGGAGAGTTTATGGCCGACCATAACAAATACAACAACCACTTGATCGATTAACAAGCGCCCTTAACGCTTTCGCCTTAACCCTCTTTTGTCAGTCAAGCTCTCTGTTTCTGCTTCTTCTTCTACTTCATTGTCGTCTGTTTCAAGTTTAATTGTCTTTTCTTTACGTTGCGTCTTTTGGCTTTAGCTTTTGGCCCTATCGATTTCACTGTGTTAACTGCAATTGGGTTAGCTTAATTGGTTAGCTCGCGGCCAGCAAAAAGCAACAGCCACGTTTTTTAATTGCAAAAGTTGAAAACGGGCCTGAAAGAATGACGAGAACAGTCTTTGACCGCCCCCGGGCAGTTAAATTATCAAAATCCCAAAAGCATCAGCATCAGCGGCACAAAACGTGTCAGAGACGTGGAGATAGAAGCAGCTATCTGCTCGTTGTTGTCATTGTTTCTGTACAAGCTTAAAATGGCTTTTAGCAATTCCCAAAGGATACGCGGCCACTTAGCTCTAAGGCAGCCCAGCTCAGAGTCAGATACAGGCTGAGAGAAAGGACCGGGCCGAAGAGAATAGCATTTTCTCGCTCACATAATCGTAAAAATAAAAGCATATACATAATGCAAAGTTGTGGCAATTCTAATGTGTTTTGTCGGTACCACGAGGCGTATGTGTATCCGCCTACGCCTAGCGACATTGCCTATAAATCAAAACATTAAATGGGCGTGGCCAGGGGCGTTTAATATCGATAGCAGTTTCTTTTTCTCTTTTTTCTTGCTGACTCCCCTAACACACCTCTGGTCAGCTCGACAAATTGATTCGCTCATAAATTACTTGGACTTGCAACATTTATTGCTTTTTCCTTCCACACAGATAAATAAATTAACTTTGAGTTCAGCTAAAACAGAACTATCATTACGTATTCTGCAGTTAATTTAGTTGATTTCTGATTAATGGCAACGCTTCTAGCCAGTTCAGTTTTATCACAGGGCCTGTTTTAAGCCCGAAAATGTTAACATTTGTAGCGCTACAAATGCCCTCCAATCAACAACACCATCAGCGCCCGTTTTACGACTTTTGATGTCGACTTCGATGCTGCTGCCAGACGCAGACATTGCTGCCCCTTCTTCCGCTGCTCCTGCTGCCCCTGCTGCTGCTGCTTTTGCTGATGGCTCAATGTGGCAGGGTGCAACCCTCGAGCTGGTGCTGGTTTCTCTGCGGTCTCTGGGTCTGATCTGGGGTTGGCGTTTTATCAGACAGCATCAAGACAAATGCGTTACTTGTTTCTCGTTTGGCTTATTACAGGCTACCTTCCTGGCTGCCTCGAGCCAAGCGGCAGGCAGCAGGCAGCAGGCCGCAAGGCAGCCTTTGTCTTTGCCGTTGCCGTTGCCTTTGACTGTCTGTGGGGTCGACATTCAGCCACCCTTCGTTTGGCCGCCCTTTTTGTTTTGACATGAAACCGCTATGAACACATCAGCGTTACAAACGCGTCTACAAGGGCAAACAAGGCAAACAATCTAATGACGAGGCAGCCGTTGTCTTGTTTATATTTGTGTGTTGTTTTTCGTGTTTGTGTGGGAAATTTATATTTATTGCCTTCATTATGCAGCAGCCGCAGCATTCACAACACCCAAAGCAGTCACAGCAGGTTTTTCTACAGCATCAGCGGTTAAAATTCCACTGCCAGTTACCTGGTTCATTATTATTAAGTTCAAGTCGCATTAATAAACATTTTTGCCGGTCTACAAAATTAGCGTTTTTTTATGATTTAATAAGAAAACACACAGATTTTATTAACTAAGAAATATTCTTTATAGACACTATGATTGCATTCTTTGATGGTGTTAATAATAAATATAAAGCAGAGTGAAAAATTCTTGACTTAATTAAAGGTTAAACTATATATTTATTATTTCCTTGACTTTAAAATGAATATAGAACTTAGAAAACTTTTAAAATACCAATCACTTAGAGAATTGATAAAAACAAATATTTTTACTTAGAAACAATTGTCTAGAAATTATATAATATTATATATAACTAATATTTCAAAATAGCATTGATGAAAAAAGTAATAAATTAACTACATTTTTGACTTTTTCGTGATATTTTCATTATATTTCTTAAATTGTTATTTATAAACAATATTTGTTCTCAAAATCAACAACTTGCGTGAAAATACTGAAATAGACTCTTCGGTTTATTCCAGCTCATTCTCAACTATTCAATAGAGAATAGAAAAGCATTTTATTTACCTAGAGTCAAGATATGGAAATAGTTTCTTGTAAATGCTAATGCAACAACTGGTCAATCATATCTAACTAAATTGAAGTTCAAACAAACAAAATGACTTTTGAATATAGTTTATAATGTTATAAACTAATACTAAAGAAGTATAAAAACATATTCAATTAAGTTCTCTGTGAACATTGCATAATAACAGGAAGCGCTCACGCTTTCGCCACTAACATGTTAGGAACCTAACTGTGACTGTTCCATTCCCTTTCGTTCCACACAGAGACGAACCAGTACGTTCATTCGGGTCGTAAAACAAATGTGTCTATCCATATACCTTGAGAGACCTAGCAACTGTAAAGCTTGTGTGTATATGCGTGTCTGCGTGTGTTAGTATGCGTTTGCCAAAGGACAACGTTGATGAAGAGGAAGTGAACCCTGAGAACGAAACACTTGCAACGCTTGTAGTGTTTGTCTTTGTAGTATATGCGAGAAGTTGTTTAATTTTAATTATATTCATATTTTCAGAGCTTAGGTTATGTAAGTGCTCGAAATAAATTTGCTGGAATAGTTTCAAATATAGAATATAGTATACTCTATCTGAGAGTAATAAGTAGTATACTTATATTTAAGTAAGTATAAATGTTGTGGCTAACCTGTATCGCTCGGTGTGATATTACTGAGACGGTGGGTAAGAAACCCGCGCAAATTGGAGACAACACGCTGAGGCGAGTTGGGTCCGCTGCCAATGGAGAAGCTACGCAATTTGGAGAACAGGGCGGCTGACTCCGCGCCACTGCCCGCGGCGCTGTTGTTGCCTTCGTTGGACGCCACGTTCGTTATGAGAGAATGCAGTAATTAGGAGGACAGGAGCGTCGGAATGCGCGCCAGGAATCGACAAAAAAATCCTCGAAATTGCTTAACACCGTTCGCTTTGGGTTATGTAAACTGTTGGCCAAAACACACGAGAATCCAAAGCCGCAAAGAACCGAACACAGTACACGGAAACGCTGACACCGAACACGCTGACACTCTGCACTCGCCTACGACCGTTTTAACCCCGTTTGCGTTGAGAAAATTGCAATAAATTTAACTTTCTTTTTTTGAATATTTAATTTTTTTTAATATTATTTTGCACAAAAATAAGTTTTTTTTATATATTTTATCAGGAAATTTGTTGTGAATTTGCAACTTTTGTATGGGAGGCCGAGGCCAGACAACGACAACGACAGCAAATAGCAGCGTGCGTTGTGTCGTCCGGGCAGGAGCAAAGGTAACTTCTGTCTGGCGCTGCTGTCACGGCGCTGCTTGTATACCGTTATTTTTCGGTATTCAGCCTGGAATTCCAGCTGCACGGTCTCTGGCCTCGGTCTCGGTCTCTGGCTCACAGCGCTAAGACGTGAGCTTTCCACGGCGCAGGATATGACGCATGCGCCATTATGTGGCAGCCAACCAATTGGCTCGCTGGCTGTCTCGCTGCCTCTCCGCCCACCTCCTCGGCCGTCTATCCGTCTGCCGCCCACACGTCCATCCGTCCGCCCGCCTGCCTGCCTGTTCTTTTTCCCATGCACATTACTCTCGCCCAGTTGGGCACATTTGAATAAAATTCTATTCGCGCTGCCTGCCTACCTATCTTTTGGATTTGTCTTTGCCTTTGGCTTGCATTTGTTTTTGCCCACGCAAAAGAAAATCAATTTCTACCTGTCTAGGCTTTTACTTACAAAATTTGTCTTAGTTTTTCTATTTTTTCGTTTGTTTGCTCTCGATGTATGCCATGTTTCGTTTTTGTAGCATACTTTTTGGGGGGCTTACATAAGGAATTTGGCAAAACGTTCGCTCATGTATTGTCGGACAGTTTAAGCTATATCAATTTGCATAATGGTATAATTGGACCAGAGCACATGACAATTTTCTTTTAATTTCCACAATTCAACGCACACACAAATAAAAAGCAAACACAGGACAACAATGAACCGTAATCTGTGTGTCGACATTGTTCGAGTACAAATGATACTGATTAATATCTGACACTTCCTGAAATCTCGGACACACTGCAGTTGCAGCCCAGATTCCAATCACAACTGAATGCCCATCCATTGACGTGGGTTGAGCCCACACGCTGCGCTAGTTTTCTTTTTTTTGTATTTTTTCTTTGTGTCATTTTTGGCGAGTTCCACAAATTTGGCAATTTCATTGTCATTTATCACTTTGCAGGGCACTTTTAGCAATTTATCAAGATTTAACTTATGCTCTCAAGTTTAAATGCCACGACATTTTTGCGGCTTATTAAAGTCATTGTGTTCTGATTTGCCCACAGAAGTGTCGGTGCCCAAATGACCATCAAGAGCCGTGTCAAAGTTTAGCTTTGAGAAATAAAATGTATAATTATTTAACTTATTTGAAGTATCGAATAAGCAGTTACTTAATAAATATACTGAGATCTTTCGATAGTTATACTTGTATTAATTAAATTCTAATATAAAGTGTATTTCAGTTTAAAATAGTTTCCAACTCCTGTATGAACTTGATTCTTTAAGCTTCAATTAAATGGTATAATGGTATAATAAGTAACATTTCTTTACTATCATTAAGTTCTCTAATAAGTTTGCACTGAAATATTCTCAGTGTCAATAAATAAAGCCTAGAAATTGATACATTTTGTTTTTCTTGAGTACTCGAAAGGTATTTAGATAAATGGACTCAGTTGTAAGATCTGTAATATTCGCTTTTTGGAAAAATTATCAAATCAGTTGACATAATATAATATATATATATAATATTGATATAGTCATTTCATTAACAAGAAATTAGTTCAAGAATTCAATTTCAAACTTCCAAGCTACAACTAACAACAACCAGTTCTCGATAGTTACTTATGTGTACATTTTTATCGTAATATACAACTGTCTATTTATATATTAGGAAAGCCATTAGTAGTACATTTGCGACAACTTTCACAGAAGTCAAACGAAGGGTAAAGTTCGCCATTATCCAAAGAAAGAGTACGACTATTGACTGGATTCTATCTGATAATTTATGCATTTTTGTGTCACAAAGTGTGATTTGAAGTGCAACCACTTTACAGGTTCTGACAATACAGAATTTCCTATGCAAATTAAACCTTATGGATTCACAGTTCGTGACAGACACCAACATGAACATGCATAAAGTGCAACGACACAGTAATAACAAAAACTTAGCCCGCAATCAAAGTGCAAACTTTAAATTTTGGCCACGTAAAAGCAATTACGTGTGCAAAATCATACTAAAACTATTTCCCTGCCGCAATTTCTAGTGTTAAAAGAAATAAAAGAAATACAGAAAAATTGGAATAAAAGAAAGACTCGTTATGCAGTGCGTCCCACAGACGATCGATACTGGCAGCAGCATTGCCAAAAGGAGGACAAGTCTCCTGCCACTACTGGACTGGCCTGGGTTGGCTCAAAGTTTGCCGCAAGGTAAATCAAGGTGTGCCACAGCGGGTGTGCGTTTTTGTGTGTGTCGCGTGTGTCGTTGTTTGAGCCACGACTTAAATATGAAGCACATAGCCCGACTTAATACATAACCATATATACTTGTAATCGTAAAGCGAAAATTATATAGCACAGACGCCAGAGACGAGCTGGCGAGCTAAGGTACTTTTTGCTGTGTCGAAAAGTGGTTGGAAACAAGGTTATTTTGCCCGTGGCCAAGACGCGTGGGCGGCTCACAGCATTGCCAAAGAACTGAGCCAACAGCGAAGCCAAAGGCAACCACAGAGAAATGTACAAAAGACACGCAACGAAAAGAAATATAAACGGGGCAGCTCGTTAGGCGCCCACAATAGACCAAACAAAGCTATATTTTCAAAGAAATAGCTAAATATATATGTATATAATGTATACTCCTTCTAAGTATATATATATATATTTCAGCATTTCAGCCACACGTTAGCAGTTATTTTTCTTTTTTGGTAAATTGATTTGCCAAGCACTTGAATCTAATTCATTTTTAATTTACGGCTAATTGTTCTTTATCCCTCACAGAGTTGAGGATGTCAGGCATTAATTAGCCCATTGGACATGGGTTGACATTGGATATGCGTCTAAAAGCTAATTCTATTTATTTCAGAGCATTCTCGTATCTTTTAAACTTAACGCATTAAAAAGTCAACAAGCATCTGAACAATAAAACTGTCAAGACTTTGGCAAGGACTCTCAAAAAAGTCCCCTGACTTTACTTTATATCGAGAAACTGAACCATCGCACGAGCATACATACATATACAAAAAATTCTCTGAAATATTATTGTAATTTACATGCCCTAATGTTTATTTTCAATTATGAATTTATTCCTGCCAGTTGGCAGCCGCAACGAGAACAACAACCACAACCGCAAATGGAACTTTGTCGAATAGAAAATACTCTTTTTTAGACGTATTTTAGATTTATTTTTTATAGGAAAAAAAACATACATAAACAACTAAATGAAATAATAAATATGTAGTTAATTGAACCAGTTAAGTTTAATTTATTATGAAATACATACATAATGATAAATATATGTTTAATACAGCAATCGAAGCGTAATCAAATATTGTTAGAAGAATAAACACTTAGATAAATGATTTCTATTTTTGATGCTTACATCGCTCAATAGATTAAAATATCCTGATTATCCTGCATACCATATGCCAAATTGTCTAAACTCTCAGTTAGGATATACAAATGTTAAGAGCTGAGTACGCCTTTTCGTAATTAGATGACGGGTTCAGGGCATCTGTTCGATGGTAAGCGAACCGTAAAACAGACACCACCACCAACCCCAGAAAACAGCCAGCTCACACCACAGCCACAACCACCACCAGTAACAACAACAACAACAGCAAGACCGACAAAAGCAACACTTGTAAAATATCACGCTGTGCCTTGGGCCTTGGGACTGAGTTGATGTGGCCAAGGTAAAAAGCGTCTTCGCCCCCTCGTTATGCCTACAATCTATCGATTTTTATTATACACTGTGATATGTATATGTGTAGTTTCTAATAAGTATCTATGTACCTATCTGATATCCACCTAACTGGTTGTCTGGCTTAATAAGTAGTTCCAAAGTCCACACACAAACTTTAGTAGTTGACTTAATTAGAGTTTTTGGTAGAATAAAACTCAAACTGAATCATGGCCCTTGTGTCAAAGGTGGTTTAAATTATAAATTTCATAAAATATTTGCACTGCTGTTGACATAAAAGCTGAATGGCTTTATTTTGATGCTGATGTTGATCCTGTCGCCCGTCTGCTGATATTGACAGTCGGATAGACAGCGTTTGCCGTCGTGTGTCGTGAATCCTTGTCATGATTTTCTCTTGGTTCCATGCCGGGTTTGAGACTCCCCACGAAGCACCAGCAAAAAGTAGACAACCGGAAGAGCTCCCTTACAGTGACGCAGTTGATTTACTATGAATTTCTATTTGATTTCGGGAGAAAGTTTCTCAAGGAATCACGTAGTAAAAGACTTCAAGGAATGATTAATCGGATGACTTCCATTTCATTTAATTTCGAACTCAGTAAACAAAGTTGTAGTTTGTATAATTGAACCAAATGTTGCAGAGCTTATTCCCACAATAAAATGTTCTGTTTATGTTAATCCCTCTGCCTTTAATGCTTTGATCTTGGTTAATGCTGTCAGTGTTGTTGGCACCTGACGCAACCAGAAAAAGCCGCAGAAGTAACATGAACTCTTTGCCATTTGCCACTGAACCCACAGGAGATGAAGGAGATGAGTTTGACAAGCATCTGCAATTTATGATGTGAAATTGAATTTCGCCCACTGCGTTGCATGTGAAGCGCGCTCATTAAGATGCACGACAGGCAGTATATTAAATTATAGGAAAATGCAGTAAAGCAAAAGGGAATGATTGCAATGAGATTTTTTATATGAAATTACATTTTATTTAACTCTACGCTGAAGGAGAAAAAAAATATATATTTCCATTCCCGTATTGCAGAACTTTTAAAAACTGGTCGTTCATCATATAAAAGCTAAATTATTGAGCGATTCTCTCAAATGAATCTCTCATTTCAGTTTTTTGCGGCAATATACAACACTTAAATAAAAACATATTCGCAATAAAGCATAATATAATCTTCACAAACAGAATAATATCAATAAAATAATAAAATAAAAATTAAGTTGGCAAGAAGACGATAGAGACGTGACAGAGATAGTGACAGAGAGAGTGAGAACGAGTGGGATGCATAGACACTAAAATCAAATAAGACAAAGCAACAACAAAGCGAATGGGCAATGGCAGGCAGAAAACGCAACAACAACAAAAACAAATCTCTATTGAGAAATTTGTGGCTACGTGTGTGTGTGTGTGTGTGAGAGAGAGAGGGAGTGTGAGAGTATGTCACATGAGTGGTGGAATTTTTAAGGCGCACAAGGGGAGCATCGGGAGCATCGCCATCAAAATGGCCGCCGAAAGTGTTGAAGTGTGTAAGCGACGATGGAAAAAGCAAAAGCAGAAAAAGGATACGAAAAGGCGAACAGGCAAAGTAGCTAAAAGTGGCCACAAATCGCAGCAGGAGCGAGCGGGAGAGGGGATTGATTATACGTAGTATAAAAACAAAACGAATACGGCGATCAATAAGTTTTTGTACGTCTATATGTATTTTTGTTTTGTCATGACGACGACGGTGACGCAAATTAATTGCGAATTGTCGGTGCCACCCTCTGATATGTTTGTGTGTGTGTGTGTGTGTGTGTGTGTGTGTGTGACAGCAACAATGTCAACGCGACAAACACTTTGTTACATGAACAGTATGCGTATGTCAGTGTGTATAAAACACCTACATACATACGTACTTAGTACATACATACATATATATGTGTGTGTGCGTATCAAAAAATGCAACTTTTGACATTTCGATGACCTTACTTAAGTTAACAGCAACAACAACAACATTAGCACTATTAGTCGATTTAGTACGTGAACAAAGCTGCCCTCTGTAAATGTGTAACCTAAATTCTCAATACTGGGTTCATGTTCATGCTACTGTGTATAGAATTGGTTGTTCTGTTTCCCAAGCGCGTTGCATGTTTCATTTTCATTTTGTACCAATTGAAATCTTTTCTTCAGACCGAGCCCCGCTTCTCCGCTTTCTGGAGAGCAACTTTCTCGTTTCTGCTGCTGCTGCTGCTGTTGGTGCCTCCAACAACGCAGCCTGTCATTTCATTCAAACATGGCCGCGTGGGTGTGGCCTTGTCACAAACACTTACACACCCACACACACACATACATCTATCGAGCTGAATTGTGGGCGGAGCTCTCGTGGCTAATTGTTGGCCTGTCAGAATGAATCGCATTCCAGACGTAGGATATGCCAAAAGACTTCCAGTCTGTTACAAGACATCTGCGCTTTCCAGCGATTCATCAGCTGTTCAGTTCATGGGGTAACTGTGGTGAAAGCTCTGTGCAGGGGTGCGTTCCATGGGGAGAACGTTATTCGCAAATATTTGCTCAGTTTCTTGAACAAATTAAAACTTGACGTAGGCGAGCGTTTGAATTCGTTTTACCATTTGATGGAAAATTAATTGAACACTCGATTTTATGGCAAAAGAACAAATATTGATGGAGCCAATATCAACATTTAGATTAAACTTTAATTTTAATTAATTCATTAGCCTAATTTTGTTTTATTTTATTGTTTACTAACATTTTAATTTCATGCTTTGTTATCTTAAACGAGCAAATGAAAAACTTTAAACATAATTTGCTGCTGCAAAATATTATATTTCTGATTTATGACCGCTATTTACATTAATTAATGAGTAGCTAAATGCAGCAACATTTCATGGTTCTTTAACTACCAGGAATGACCAAGTTTTAATGTATATAAATTGCGCATACGCAGCGTTTGCCATAGTATGAATAATTGATGGGTTTCTTTTTTTTTGCTTGTAAAAGGAATTCCTCTTTTTAATTTTCATTTTACACAGAAAGACCATCAGATATGGCAGATGTGATGGTCCAAAAGGTGGTAATTGATGCGGGTAAGGGACCCATGAATGACGTCAGCAACGGACTTGAACTGAATTAAAGTTCGGGTGATGTGACGTCGATGAGGAGACCGAGAAGGATGAGGGGTAGTTTTTGGCTTCTGTGAAACGTTGGTGAACTTTGACCTATGCTAACCTCATGTCGTTGACTAAGAGCTTATTCACTAGATCGCTTGAGGGCCAATTTAAGCGCTCTTCAATTCGCTTGTCAGTTTGATGAAAGGTCATTTGGATTTTGTATTTGCTTCCGTCGCGGTTATCTGCTATCTGTCCGACCACCTGTCTACTGGTAAATTTATCATTTTTTGGGACATGTCAATTTGTCATTTACCTGCCTGACAGCCAGCAACAAATACCCAACAATATACACACTGTGTATCTATTAGTAGATGCCACATAGACAGGATTCTATTCAGGTGTCCTTATCGTTCTACCCAGAAAAGCTATCAATCAAAGGGAATGTGATTGATGAGGATAGGTTGATTTAAATAATTAGAATCCATGAAAAATGTTAATTGTGTAAGTCAAAATTATAACTGAAAATTAAGTTAACAAGTCAAAAGCCAAAGTTGATCAATTGCAATGAAACTCAGTCAGAGAATCGGTTTTAAGTTAATAAGTGATATGAATACTCATCAGCTCCATTTGTCTTTATAAATATTTCATTAAGTACCAATCATATATGATATTGAATCATGATGTAGTACAGTTGAATATAAGTAATCACGATTCGGCATTTATATATATTTAAGTACATAACAAATAGTTTGACATTGTTGCAATGACAACTGCAGCTGCTCATCTCCTTGGCGGTGCTGAAATATTGAAACAACATATAATTATACATAGTAATTATTTATCGTGGAAGTCATGTAATTGCGTCCCCAAGAGCGTCACTTTAATGTATTTTTTTTCTTTTTGCCTGTGCATCAACTTAACCCAGAAATGAGCCAAAGACAAGTAAATAGATGCTGGCAGTTGATAAAATGATATGAGGTAGGGGAAACCCACGCAGTATTCCCGGCCAAATTTGTATTACCAAATGAAGCAGCTGTAATTTATGGCAAATGCTTTGTTTTTGCGCCTATTGTCATTGTCATTATCATGACGGGCATAGAGTTGAAATCCCATCTGACTAGATGCAACTGATACTTAACTTGATGAGGGCCTTGTCAAGGCCATCGAAACTTTCTTCAGATGGTGGCATAGGCGGCCACTAATTGGGGCATGGCTACACATGCCACAGGCCTTTCAGTTGCTTTCAAGCTGTATTAAAGCGTAAAGCAAATATGAATAAAATTCATTATATGATGCCATTGATGAACACTTCAATTGCTGTGGGGCATCAGCAATGGTAACGGCATCGTGTGGAGTGAGTGCACCACTTGAGTGCCAACACAGCGACACAGTCTCAGGTCTTCGATTTTCGGTTTTCGGTCTCCGGTCTCCGGTTTCTGCTCGACGTGTTTGCATTACGGCAATGATTTCTAACAAATATTTATTGAAGTACTTTTCACTTTTAATGTGAGCGCACAAGTTTATCGGGGCCTTCGCTTTGATATTTATGACTTTTACTTGTTTAAAGAAAAATAACAATAACAATAACTATCAAAATACAAATAAAAAAAAAAATTAACAATTTATATTTTGTTAAGCTCCAAAACTGGAGCAACTACCAGCTCGTCATCATCTCCGTTTGTCTCCCAGTCTTGTTCGTGCTCTTAAATAAATATGTCTATAGTCATGTGTGTGTGCCATCCAACTTGATTGATTGTGGTAGCAACAGCAGCCGACGTCGACGTCAACGGTGACGACGACGACGACGACGACGTCGACGGCATCAACATTTTGATTGGCAATCGAAGGTGTTAGATAACATTACAAGCGCAACAGACACGCACTGCCTAATTATCGTTTATCAGACATACCATAGCACAACCTTAACAACCTCCTATGTATGTATCTGTATCTGTAGTCGAACATGAAAGAAAAACGCCAGGCGAATGCGAATACGAATGCCATTGACATAACTCGCTGCCGTTTATGTGTGAATGAATTATTTCTTCAAAAGTAATCATTTGGGGGGCATCACAAAGAAACTCGCTCTTATCGCTGGGGTCGTCGCATCAAAAACCTATGCCAAACTTTTTGGCACATAATTAATTTATTTATTCGGCACTGACAACTCACCGAATCCAATCAAAAGTTGGCCAAACTAATTGACAAGCAGAGCATTATAGTCTGCTACATAAGCTCAGCATAAGAAAAGACAGGTCAAAGTTTTGTGTTCTTGGTCAATGTTTCAATATAGACGCTGTTTATTTAGTATAAGGCTCAATCCACTTCCATTCTTCCCAGACGACGCATTCCTGCTCGGCTTCCATGAAGGCATAATTATCAGGGCATTGGATGTAGTCGGCCTTCTCCTGTCCCTCGGGGCAAACCCAGTAATGGGTGGGATCCGAGATGTCACGGAATTTGCGAGCATGATCCTCAACAATGTCACAGTTGGGTTCGGCATAAATATCCTGACCATTGTAGGCCGTTGCCAGGGTGACAAAGATGCCCAAAAGCAGGAAACTGAACAGTGTAGCTGTAATTAGATGGATTTATATTAATTTAAATAGATTAATACATCTCGCTAGAACGCGAACCTTGTTGCATTTTGTTGAGTAACTTGAATGGAAATGTTGCAGTTGAAGGCATAGAGAGAACATATTTATAGTATTCTGCCACATCCTATGCTTGGGTTGGGTTCTTATCAGTTTGCACTTGACAGTTGTCCAAATCAAATGCTCCACAAGCAAAAGCACTTTCTGCAAATTGGTTGCCTCTTTTGACTATTTTTAGTGCTCATCAAAGATAGAAACCAGCCACAAGAGATACTTGTGAGTGGTAACTTGTGCAATCATCCATAGCCGCATTTGCCCCTTCCTCAAAAAACCAAAGAAAAAAAAATGCAATAATTGGATTTCTTTAAAGCGTAGCCTCTTAATCGATAATGAGCTATACTGCGGTTTTAAGACAAATGTCTTCGTCATCGTCTTTGACGAAATACCCAAAAATGAGCTACAGGTATATACACAACTTATTGGCCTGAGGTGTCTGTGCAAAGTCATTGTCGTTGTCTTTCGTAGACTAGGAGCATCATTAACTTAAGCAGGCGGCCCTGCTGGTTGGCGACACCTGTCCATAGTCTACCTGTCTGCCAGTTCAATGCGGAAACTGTAATTACATTTTAAACATTTTGTAATAGATTTTCGGTTATATTTTTTTTTTTGTTGCAAGCCGTTAAATGTTTTTGTTTTCTTTTCCATCATCTTCTTTTTAAACTCTGCTCATTTCGTGATACTTTTTTGCATCCACACTTAAGCATTTATGTTGGTCAAGTGTTTGGAGCTGCCGCAGAAAACGCTTTAGGGGGTCATTCACAACAATGCCAAACAAAAGTCAAATACAAAGATACAAACAAACAGTTAACAGAAGTTGTAACAACACACACAACATACTTTGCAAAACGATACAAAAACTAATAACCGAATATCTAAAACAAAAAAATTGAGATAGCAACAGCAGCCGACTGTCAACTAATTTGCCAAAGATTGTTTTGCAATTTAAATGAATTCACATTACAGCACGATTAAAATTATATGGTTACCATTGATTGTTTACTATTTCGCATACAACTGTATTTAGGGCTAGTCTTTTGTGTAACTTGGCCGTCTATTGTTTGGACAAAAATATTCATAAAGCAATGCAAACAAAAGCTATCTGTGTTTATAAAATAAAGATAGAGAAATTATGCGATGAATATGAAATGATATATAAATATATTAGGCAAATGATAAATAAAATAACATAACATTCTAAGATTCCTCACCTTACTCAATTAATTAATTAATATATCTTGAATATTGATTATTATTTTGACTATATATTGTAGTCCAGCATCATTGTAATATAATATGTAATAAATACAAAGAAATGTTATATGGCTTATACTTATAACCATTTTTTAATTTACCTCCGCAGGTTGTACAAATGTGATATATATATTTTAGAAATATTTTAGTACTATATTTATTTACTGTACGAATCTTTTAAGAGACTCCATATTTAAAATGATATATTTCATTGATAAAACAATATTTATATAATACATATGTATTGTAAGTACTTCAAGAATAATGTTTTTATTATTATAAAATAAAAGAGATATATTAACTTAGTGAATTACAAAGAAATTTAAGAAAATTAATTAAATATATTATTTAAATACGTTTTAACTTTGTAATTAATTGACTAATATCATTGCAGTAAGTACAGTAGCTTTATTAATTCGTTTTTCTACAATTTAAAACTTATTAATAATTGAATGCTAATGCTTTTATGAAGTTTGTTGCATCTTTATTTATTTTTAACTTTAACACAAGCACAACAAACAAGCATCAATTAATTGTTGGTATCTAAATTGAAATTGCATCTTTTTGGCAAGTTTATTCTTATCAAAACTCGTGTTGCCTGTTATTTCCCTCAGATAATAATCAATCAACGGATGTGAATGTTTTCATATTGTTTTGGTTTTCTTGTTGCTTTTGTTTAAGTACTATATAAGTGTCGATTTGGCGAAGGAGAAGAGCACACTTTAGAGCAAACTTCCAGAGTTAACTATGAAAGCCTGTGAGTATTTTATGGCCATTTCTCTATCATTTCATATACTCACAATAGTATTCGCTTGCAGTCTTCATCCTGTTTGCCGTTTTGGCCACAATTGTTGTTTTTGTGAATGCCGATGCTGGTCGCTCTGCCTGTCAGGATGAGTCCGAGATTGGACAGACATATACTCATCACTTCGATCCGGCCAAATATTGGCTGTGCGAGACTTTGAATGTTGCTGCCACCGAAGTGGATTGTCCCTCAGGATTAGCCTATATGCATCTGTTGAAGGAGTGCATTCCATGGGCCAGTTACATCTGGAAGAAGCCAGAGTTCCCACCAACTGTTGCCTAATTCTTCAATCAAATAATAAACAAAAAGATTTAACAACTGCAATTACTTGTTATTGTTGTAAGTGTTGCACGTAGCGTATGCTCAATTTGTATTGAGTATACGCACAGTTGACGGAATTATACAACGCTTGCAGTTAACTTTTGATTTTGATCGATGCCGCCACTGAACTTGCCACACACACACAAACACACAGACACGTACAACAAACTTGTGGGCGACCGAGACGAGTTTATCAATGCAAAAAACGCAAAAGCTTCAATTGTCGCTTTGTGAATGGCTTTTGCCAGTTCTACGCTGACGCTGCCGTCGATGCTGACGTAGACGTTGACTGCGCAGTTGTTGTCGTGTAAGCGCCACAGTTTTTCGCCTTTGTTGTTTTTGTAGATGTTCGCTGAGTGATTCGCTTTTTGAAGAGTGCATTTGGATGGAGTTACATAAAAAACCAAGTTGAAAACATGTTGTGTTGTTGCCTTTGCCTTTGGCTGCCTGAAGCTTTAGTTTTTGGCTTTGGCTTTGACTTCGACTGCGACGCTGGCTTCAACGCTGGCTTTTGCCTTTGCTTTTGGCCAGTTATGATATTTGTTCGGCTTGGCGGCTTTCGTATAAAAATGCATGCTGCTCACAAGACAACAGTGTAGTTTGCATTCGACTTTCGGCTGAACAGCATACCATCTTCGACTTCATCAGCAAATCCATTGCCCATCATATAAACTGCTGTTGCCTTTAAACGGTTAGTGTGTGGAGTATACCAAAGAAAAAACAAAAAAAAAAAGGATTTCACTTATCACAATCCCTAGTTGGTTCTCCCTTTGTGTTGATCAAGTGCAGTTTCATTCAAGTGTTTAAACAAAGCTGATAAGTTCTTGAGCTAGCTTTTATTACCAAGTACACATGGCTTAAAGCTTATAACTTTTGCTTTCAATTAGCTTAGAAACATTTTACGCGCCTTAACGTTTGAAAATATCAGGAAACTTAAGCCTCATAATTCCAGCTTAGATGCCGCATTTATTTTTACACAATGTGCATAACTAATTCGACACATTAAAAGATAGTCTGAGGCAACTTAGACTCAGAGCGGGTCAACGCAGTCAGCACTAAAGCTATTATAACTAGGTATTCAGTTTTGTTTTGTTTTGTTTATGCAATAAAGTCAGCACACGCGCGAGTTAAATCGAAAGTGAAAAATGGCACAAAACTAAAAAAGTTGTGTATAACTGTGGCTAACAAGAAGAGCAATAATTGGTAACAACTGTAAAGAAAAACATTTGTGTCACATTGAATTGTCAGTTCGAGTGTCGCAATGTGGGAGGCGTTGATATTTAAGAGGCAACAAAAAAAAAAAGGAGTAGGAACGGGACATAAAATCTCTGTCTGTGGTTGCCTATCCACAATAGTGAAGAGTGTGGGTGGGGAGTGTGTATGCGGAGTGTGTGTAGGGGGGTAAGACCCTTAGCCGAGGCTCTTGATTCAATTGAAGGGGCATAAAAGAAAAGTTTCACTTTATTTTGTGGCCTGGCGTAAGCGATTTTCTATTTAATTTTCTTTTGCTTTTTGGCCAAGTTAAGTTCAAAAAGCAAAACCCAATTATGTAAATACACTGAGGAGGGTAAGAGGGGAAGTGTGGGGTTAGATTTGAAGTTCAGTTCAGCTCAAGCGAGGCCCAAACGACACGGTCCAGCAGTTGGCCAGTTCTTGGCATTGGCACCATCGTCAAAGCTTGGCCATCTAGCTGTCTGTCTGTCAAGATTGATGAGCGATTGAAGGTTGACCTCTTGGCCTGCCACTCATTTATCGGTCATCATAAAAAAATTATGCAACATTAGCGTAATTTATTTCTTCGTCTTTAAACACAACTCTTTACTTTCTTTTCGCTTCATACTTTTATCGACTTTCTTCTTCTCTTCACCTTTTCCCCCCACTGCAGTTTTGGCCAAATATTACTATTAAAACGCACCGCGCGCGTTAGCCAAGATGAGCTCGTCGTTTGCAGTGGTAAGCAGAGCAACAGACCAAGCATCATTATCCGTATCGACACAGAAAACTAATTTCCTTGTTTTTTGTCTTTTTTTGTTGCTTGCAACACTTTTGTTTTTGCTTCTTTGTTTTCATCTTGCAGCTTTTTGGTGCCGTTGCCGTCCTCCTCGTTGTTGCCTTGCCGTCCGATGTGGCTGGTGGCAAGCGTGAGGCGCCACTGAATAATGGCTATCTGCCACCTTCATCTCCGTCTAGACCTTCCTCCAAGTACGGTGCACCGCCTGCCAGCTCCTATCTGCCCCCGGCATCGGGTCCAGCGCCATCTTTTAACTCGCGTCCCAGTCCGTCCAGCAGCTACTCCGCTCCCGGCGCTTCCTCCGGCGGACCGTACCCCGCGCCCGCTCACAGACCTTCCAGCTCGTATGGCGCCCCTGCCCGTCCAGCCCCACCACCATCTTCTAGCTATGGTGCTCCGCCAAGTCGTCCCAGCCAATCCTACGGACCACCGCCAGCTAGGAAGCATCACTCTCGTCGCCCGGCATCGAACTATGGTCCTCCCAAGTCGGCACCACCTTCCCAAAGCTATGGCGCACCAGCTCCTCCAGCACCCAAGTACGGCCCACCTAAGTCGTCACCTCCTTCCACAAGTTATGGCGCCCCATCTCGTCCATCCTCGACTTATGGTGCTCCAAGTGTGAGCAGCTTTGTTCCTTTGGCTTCAGCTCCATCCACAAACTACGGTGCACCCTCCAAGACGCAATCTCTGGGCAGCAGCGGCTACACCTCGGGACCTGCTGCTCCACCCTCGTCCTCCTACGGCGCTCCTTCGAGCTCTAGCTCTTTCCAACCAATCTCCTCACCTTCTTCCCGTTATGGTGCTCCCAGCGGCGGTTCCAGCTCGAGCAGCAGCAGCTTCTCCTCTCACGGACCTTCCTCATCGTACTCTGCTCCAAGTGCAAGCGCAAATAGCGGCGGATCTTATCCAGCAGCTCCTTCAAGCTCATACGGAGCTCCTTCCGCGCCATCAAGCTCATACTCGGCACCTAGCCCTGGATCCAACAGCGGTGGACCATATCCAGCAGCTCCCTCGAGCTCGTATGGTGCTCCCAGCTCAGCTCCTTCCAGCTCCTATTCTGCCCCTAGACCGAGCGGACCCTCAAGCTCTTACTCTGCACCAAGCCCCGGCGCTAGCAGTGGAGGACCCTATCCTGCTGCACCATCCAGCTCATATGGAGCTCCAAGCTCAGGCCCCTCCAGCTCCTACTCTGCTCCCAGCTCAAGCGCGAACAGTGGAGGACCCTATCCTGCAGCTCCCTCAAGCTCTTACGGAGCTCCTTCGGCGCCATCAAGCTCCTACTCGGCACCTAGTACCGGATCTAACAGCGGTGGGCCTTATCCGGCAGCTCCTTCTAGCTCCTATGGTGCTCCAAGTTCAGCTCCTTCCAGCTCCTACTCTGCTCCCAGCCAAAGTGCAAACACTGGAGGTTCTTATCCATCTGCACCATCAAGCTCCTACTCTGCTCCCAGCCCAAGTGCTAATCGTGGAGGACCTTACCCAGCTGCCCCACCGTCCAGCTCATACGGAGCTCCAAGCTCTAGCCCATCAAGCTCCTACTCTGCTCCTAGCTCAAGTGCGAACAGCGGTGGACCTTATCCAGCGGCTCCCTCGACTTCCTATGGAGCTCCAAGCTCAGCGCCATCAAGCTCATACTCGGCACCAAGCCCTGGAGCCAGCAGTGGAGGATCTTACCCAGCAGCCCCCTCAAGCTCCTATGGCGCCCCAAGCTCGGCTCCTTCCAGCTCCTACTCTGCACCTAGCCAAAGCGCAAACAGCGGTGGACCTTATCCAGCGGCTCCCTCGACTTCCTATGGAGCTCCAAGCTCAGCGCCATCAAGCTCGTACTCGGCACCAAGCCCTGGAGCCAGCAGTGGAGGCCCCTACCCATCAGCTCCTTCAAGCTCTTATGGCGCTCCAAGCTCAAGCCCATCTAGCTCCTATTCCGCACCCAGCCCCTCAGCAAATAGCGGTGGTCCCTATCCGGCTGCCCCTTCTTCGTCATATGGAGCACCCAGCTCTGGTGGCCATAGCAGCGGCTCTTTTGCCTCAGCTCCATCAAGCTCCTACTCTGCACCTAGTGCAGGTGGAAGCAGTGGAGGATCCTATCCCGCGGCACCATCTAGCTCATATGGTGCCCCCTCAGGACCATCCTCGGGAAGTTTCAGCTCGCACAGCGGATCCTCCTCCAGCTCATCGTTTTCATCAGCACCATCCTCTACCTATAATGCACCTGCAGCACCTTCCAGCAGCTATGGAGCTCCCAATGGAGATAGCGTTCCCAGTGGTCCATCATCCTCCTATGGCGCGCCCTCCCAGGACTCTGGATATGCCTACTCAGCGCCCAGCCAAGTTCCAGAGACCATTCAACAGGGCTACAGCTCCAATGGCGGCTACACGTACCGCAAGAAGTAAACAAGGAGCAAGCATAATCTCCTCCAATTGCCTCTTCAGTATCAGGAACATCAATCGTTCAAGTGCCTTAGAATACTCGTGTCCTCATCCACCACACAAAATCGTTAATCCATGACCGGTAGCCGGAAAGTTTCATTTCATCAAAGTTCATCAACCAGACAAAGGAAATTCCCTAACTGTAAATTATTCGCAAGCAAAAAATCATAAAAAAAAGAAACATAAAATTGTCGACCTTTTCCACCCGGTACAATCCATTGAATGTTAGTTGTAATTTGCACTAGACATAATACGTCGAACTAATGTTCGCTTTAATAAAGAAGATGACGTTAAAATGATTACTTAAAACAAGCGATTCTTTACTGAATAATTAACCCTTTCTATAGAGAGATCACTTGTCCAGCTAACAACTTCCTCTCTCAGATATGTGGCTAACATTCGTGAAATTCTGACAAATGACAGTTGAAGGCTCAATATCCAAACAGTTATGCAAATTGCATACAAAATACCGGATATTCAACTGCCACAGAACACAGAAGCAACATCAGCAACATGCACGCCAGCAACATACTCAAACACGACAGCAACATCCACTACAACAGCAACATCAATTACTTAGAGAGCAATTCTTGTGCGACGTCTGCTATGAACTTGTGATGGAATTCCCTCTCAAACATTAACAACAGCAGCAACATTTTACGACTTGAATCTAATTAAGATTACAATAAGTTAATTGCACAAATGCAACAACATAATGAACTCAACATTATTTAGTTAATTATTTTCAGTAAATTAAAAAACTAATTTACTTCTAACCATCGCATCGTTAAAGTATTTCACATAAGTTACCTCTTACCTGATGATCTTCTGTCTGTGATCTTCTTGTTATGTGTGATCCGGATCCCAAGTGGGTACTTGAAAGAGGAACCCCTTTACCCCGCTTGCCCCCTCGAACTGCATTTTTATTATGAGAAATTTCCGCTTACGATAATACAAGTTCCATTGTTTTAAATTGTCATTAGGCAGCTTTTCTTGGATCTTTTTTCTTTTATTTTATGCAATAATGTTTGTCGACGTTGCGGGCATTACACAAGCCCCCATTTCAGCGACACATACACACATGGCCATTTAAATAGTTGCAGTTAAATTGCGAAATAAATTGTAGAATAAATAATTACACGCCATTTGCATCAACAAAGAAACCATTTTAATATATATATTTGTTATTTATTAAATACTTTTTTGTTCTTTCATTTTTTTTTTTGCTTTAAACATTGATATGTATTTTCTGGTTTTTGGTATAATTTGATCATATATTGTATTGTATATCGTAATCTTGTCTCATGTTTGATAATTACATTTAACATACTTGCAATATGCCACTAAATAGGTATGTATGTATACATCAATTGATTATTATGGCATGTTAAAACAACAATAGGTGAAAGAATAACCCTAAAAAAACCCAACATACTAATAGTTTAAGTTTCAACATAGTACACATATCATTTCCTATCAAGTATTTACGAGTAGTTCATTTCATTGCATTTGCCAACTTCAGCTCATTTCATTTCATCTAATCTCATCTTTTAATACATAAAATAGTTGGTGGTTTTGTTGTTAGTAACTTGCTTAAAAACTTAAAAAACAATTAAGTTTCTTATATACAGAGTCTGTGTTCTTCTGCACAAAATCAACACACGATTTTTATATAATTTTCTTCTTTTTTTAATATTTTGAAATTTCATTAACAATTGCTGAAGAGTTTCTTCTAACGAACTTGACGTTTTAGCACGAAATGTACATTCAGATATTATGTAAAATAAATATCAACAATTAACAGTAAATAACAGCAAGAACATAGATATGTAAGTACTGTTGTGGTCAAAATAAAAGTAGCACTTGATTTAAATGTGTATAACAAAATGTTTAATGATATTCCAACAGCAACAACTGTTATGGAAACTAAACAATGACTTATTTACTATAATTTTACTTTAACAAAATTTAACAAATTAAAAAAATGTCTATTTTAACCAATTAAAGTAATTAAGCTTGAAGTTTTTATAGTTAACAATAATACTCAATCGCTCGTTAACAGTTCAGCAGTGCCATTAATTTTTCGACCACAACTGTACTTTTAAATGGACATTGAATTAGCTCAAATGGAGTATTAACTATTAGTTCGCTTATGTAAAGTCTAAAAAACTCTTATAGCCTTGTGGCTCAATCAAAAAGCAGTCAACATTTAAGTACATTTAAGTTCATTTAAAGTAGTTTTACACAGATAATAATTAATATTATTATTTAAACTGTGACATCAACAAACGAATCAAGAGTATGATGGAATGAACAATAGAACGGTTTGGAACATTTACTTTTAATTGATTTGAATTGATTTCATTGGACAAAAGAGAGGAAAACAAGTTAAGATTCATTTAATTTTTTGGTATTTCGGATAAGGTTTTAGGCAGCGTGTGTTGTTTTTGGGTTTGCCAATATTAAATACCGCAGAGAATCATATATAGGTTTTGCACTTGGTATAATCTTACTAAATTCAGTGTATCGCTTTCTCTCTATATATATAGGTATATATAAATAGGTATGTATGTGTATAACTGTGTATATACGCATTAGGTACTATGATGCAACATTTCTAACATTTCTATATGTATTATGTTATGTATAGTTTTTTTTTTTTGTTTATTAAGTTCTTGTGGTTTTTGCTCTTTGAGAGCAGCTAAAATTCTTTTGCCTATATAACGTTCCATTCATTTGGTTTACATATACAGTATTTTATATAGTATTATCATTCAGTTGCATTCATGATATGTATCTTTTCGTTATTTAGTCAGCTTTGATCTCATTGTATGTTCGTTTTGCATTAATTTTCGCTTGTGGAAGGACACATGATTCACATTAGATGCACCAAAAACTGTAGGACCAAATGTAAATCTATATATTTTTATTATATATAGTATATATGCGATCTCATTTCATTCTCAAACAAACAATTTATCAATTACACAAGGTACACAAATTACACACAGTAAACAAACGAATCGAGTGTAATTTTAATATGATCGATATATATTTATATAAGTTGTTGTACTTCTATTTATTTATTTTTTATTTTTTCTCTCTAAACTCTAAAGAATACGTATGTATTTTGAATGCATTTCTCGTTGAAGGGAAAATGCATTTGATATGTTTTCAGTTACTTTCAGTTTTGACATTGATATGTTTTAAATGTTTAATCGATCGTTTATGTAGATTTCACTATTTATAACATTTATACATTGGATATGTCTCGATTTATTATATATATTTATATATATGTTATACTTTTTCAGTTGATCTATGTGAAAGCCTTCGTAATTGTTAAAAAAAAAATAAAGAACAGGAGCTAAGCAGAGTTGACCCCTTAAGAGGAGGCTCTAAGCCTTTTTAGAAACTATACACAGAATCTGGCAAAATTAATATAAACTTTAGACGCAACATTCTGCACTTTTACCTGAGCACTTGTGTGTTTAACGTACGTGTGTGTGTATGTGTGTGTGAGTGTATCTATGTATATACTCGTATATCCATTAGGTACATAAAAAGCTCAACATAATACTGCATGTGAAGCAACAGAAAACGTAGCATCTCCTTGGCCTGAGAACCTAAAACTGTTGTATCTACGGGGACATTGCTCAGAAGGCGGTGTTATCCTGCTCTGTAGTGGGCATGGCCATAGATTGACTTTGTCCACCGCCACCACCGGACTTCCCAGTGGCCGTGTCCAGCATCTTTTGCACCTGAGCCTGTGCCGTTTCCTGATTCATTCGTCGCGCCTCCGCCACGGGCAAATCATCATCGGATTCCAGTGCCGGATTGATGCGACCATTTCGTTCATCCTTGCCCGCCATTGTCGCTGCCCCATAGGATCGTGCCAGCGGACCAGCCATGACAGACAGTTGTTCCCCGGACTCGGCAGGATCGCCTACACGCTGCACATCCTCGGGTATATTGACCACACAGCGGAAATAATCGTAGCTGGGCGGCAACTTACCCGACTCGAACATCATTCTGTGAAGAATAGAGAGGAATATTTTAAGAGCAAAGTTCTCATTCTATCTATAAAGTATATTTAAGAGCTCGCTCAAATTTATACTGTGTTACAAAATCTGTTTGTACCCCTATTCTAGAGTTATAGTATATCTACGTTGTCTGCTGTTCCTAAACATGTTGTACATTTAACTCAACTATTTAACAAAACTTGGGTAATTATGTAGTTCGATAATTATACTTCTTAGTCTTATGGCTACTTACTTGGTCCACCAGGAGACAAATACGAGAGTAATGAGGCTCATCAACATGGCCATTGTGCGGAAGGGAAACAGCTGGGTATTCGTCTCCTCATCATAACCCGGAAAATGGATGAGGGCGGGCAGTCCCAGAATGACCTCTCCCCCCGAAAGTCGAATGAACAGAGCGACAATGTAAGCCGCCAAACTGCCGTAGGTATTGCAATGTTTCTTGAAGTGCACCACCATCAGCAGCTGTGGGAACAGAATGACGTAAACTAGATCCGAGCACATGGACCTGCATGGACAAAAGGAAAAGGGTGCACACACTTATGCAGATGAGCTTGTCAATCAAACTAGACTGTACGTCATTATACCCACCATAAGCCGTAGATTGAAGGTATGGTTAGAGCCATAATTGTGGCCAGAATGCCGACAACAATGATGGAGATGCGCATTACCCAAATGATTTCCATTTCGGAAGCCTTCTGACGGAAAATCAATTTGTAGACATTGCGTGCAAACATCGAGGCAGCCGACAACACGGACGAATCGGCGGAGGACATGACAGCAGCTGAGACCGCACCCAGGCCAAAGAACGAAACGAAATCAGGCGTCAGATACTGCAATACCATGGGCAATATCATGCTGGTCTGATCCACGGTCAGCGGATAAGGACCCTTGTAGTCTGTCTCGTTCCAAGCTGTAAAGCAGTACAAAAATTAGCTAAACAAGCAAGAAGATGGAACAAGAAGAATCTTACGAGTTGCCTTGGCAATGGCGCCAATGAGCACGGGGGGAATGGCCATCAGGATGCATCCTGCGGCGGCGACATAGGACAACAGCTGAGCCCTTCCCGCCGTCTTGCTGGAGAGAACACGCTGGAAATAAACCTGCCAGGGAATGCCGCCAAAGACGAGCAGTAGGCCATAGTCTATGTAGAACCAACGTTGCTTTGGCTCCACATGTCCAATCCAGTCCACTTCCATGTCGCTCAGACTGCGCACATGCTCATTGGTCCAGGCAAAGGGTATGCACATCCAGAGGCCAATAAAGATGCAGAAGAGCTGAATGACATCCGTGTAGGCCACCGAATAGAGGCCACCAAAGAGCGTATAGAATATGGCAATTCCCGAGGACAAGATGACCGAGGTGCGGTGATCCATGTCGATGATGACAGACAGTGTGGCGCCCAAAGCGGCAAGGATGCCAGCCGCCCAGAAGACCTCGCCACAAAGTGCAGGCAGAAACAAAAGTCCGCCCATGCGTTCACCAAACGAATCCTGCAGCGGATCCAGCATGGTAATGTAGCCCTGTTTCCGCATTGGATTGGCAAAGAAAATGCCACCTATATTAAGAAATTACTTATAATAATATAAATTAAATTTGTTAAGCTACAACTTACCGAATACCAAGCTGAGAGCATAGCCAAAAGGCGCCTGACACCAGACCAGGCCAGAGGTATAAATGGCCTCGGCAGTGCCATTAATATAGCCACCACCCACCCAAGTGGCTGTCGGAGAGGAAGAAGCCGCATCAGCAAGGTCAGATTTCAAGGAATTGTCAGTAGACTAACCTGTCATGGTAAATATGCCCACGAAGAGACCAATTGAACGACCTGCCAACATGACCTCCTCCTCGGAATCATTGCCCGCCTGCTTCTTGCGTCCAGCCCAAATGCCCACAACCAGGATAAGCAGATAGAAGAGCACTATGCTCACCACTCCGGCTATGTTGATCATCTCGAGTTGCTGGCGATGTAACCTTGTCCTTGAGATGAGGGCGAAAACTTCTTGTGCTCGCTGTGCTTATGTAAATTAATACTTTCGACCTTTTAGCTGGAGTGGCATAGGGAGAGAGTGAGAGGGTAAGGCATGGCAAGCATAATTATAAATAGTGTTGCATACTTTTAGTTGCACTCATTTTTCAATTACGTCGCTGCAAGGCACGCAGCATTAAATATTAAGTCGTTTTATTGGACACCCCCAACTAACACCAAGGACACATAGTCCTCTCCTTCCTCCCCCCTCCCTCTCGTAGCTGACCTTTACGCAAGGATTATCGGTGAGGCGTACTGGCATTCTGTAATGGCCTTTGACCATTTCTGTCCTTGTTAATGGCGCGCAATTAACTAGCTTGCAACACTCAATTGCAACACGAGCGACCCTAAAGGTCCTTGCCACCTTACATTACCGTCTGTTGCACTTTTAATAAGGCTTAAATGACAGCCTCAATTAGTTACAGCAATTTCAAATCAAACTGCTTTTATCTCTTGTACAAGTAGGGGCAAGTGCACCTACTCCTAAAAAGAAGTCCATCTTTGATGTTATCTCGAACTTTATCATTATTTCTATATGGATCGTCACTACATTAAGATATCCCAGACATTCTAACTATTGTTTAAGGCTTTGCACTTCATTATAGTCCATATATTTAATATTGTAAGATTTTATTAAATATTGCTTTTCTTAAACTTAATTTTCTACTTAATTTATTTACTCTGCTCCTAATTATATTCCATACAATTAATATATTTAATATTGTTAAAGCATGATTAATTTTAGGATTATCAAATTTTATTACACCCACTCCATAACTTTTTTTTAATCGCTTGTTTCTATGGCAATTTTCCTAACGTTCTTGCTATGCCATAATTCACGTTAATTAAGCAGCGACTTCACATTCTTTTTGTCAAATTTGCACGACAACTCTGCTTCATTCACAAAACAATTTGTAATTAAGCAACTGCGAGCACAACAACAACAGCAATAAGAAACAATAACAAAAACCATAAAGTGGAGACGATGCCAAAACCTGCTCCCAGTGGCAATAACTGAGAGTTGTCCACAATCTCTGCGCATGTCCCAATGCATTTGCGAGCAATCGAACTCACCTCTGCTATGTTAAAACCTATGTGTGTGTATGTGTGGGTGTTTGTACGTCAAGTTCAAAGCAGACGTTAAGTTATGCGACGAGTCTACGCGTTTCACGTTCCACGTTCCACGTCCCGCGTCCGCGTCCCACAACCAACGGACTCGTTCTGTTTTAACGACGGCAAATGCGCGCGCCAATCAAATGCGCCTTAGCTTATGCAACATTTCCTAAACAATTTGATTTGTGTGCGACTACTTTTCATTTGCTAAAGAAAGCAGATCACAGACACCAGTAACAACAATTAATTAATATATATATATATATATATAAACTTTTATATATATGTTTGCTTGTGTATATAGGAATTCAAAGCAATATTGCCGCGAAATTCGACAGGAACCAGCAGCAATCGCCCCAACGGAGGGACGTCTTTTGAGACGGACTGTTACGCGTTTTAAAATGTAACCCACACATGTGCTCCGGCTATTGAGAAATCACGTGGCGACGGCATTAATCCAAACTTTAATCAGCTTCAATTATTCAATATGATATTTAAAATTAATAGATTTAATGCAAATTTATGTAACATATAAGGAAATTGAATTTTATTCGTTGCCGTTCTGACTTTCTATTAAAACATTGAACTCGAATGAAAACGCAACGATTTAAATCAACGGAAATATTTGGTCTAATTTATTCGGCACTTGATAATAAACAAATGTGATTCGACTATTGGTAAGCTAAACTCTCGTCCCCAATCGTTCAACCGTTCGCCGTACCGACGAAAAGAGTAGCAAAATTATAACTGAATTGGAAGTTCAAGTGTTGGAGCCTCAACAGCGGCAACCATCGATGACTCGGCAACTGCGTTCATTCTCTATACGTGCGCAGGAATTTGAAATGCGTTCATTCCCCCTCAACGATTCCAGTGGAACTCATCCAGTGTTAGGGGTTGGAAAAGTTCCCGATACCAGCTGGGGTAGCGGCTTATCACAGCAATGCTTGGGCTATTTGCCGAGTGTGTTGAAAAGCCACATGCAGGGGCACCCCCTCCTTTACAACAAATACTATAGAGCTTTAATTTAAAGTTAAAAATTATTAATAATTTTTAATATGCAATAATGAATATAATCATCAAGAGAAAAAGTATTTAAATAAATACATGTAAGTAAACTAATCTAATATCAAATGCTTATGCTATTTATTATTTATTAAAGAAAAGAAAATGTATATGTATGTTCTTTGTTAGTAGCCGAACTTATCGTTGAGGTGCGTAATTCCATCTCCACTTTGATTTGTTGGTGGCACCCACTTGGCGTACTTTTCCTCATCCTCATGCTCGGCCAACTCATTCAGATCCATGTCCACATCTTGACGTTGTTTGTTGCGTTGTCGAGCACGTTGACGTCGCTTCCTGTGAGCGTCCTCTTCAAAGCTTTGTGCCTCAGTGCTCCTTTCGCAGCTGGCTGCCGTGTCTGTTTGTGGATCAGTTGTTGGTTTCTCGTCTGGTTCAGTCAGCACTTCCTCTGTCGTTTCAATTGACTTCACCACATTGCATTTGCTTATGGCATCCGCTGCAGCTATTGAATTGTGCAAGTCCACTTCCGTCTCTACTGCTGGCTCTATTTCCTTTGAAACCTCACTAGTCGATTGCTTTGTAACTGCATCCGGTTGTATCTCTACCTTCTCCTTCTCCTCCTCCTCCTCTTCAACTTCCTCTTCGTCGGATTCAAAAACATTCGTTTGCACTTTGGGCCGAGAACTTGGCACCGCTTTGACCACTTTAAATTTACTGAATTGATTTCGCTTGCCAATCATTGGCAGTTGCTTCTTGGTTGCATTGTTTGCTTGCTCCTTGTTGTCAGGCACGGCACTGCCACTGGACGCAAGAAAAGGTAGAGTTGTTGGCTTGGCTATTTTAATTAGCCTTTGTAGTTTCTGCTTCTCACTTTTGATACGTTGCTCCTCAAGCTTTAATAGAAATGTAATATGTTAAGTTTCAATTTTAAGACTTGAATATTCTGCGTACCCGCAACTTCTTAATCTCAGTCTTATCCACTTGTGTGACATTTTCACTGAGTGTATCCATAAAGTTGTCCAAGTCATCATCGGCGCTTTGCTGTTTAACCGCCAGCTCCTTTAAACGCTTTTCATTTTGTTGGTAAGCCGTAATCTCCTGTTCGACTTTCTTCATTTCTTCGTTAAGCTCAGATTCCTGTTTAAGCTGTTAACAAATAAATAAATAACAATTTAAAACAATTGAATTTGTAATTTACATTCATTGCGACTAAATATTACCAAGTCGTCATAGGTAAGCACAACATTTGTGCCTGTATTCGCCTTGCGTTGTTTCTTTCGGGCCACATCACCAGTTCGATCCCAGAATTCATCTTCGTCGTCGGAATCTCCAGTTTTCACTATCTTGCGCTTCTGTGACTCTTGATTCGCCTGCCGCAACACACCATGGCGGTCCAGAGTGCGACATGCCTCCAACGCACACTGCACCACGCAATCCTTTTTGCGTCCCTTGTGTGTAACCTCCACAATGATCGGTCTGCCATTGGAGTCATCTACTGGAAGCTCCACACGGCAGACAAACGATGCTTGCGACAGTTCATCACACTTGTACTCCAGAGTGAGACCTTCGCGCTCAAAGAAACCACGCAGCGTGCGCTTTGGGTCATCAAAGAACAGTTCCTCGTTATTTGTACTGGCGTAGGGATTATGTGTCAGATCAGTTGCCTCGTCGGCATCCTCGCACATTCCCCAGCTGGCGCCTTCATTACGTTCTCGCTCCTCGGCTTCCAGTGCTTTTCGCACCTTTTCAGCGGCAGCCGCCGCCACTTGTTGTTCTCGTTGTTCGCGTAGCTCAGTAACCGTCAGCTCCGACTCGGGCTCCTCATCCTCGCAGGGGCCCTGCAATATGTAAACCCGAGTGCTGCTTCCCAGCTTGAGCATGTGGCCAACACGAATGCGTATGAAAACACGCGGCGGAACGCGTTGCTTGTTGAGAAACGTGCCGTGTGTGCTGCCCAGGTCGTAGATGTACCATCCTTCAGGCTGGTCTGATTTTGAAGCATTCTCCGTGCTCTCCTCCTCATCACTTTCCACGCTGTTAGTCGACGACTTTGGTTTATATTGAAGTATTGCATGATAGCGCGATATTGTTGGATGAGCCATTGACACATCGTTGTCGGGAAGACGACCAAAGCTCCAGACCGCTTGTTGTTGCAGCTGCTTCACTTCGTCAATAATCTGTCCCGACTTTAGCACCTCAAATTTGTAGTTTTCATGTTCGGCGGGTGGTTTTGACCATTTTGGCACTTTGTAGGGACAAGAACTGCTCAACTGGGAAGGTGTTATTGCTGCTGGCGCCTCCTCTGCTGGTTTTTCATCTGCAACATTCTCGCTTTTAGGTAAAGCAGCCGCTGGTAAAACCGGTACCTTGAAATCATCCATTTTGCATTGAAACTAACTAATATACTTATAAAAACATGCCGCTTATGTTGTTATTTCTTGGTGTTTATCAATTACAATCGATAATCGTAATACACTTATCGCAAATGCTCTTTATCGCAAGGTCTTGGTAGTTTAACTATCGATATCACCATATATCGACAAGAATGTACTAAAAAAGATGTAATGTAATGAAAAGGTTGGCAGTCCGCAAATGGAATACGCGGCATTATTTTATTTTTGTTTTCTTAGTTAGTTTTAATTAAATTTTAATAGGTATTAATAAATAAAAAAACAGTTGTGAGCGATGGCTTTCTCGCAGTCCTTCGATTTAGGCGACAGCACTTTTATGAAACTGGAGAACGAGTTGAAAGGTGCAAATAGTGGAATCCTCAACAATCAACAAGCAAACGAGCAACAAACAAATGGATTAGAAGTCATACAAGAATCACCGCCAAACTTTAAAATGAAATCCTATCGCATGCAAACCCAAGGAATTACAAATAGATCGAATGTATCACAGCGACAACAGTTTCGACGCAGTAAATCAGACTCCAAGTTGGGAAAGACGACAGTCACAAATGGTAGCTGTGATCAATATTCCCAGTTCTTTAAAGATGACTTTTCTTACGACCAGAGCAAGCAGAAGAATTTGGAACCAGCCAAGTTAGAGAAATCTTTAATGCGTGTCTCCCAAATCCAGGCAGACTTGGATGGGGGTACTGAAATATTTGAAGAAGTCTCGGAAAACCTCAACACTACGTCCATTTTTGAAGCACAGATTTGCACTGAAGATGTATTTGGAACGGAGACAGAAACAGAAACTGTGGAAAGCAGAAACAACTCGCCAATTGAATTGGATAACCTCGACGAAAGTAGCTTCCTATGTCCAGCTAGAGATGCACAGGCATCAGAGCAACTGCAACAGGATCTAAAGCGAAGTCATTGCGAACTGGCCAAGCAAAGTGTCTACCAATGCCAGGAGGTGTCGAGAGTATCGCAGAACTTGAGCAGCATGTCACCCAGTCAGTTGCGCCTGTCTCCCAACAGTCCCTGCACCGAAAGTGATCCAACTCCAGTTGTTAGCAACGAAAGTGATCCAACTCCAGTTGTTAGCAACGAGCCTGTAGATCTGAATGCTCTCAAGCTGATCTCAGCATGGAATCTCCCGCACAGTGTGCTCAACGAATACAAGAAGAAAGGTGTTGTCCAGATGTTCGACTGGCAGGTGGAATGCCTCAGCAAGCCGAAAGTGCTCTTTGAACACTGCAATCTTGTCTATTCCGCTCCCACTTCGGCCGGCAAAACTCTTGTCAGTGAGATTCTGCTGCTTAAAACAGTTCTGGAACGCGGGAAGAAGGTGCTGCTGATACTGCCCTTTATCTCTGTGGTGCGGGAGAAGATGTTCTATCTACAGGATCTTCTAACGCCTGCAGGATACCGAGTAGAAGGTTTCTTTGGAGGCTACACACCTCCTGGTGGCTTCGAGAGCATTCACGTGGCCATCTGCACCATTGAAAAGGCTAATTCCATTATCAACAAGCTACTGGAGCAAGGCAAACTGGATGAGATTGGGACAGTTGTCGTAGACGAGGTGCATCTCATCTCAGATGCGGGACGTGGTTACATATTGGAGCTGTTGCTTGCCAAGGTGCTTTACATGTCACGCAAGAATGCGCTTCAAATCCAGGTCATAACCATGTCCGCCACGTTGGCCAATGTGCAACTGCTGCAACATTGGCTAAATGCCGAGCTTTACATTACCAACTATCGCCCCGTTGCACTGCAGGAGATGATCAAAGTGGGCAACAAGATCTACGACAATCAGCTGCGATTTATGCGTGACATTACCAGAATATCGGAAGTTCCAGCACTTGGCAATGACAGCGATCATGTGGCACAACTGTGCATCGAGACGCTGCTGGATGGCTGCTCCGTCGTTGTCTTCTGTCCCTCGAAAGATTGGTGCGAGAACCTAGCCGTACAACTGGCTACAGCGATGCATGCGCTGATCAAATCCGATAGCAATTTGGCCAAGCGACTCCGGTCACATCTCAACACAGAGGCCATTGAGGATGTGAAGCGTCAGCTGCGTGATATACCGACTGGTAAGTGGATCAAGGTGTTATACGCTTGCAGAGGGAATTATAGTTTTGTCCAGACGTGTGGAAATGTCTATAAAAAGTATTTAGTATATTTTTCTATGCAAGCTTGTCTCTAAGTTTTGAAGCTACACAACAATATTAAAGAGCTGTCATGCCAAAGATACAATTTCATTCTTCTTTCCTAGCTCTATCGTCTAACTTATATTCTACACTTCTATCTTACTTTCAGGTCTTGATGCAGTCATGTCGAAAGCAGTTACCTACGCCTGCGCCTTTCACCATGCCGGATTGACCACAGAGGAGCGGGACATTGTTGAAGCCAGCTTCAAGGCAGGCGCACTAAAGGTTATTGTGGCCACCAGCACCTTGAGCTCGGGAGTTAATCTGCCAGCACGTCGTGTGCTTATACGTTCCCCTTTGTTTGGTGGCAAACAAATGAGTTCCTTGACCTACCGACAGATGATCGGACGCGCTGGACGTACCGGCAAGGATACGCTTGGCGAGTCTATACTCATTTGTACCGACAGCAATGCACGCATCGGTCGGGATCTGGTGACGGCGCAGTTAAAGCCAATTAAATCTTGTCTGGATATGGATGGCAGCGTAAGCATCAAAATACCTAAATGTCCAATAACTTTTTAAATCGATTACCTTACATAGACCCATCTGAAACGCGCGCTGCTAGAAGTCATCTCTTCAGGTGTGGCAAGCACCAGGGAGGACATTGATAACTTTGTCAATTGCACATTGCTCAGTGCCCAAAATTCATTGGAATCATCAACCGCAGAGGAGCAAGAGGAGGATTCAAACTACATCAACGATGCCTTGGATTTCCTTATTGAGTACGAGTTTATACGTTTGCAAACGGACGAGGAGACGGACACGCAGAACTATGTGGCCACTCGACTGGGTACAGCCTGTCTAGCCTCTTCCATGCCACCGACTGACGGCCTCATCCTCTTCGCAGAGCTGCAAAAGTCCCGTCGTTGTTTTGTGCTGGAATCGGAGCTGCATGCTGTATATTTGGTGACGCCCTATTCTGTGTGCTATCAGCTGCAAGATGTTGACTGGCTGCTCTACCTGGACATGTGGGAGAAACTGAATCCCGCCATGAAAAAGGTGGGTGAACTGGTGGGCGTCAAAGAGGCGTTCCTTGTACGTGCGATGCGAGGACAAACGAAACTTGACTACAAACAGATGCAGATCCACAAGCGGTAGGTGGAAATTTAACTAAATATATGTAATAATTATAGTCAACTTATGCAAATTGATTCTTGCAGCTTCTACACAGCTCTGGCCCTGCAGGAGCTTGTCAACGAGACGCCTATTAACGTGGTAGCCCATAAATTCAAATGCCAGCGCGGCATGTTGCAGAGTCTGCAGCAGATGGCTTCGACATTCGCCGGCATTGTGACCGCCTTCTGCAATTCCTTGCAGTGGTCAACACTCTCCCTGGTTGTGTCCCAGTTCAAGGATCGTCTCTACTTTGGCATACATCGCGATCTGATCGATCTAATGCGTCTGCCCGACTTAACGCACAAGCGTGCGCGAACTCTTTACGATGCGGGCATCACCAGCCTTGTAGAGCTGGCTAACGTCAATCTGTTGACACTGGAACAGGTGTTATTTAACTCTCTAAGCTTCGACTCTGCCAAACAGCACGACAATGAAAATGAGCTGGAAGCTGCACAGCGTAATTCGGCCAGGAACTTTTTTATCACTGGCAAATCCGGCATGACAGTCGCCGAGGCAGCCAAATTGTTAATCACCGAAGCACGGCAGTTTGTGCAATATGAAATTGGAGTTGGAAACATACAGTGGTCACAAGTGGTGCCAGCGAAAACCGCGGAGACAAGCTTTAAACAAACTGGAAACAGTTTAAGAGTGGAGCAGCTACACATGTCGGTGGAAGAGGAACATCTCAAGCAAGCGTTGATCAGCTCCCAAAACAAACGCAAAACTTCGGAGAGTGCAGAGAGAGCTTCAATTGAAATGTCACCACGTAAAATACGTAAGCTGGATTCCGTCGTTGCTCAGCCGAAGAAGATTGAAATGTGTAAACCTGAGACAGAGAAGTTGCAGAGGATTCCTCCGATTAAATTTATGCTAAAGCCCAATGATAGTCCACAATTAACCAAGGTTGTTGAACCCGCAAAGTTACCAGAGGTGAAGACCAGGCAAAATCCACAAATTATTAAGGTCGCTGAGTCCGATAAGTTGCAGAAGATTGAAATCAGTAAAACACAGCAGAAGCCCAAGGAGAAACAAAATATAAGCATAGTTGCTGAGACGGAAAAGTTGCATAGGATACCACCGAGTAAAATTCTGCAGAAGCCAGAATGTCCACAAATAACAAAATTTGTTCAGTCAGAAAAGATTTCTCAGGTGAAGACCAAGGGAAATCCGCAAATAACCAAGATTGCTGAGTCAGAAAAGATTTCTCAGGTGAAGACCAAGGAAAATCCGCAAATAACCAAGATTGCGGAGCCCGAAAAGTTGCAGAAGATTGCCGAGTGTAAGCCCCCACAGAAGATCAAGGAAAACATACAGCAGAAGATTGCCGAGTGTAAGCCCCCACAGAAGATCAAGGAAAACATACAAACAACCAAAACTACAGAGCCTGAAAAGTTGCACAAGATTTCTCCGAATAAACTACTGCAAAAATCGAAGGAAAATTTACAAATAAATGTTGATTCTAAGAAAGATGTTGTAGAAATCGAACCAATAGCTAAGTCTCCAACAAAAGCTTCCTTAGCTATAAATACTCATTCAGCATTAAAGCCACTGACTGAAGTCAATCGTATTAATTCAATTGGCAGTTCCAAAGAGAATATACAAGTGGAGGAAAAACCCAGCACAAGCGAATCCAGCCGAAAAGAGCTGCTGAAAAAGGAAATAGAGGAACGTCGTCGCATTGCCATGATGAAAATAAACAAGAGACGTGCGGAAATGGAAAACGTGCGTCAAGGCTTGCCCAGCAATGCACCTGCGGAGGTGATGGTCGGATTTACGCCGCCAACACAAAAAGTAGGTAGTAATAAAGAGAACAATTATGAGATTAAGCTGAAAAGTGAATGCAAAACACCAGCCAGGAGCAGTGGCTCAACCACACCCAAAATGATGGATACCAAGAGCAACAGCAGCAGCAGAAACAATACGCCGATGCAACTACCACGTCGCAGTCCACGGAATCATCAAGGCACGACAAGTCAGATTAACAAGGCACCCGCTGTAGAGCAGGATCTCTTTACGGGAGAAGACTCATTTTTGCTCAGTACAGGTGTTACAGCAGCGCTAACTGCAGCCGAAACAAAGCTGCAAGCGGATGCGGATGAGATTCCCAGCTCACAGCCCAAGGAGCTAGCCAACTGCAGTGTCCGAACTCCGCATGCTTCTCGTCTAATGCGTTCCTATCAGTTGCGTTCCCAGCGCCGACAAACTCCCAAACCAAAGCCAATACAACCAGAGCCCGAAGTGGTCGATGAGCCTTCAGAGAACGGCGCCTCCTCGATAGAACTCTCCAATTTGTCCCTGGAAAACTCACTATTAAAGCATCCGCTTCAGCTTAATGCCTCGCATATCCTTAGCTGTTCCAAGACTGATGAGAATGCGTCCAGTTTCAGCAGCATCGACATCGTTGACATCTGCGGCAATCAGAAACTTTTTCAATTGGCATTTGAAGAGCTGCACAAGTCGACTCGCTGTGGATTCAGTATTGGACTCCAGGCACAGGCGGGAAGACACAAGCCTTTAATTGGTGCCAATCTGTTGATCAACCAGGTGGCAGCAGCTGAACAACGTAAGGCGGCGGCAGGCACAGAAATACTCTTCCAGGTGGACGACAGCTCCTTTATAGCAGGCGTCGCCTTTTCTCTGTCGGATAACGTCACTTATTACATGAACCTGCAACCGGAGGAGTCCCAACCGGTCAGCACCGAGACAAAAGTGAAGGAATTGTGCAAATTGCTGGAGCGCCAGGAGCTGACATTATTGGTACACGACGGAAAAGAGCAGCTGAAGACTCTGCGTCATGCTTTGCCTCAATTGCAGATGATTAATGTAATGCTGGAGGATCCCAAGGTGGGCAACTGGCTGCTGCAGCCGGACAGATCGCTCAGCTTTCAAAATATGGTAAGTCGGAATTCGATTAAGTCAAAATTCTATGTATACATTGTACCAAAGATATATAAACTATGTGCAACGGCTGAAGGCGTGACAGTCTTCAAAATAATTATATACAGGGTGTCAAACTTGTTATCCTCTAATTTCCCCCTCTGATCTCTGCAGTGCCAACAATTTGCACCTGAATGCACAGCTCTGTCCAATCTTTGTGGCAGTGGACGTGGATATAGTAGCTATGGTCTGGATACCAGCAGCGCCATAATGCCCAAGGTGCGTTCCTCTATCGAGGCATGCGTCACGGTGCACATACTCAACGGACAGATCGAGAATCTAGAACGAATTGGCTCTGGACACTTGCTTAAGTTCTTCAGAAGTAAGCACCATATACATACTATTAATAGAACCTATAACTTACTCACAATTGGTTTCATTTACAGAAGTGGAGATGCCCGTGCAGGTGTCACTGTGCAACATGGAATGCACTGGTTTTCCAGCGAAGGAGCATCGATTGCAGCTTCTCTTTCAGCAAATGCTCGGCACAATGAAAAGGCTGGAGAACAAGATCTATGAGCTTAATGGCTCACGATTCAACTTAGGTTCCACGCAGGCGGTGGCCAAAGTTTTGGGACTGAATCGCAAGGCAAATGGACGCGTCGGAACATCCCGTCAAATTCTAGAAAAACTGGACTCGCCCATATCGCAGTTAATACTCGGATACCGAAAGCTAAGCATGCTTTTGTCCAAGAATATGCAACCACTACTCAAATGTTGTCAAAATAACCGCGTGCATGGCCAGAGTATAACATATACATCCACTGGACGTATATCCATGTCGGAGCCCAATCTGCAGAACGTGGCCAAGGACTTTGAGATTGAGCTGAACAACGAGAAGATCAACATTTCCTGTCGAAGCGCATTTTCGCCAATGAACGACAAGCGATGTCTGATCTCGGCCGACTTCTGTCAGTTAGAGATGCGGATATTGGCACATTTGTCACAGGACAAGGCGCTGCTCAAGGTGATGAACTCATCGCAGGATCTGTTTACAGCCATTGCAGCGCATTGGAATAAGATATCCGAGTCAGAAGTATCGGAGCAACTGCGCAACGGCACCAAACAGATATGTTATGGTATTGTCTACGGCATGGGAATGCGCAGTTTGGCAGAAGCACTCAAATGCACCGAGCAGGAGGCCCAGATGATATCGGAACAGTTCCATTTGGCATACACAGGCATCAAGTGAGACCAGTCACAATATTATCTTAGCATTTATATTAAAATCGTTGTTCTTTTAGAGAGTATACGATGAGAGTAGTCAACTTTGCACGCAATCATGGCTATGTGGAGACTATAACTGGTCGACGACGCTACCTGGATCACATCAACAGTGGCGAACCACAGCTGAAGAGTACATATTCTTAAGTTTTCTATTGAATGAACAGTTTGTAACTCTTGATTCTTGCAGAGCAAGCCGAACGCCAGGCGGTCAACTCATCTATCCAAGGTTCTGCTGCAGATATAGCCAAAAATGCAATATTATCTATGGAGAAAAACATCAGGCGTTATCGGGAAAAACTTGGATTAGCTGAAAACTCCGTTAATTTGGTTTTGCATCTGCACGATGAACTCATCTTTGAGGTTCCCAAGGAGAAAGCAACAAAAGTGGCAAAAGTTCTGAGTTTAACAATGGAAAATTGCGTTAAAATAAATGTACCGCTGAGGGTTAAGCTGAAAATAGGTCGCAGCTGGGGCGAGTTGCAGGAAATTAAGGTCTAGACTTTTTTTTAATAGGTTAACAAATTTCACGCATGATTTTTATTGTAATTATTATTTTTTATATGCGCCTTTTTGGGCTTACATTTTATTTACCCTGTTTTTGTTCCCATTCTGTCCAAGAGCCGGCATAGGCTTTGGCACTGCAATTGTATTTAGTTTTGTGTTAATAAATATACATTATTATGTATGCGTATGTATGTATGCAAACACTTACTTGGCAAAGCCCAGAGTCTTGGCCATATTTGCAGCACGGGCGGCACGTCCTCCAGCTTTGCAAGAGAATATCATGACGGCATCAGTGGCCGGCTTTGCCCGACCATAGGACTTTTCGAAATCGGCATCGGGTAAGTTGAGAGCTTTCTCTAATTCGGGCACTGCCAAAAAAAATTAGTAGGTGTGACTATCATTAGTCACTAACCTAAATAGGTTAAGCTAGGGACTTTAGTACTTACAGGGAATGTTAATGCTAGCGGGCAGAGTTCCTGTCTCTTCCAACTCCGACTTGTTGCGCACATCGAATAAATATTTATCTGTCTGATTTGGAATATCCTTTACTTCCTCGTAGGTGGCCATTGTATAAACTTTATATTAATTTGTTAAAAACGAAAGTGAACAAAAAATACTATCTTATCTCGTTGAATTAATGCCGGCTAATGAGTGCTCAACAATTTGTGTAATCGATTAACACAATTGATATCGAAAGCTGCCCAGCCTAAAAAGTTTACAGAATGTTAATATGCTTTCTGTTTAGGCTCTGTTAAAATTCACAGAACCTCGTTGCATTTTTTATTCGTTGGTACACTGGGTCACATAATTTAAAAACGGTTGCATTTTGAATTTGAACCTAATTCATTTCTGGAAATTCAAAAAATTGTTTAACCATTTGAAACCATTAATAAAACACGCCCAAATAAAAATTGTTTCATTTTATTAAATTTATACAAGTTTTTAAATCAAATTTTCATTTTACATTATTAATATTCAAGAATTCACTAAATAAGAAGCAAAGGAAATAATTTGCTTACTAAACCAACAATTAGAATTGCACAACATTCATTGCATGCGTGGAGCATTTTGATAAATTAAACAAGATTGCAAATAAATATGTTACTTTAAACCGACTTCAATGCATTGCATATATATATACTTGTATATATAAAATATATTTATATCAAAAGTGGCTCAGTTTTAGGCAAATTTCTCAAGGGGCATAAACATATTTAAACCTACATATTGTATACGTTTCTCATTTCGTGCCATCTCATTATAATTAAACAAGTGTTTATTTTTGTTATGTACTTTTTTCTTAAATCAACAGTGAAGTTGGGTAACTAGGCGGCGCACATGCTGGACTGTAATATTTTTGTATAATTGCACTAGCTAGTTTTTAGTTTCTGTTTCAGTTTCTGTTTCTGCTTTTTCATTCATCATTAATTCCTATCGCATTACAATTTAAAATTGATTATTATCCAAAAATAGTTATTGTGTAAATTCTATGAATTCATGTTTGCTGATATTTTACGCTATAATCTTTGCATTTCTGAGCTATAATAATTTCCCAAAATTGCAATTTTATAGACAAATAAAGTACATATAAAAAGACAGTATCTGTTTTGCCATCGATTGGGGGCAGAAAAAGTAAACAGAGTGCAGCATTTTTCATGTAGGAGTCGCCAGCAATTTCCGTCTTGTGGGGTGTGTATGTGTTTGTGTGTGCGTGTGCTTTTCGGATAGGCATTGATGCTATAGATATTATCAGCATTAAGCGAATCGCTTTGACGGTGGTACTAAGTGCTCCGGCAGCGCATTGGGCAGCTCACAGCCTTCCAGCTTGACATTGATTAAGTGCATTGCCAGCGCAAACTCATCGACGTCCAGAAAACCATCACAATCAATGTCAGACAATTTCCAGATTTTGCTAAGCACAGAGTTGGGCAGTTTTGATTTGATAAGCTCTTGCTTGGCCGCTGTAAATATGATCAATAGATTAGTTCATTGTTTCTTTTAGAACTCTTCAATATCTGCAGATACTTACTTGAGCCGGATATTTTGCCATCAACCGGTCCCAGCCCGTTGAAGATGGCATCTGTGCGTGGCTTGTCCTTGTTGCATATCCATTCGTGCTCTCCGTATCCAGCATCGATACCCTCGCCCTTCATGTAACCGAATGGTGAGACGTTGTCATCGATGACGCCCTCGAAGGCACCTCCTGCAATACAAAGAAGAAAAGGGAATAGAATCAGTTTGAGAATCAATTGCATTCTCCATTTCAGGTCACGTAATACACATAAACGAGTAGACGAGTATATATATTAATTAAGCATGTAATCTAAGTTGCTCGGTGCGTCGCCGTGCACAAACATTCAATTAGGCGCAATTAAAAACCTTCAGATCGTTTAGGCTCCAATTGACATCGCCGGCGCATCGTGACCAAGGCGAGACGACAGACTTAAGTACGTACTTTGACTACCTACTTTAAGTGCAACAATAAACGATTGTGGCGCATAGTCAACGAGTGCTTGCAACTTGCCACTGTGCCCTCCTTTTATTTATTTGCGGCTCTTAGATACATAGTCTCATAAATTGCAATGGATACACAAAAAACTGGCGACGTTCGACAAATAGTTTAACTTGCTTACATCAATAGCTGTCTCTGGCTGGGAATCGAGTTCGGGATCGGGATTGATCTCTGCTCCTGCATCGTTCTCGACATTGCCTACTCTACTTGTGCAGCTGCTGAACAATCTAAGCTGCTGCTGACGCAGATTGTGAAGCCAGCGATCGAAGCGTTCCGCAAACTGAGCACTCTGTGTAACGGGAGTGAGAGCCTGAGGCTCCTCATCGGAGATATCCACCTCCTCATCCTCCTTCTCCTCTGCAGTATGCAATAAAAAGAAATTAAGTACACAAAGAGAGACACGGAGCAATTGAAATTCTGGTGCTAGAGCGTGACGCACATTTGGAAATCTACAAGAAATTAGTGTGCCATTGTCAAAATGAAAAGAACTAGCCAACTGAAGAAGAACTCAGAGAACTCATAACTCAGAACTGGCAGAAGTGTGTAGAAACTTTTTAGCGACATATTGCTAAACATTGTGATATTGCAGATGTGTTCACTGTACATACAAACATACTCATCGTATAGACGAGTATACATATTTGCCATATGATATGATACAAGTAGATAAGCAAACAGAAAAGTTGAAAAAGAAAAAACAAGTGAGAAGGCTGGGGTCGTGTATGCTCGACAATGAGATACCCTGTACCTCAAGCTCTGAGATGCCATACAAATTATTGTAGTAGGTAATATACGTATGTATCTATATTCCGCTAAATGATGACATTGCAGCTTGTTTAACTATAACTTCTGTGCTTATTATACGATTGTAATAAAAAATGTAGAATAGATTAAAACAAAAGTAATCTATGTACATATATACCAAAGTTCAAGACAATATCTATAAAACTGTGCTTCGAATTTATTTCTTATTTAAGAGGGGGAAGTTAGTGTTTAAAGAAAATTACATAAACAATTGAGTCTCTTATGGAATCAGAGCTGCATTCCTTTATCTGTCGCATACATTTCCACATAGCTATAATACCATCATTTAATAGTCACAGGGTACACGTAAATAGAGTGCGTGGTGATGAAATGTCAACAGTTAACCAGCATGTCAGCAAGTCACGTTATTGTTATGAGGCAGCGCTTATGCCGAATAACTCACAGATTAAATGGACTACTTATATATAAGAAGCATATAATCTATTTACTTATAAGCAATTTTAACATATGAAGTTTCACATAAAAATACTTCTCTTTTATATCAGTTCCCTGAACTATTGTTTACCAAACTTCCCTTCCACTGTCTTATCCCATTCTAAGGTCAATTGCCCGCAGAACAACAAAAGTGCAACGGAAATGCAGTAAAACAGATTGAAGCTAATTTCGAAAATCAAACTATGTAAAGATAATGAAAACAAATCGTTGAAAAACCTCACGAGTTCGATACACAAAATTAGCTTCGTGATTGTCGTCGATGTTCGTTGTTCTTGACTTTGATTTTTCCGTTCGTCTCTTGATTCTTAGTCATTTTATCAGCACATTCCATTGGGGATTTCTTTTGGCAATGCATTCAACAGTCAGCGACTCAGTGGTGGTAATTTTAAACTCACAAGTTCATTCACTTCTCTGATTGTCGAGTGGAGTTTTACACTTACAGAGAGTATTACAGGTTTGACATGAAATGTGACCTTTTGAGAGTTGAATTGAAGTTCCTTCCCACTTTAATTTTTTTAGTTTTCTAGTTTCATTTTACTGAAATCTAAACGACAGTTTTTGATTTAACATCATATTAAGCATGACGCATTCAATCGCGATCGCATGACATCAGTGTTTTTTGGCACTTTGTGGCTTTAAAAAATTTGCTGCGATTTTCGCTGAAATGTATCTCTATCTCTGGTGTAGAGAATACTTTCTACAAGGTCGTGGCAAATGTGCTAAGCGTTTAATTAGAAGATCATTCAAGTGGGCCACACAATTCAAAAAAACCCAGGCATGCAAAAAGGCAACTATCTAGTCTAGTCTCTAAATGATCATTGAAGAAATTTCTCTAGCATCTACATATATCATCAAATAAATGCTTTCTTCCTGCGTTTAGTGCAAGTTCCATTCAAATTCTCCCAATGTATCTTTTCAATTTCACATTCGCAAAAGGATGAGCCCACTTAATGGAAACACGCGCCAAGTCGGCGCCGCATAACAATACAAATTGATACGCGGCCTCAAGTTGCCGACTTTGGCAAGCGAGAGGTGTGCTAGTGTGTGTGTGTATCTGTGTGTGTGTGTAATGCAATTGGAATTAGAATTGAATGAGTTGCATTTGGGTTTGGCTTATAAGCTGACTAAACCAGCTTTATGCCATGATTTATAGTTAAACAAATTGTATTATTATGCAAGGTAAAAGTTGTTATCTAATTGTTATCAACACTTATCTACATAGATACTATATGTGACCGAGTTATACTATTATCAGCATCCAGATACTCAGCCAACTTAAAAGAAGCTTGGCAAGAGTGTACAAAATTCGACATACAAGAAGAATCTCTT